>OY744521.1:21138082-21165582 GCA_963556195.1 Sepiola atlantica | reverse complement strand
CTCGTTATGTGTCCATCTCGAAAGGGAGCGAGTCAGTCCTGGAAATAAGGCTAGAACGACCGCAGCCATTACAAACGGACATTTGTGTCGCTTTTCCTTTTGATGGAATAGATCTGGAATGTCAATACTATAAATGGCTTTGAATACTAACTTGGAAACGGAGTTTTGACTGTTTGGTCTTTATTTGGGGGGATACATTTCATAGCTGTGCCGCTCGTCGAGAAGGTGTATTCTCATTTATTATTACTTTTTCATTTGAGTGCATTTGGGACTATATTTTTTTTTGGCTGTTTTTGCTGGTTTGGCACTCATTTTTTGCTGTTTCGCCTAGTAGCAACAATGTTGTGAAAATCGTGCGATATATTCTTCTAAGACATTCTCTATGTTTTCATTTTTATCTTTTTCTTTTTTCTTTTTCTTTTTACTTTTATTTTTTTTCTTCCCTTCTTAAGTGACCTCAATTAAAGCAACACCACATTGTGTATTGCTGGTTGTTGTAATTCTTATTAAAGGTACTTAATTTCACTGATGATCTGCCAAGCATGTACCTGCTCGGTAGTGAAACACGTGTAGGTAAAACTCTTTAATTTGAAAAATGATAAATAAATAATGTTTGAATGAAAACATATTTTGTGGTGTTGATTAGGCTCCTGAACGGAATGCTTTGGTAAGCTTTCAAAAAATCACAAACACACACACACACACACACACACACACACACACACACACACATATATATATATATATATATATATATATATATATATATACTTCTCCCTCTCTTTGTCTATCGCTCTTTATATATATATATATATATATATATATGTTTGTGTTTGTATATATGATAATCATACAATGATAAGATACTTGGATGATGTGACGTGTGTATGGTTTATATAAGATAGGTGCTGCATTTCACTTCTTCGAATGATAATAAATAAGCGCGCGCATATTGATAACTGGTTCCAACATTTCTGAAATACTAATACTTTTATAATATCTGCCTTATTAACTTGTGGAAACCTGACAGTTATGTTTGGAAATATACCTAGTAATATCAGATATACAATGCAACTATTTTGGGGATTCAATCACTTTTCACCATTCTATGAGCAAATCTGAATAAACGCACGCTATCGCCTATCTTTAGAGTTTTCCTGTTCACATCTGCGTGCATATTTGATTCTAAGAAAACCTGTAAGATTTCCAACCCAGAAAATGTCCCCTTCCTTCACTTGGAAATACGCATCTATCCTTCTTTTGTTGAAGCAGCGAACATTGACTTGCACATTTAGACTACTTGCTAAATCTTCTTAGACGCGGTCATAGTGACATTATTTTATGAAACGTCATTACCAGTACTTTTCACACACTCGTTGCTTTTTAAATATTTCCTCTTTTGCACAGAGAAAATCCTATTAATGAATGGATATCACTATATATTAAGGGGGTCTAATTCTACTGTCGTTTTAATATAATTGAGCAGTGCAACCATTAACTGTGTAAATCGCCCACATAGCGGGTTGAATTATAGAAATGAAGCGATGACACTCTAATCTAGTTTCGAATAAATTTTGTAAAAAAATATACTAAACATATATGTATATTATGCTTCGGAACATATTTTTTCTAGTTTTGGTTGCTGGTATCATGGTGAACAAGCATATACTATAGTGCCCCTCAACGGAAGTGGTAATTAGTAAGAATATTGTATTATGAAAAGAAAATATACTGCAAAAGGGGGGGGTGCATGGGAGGATAAGATTATGTCAACAAGGCAGATGCTTCACCCTTCTTCCCCTCAAAAGTAGCAAACAATTCTGGGACGAGGGTATCATGCGGACTTAACATATACTGTCCTGCACCTTTCTCTTAAAAAAGGTTATGTCCGGAACGAAATTCATCATAGCATATCAAAATATACTACACTGCTTCTCAAAAGGGGAAGTCAAGCCCGGGATGATTAATCTCCCCCAAAGTAATGTGTTAATACTTAGGGGACTGTATCATCATTAACGAACATACTCAAACTGCTCCAGAAATGAGGCAGTAATAATTGGTATCATAATACCACAGATTTACACTCATAAAAAAAAGGTAGGTAACAGCTGGGAGTGCTCTCTATGAAAGCAGGTCATACTTTCGAGTATTATATCATAACAATGAAACAGATACTGCACTACGACTTCGGCACTCTATAAAAGGAGACGTCTGCCCCTGGGAATACGCTCTCATGAGGATATAACATATAATACATCATATATTTTCCAGGCGAGAATGTTATATCTTAGAGGATTCTCCAACCCCTTAACAAGTAGAAGGGTATTTCTCGGAGAAATGTCTCATGACAGCAGCATGGATACTTCAGTACCGACCTCAATTTGAATATATTTTCATTAAATAATGTTTCTGTTTATTTCTGTAAATTATCTAGTAACAAAAAACCCATTTTATTAGACTAATTAGAAGAACATAACGACCATTCTATAGCAAAGGCGGTTCTCCTAAAATGTTCAACTTTAAATAAATATGTTATTATCTAAAACAAAAGAGCATCGTCCTTTTGGTTTCTTAATACATAATAATAGTAATATATATATATATATATATATATATATATATGTTTTGGAATTTAAAAAAAAACACATTTGGCGACGGGAACAACATATGTAATGTTTTTAAATGATTTATTTTGCTTTGTGATATATAAAACCATCTCTGAATTTTTAGATATTAACATATATAAGCATACAGTGTAGTCTAATGATAGATTGATATTATTATAAATAAAATACTTCTTTCTGTGCCTAACGCTATTCGTTTCAGTTCAGATTTGTTATACATATTCGAATCAATGAAATGTTCTGAGAATTGTAGAAAATGAGTCGCAATATAACATAGGAATATCTAATAGCACATTTTATGTTTGCTGTAGTCGATTTAAAAATAAATACAGGTAATACCTAGTTTTCAGCTCTTATAAAATAAATCGGCATCATCAATTGGTTTCGAAAATATGTAGGAGAATATAAGACAGTAATCCGGGGGAAATTGTTATTTTCTCTACAACATATGACATTGTAAAATATGACATTTGTGAGTAGAATTCATGAAATGTCCAAATAATTCAAATTATGGCAGTACGGAATTAACACTGAGAATAACGACGACCTGACTGCAAAGTTTCATTTCACTAATTCTCTTAGAAAAACTAACAATCAATCACTTCCTTTTAAAATCATTAGTTAAATAGTATAGTAAACTTGACTCTTCGCCCTTGTATGACAAACCGTATCGGATAATGTAAAGTCATCGAAAACACACCGATAAATGGCACATCATTAGTTCCAGTTGTATACTTACAAGGTTTCAGCTGTTCTGCAGTTTGCTCCAATATGAACCTGTTGTTGCTCTATTATCATGTAAGAAGTGGTCCATTTTCCTAGGCGGAACATGAGGATCAGTCGATGAATCAGAATACAACAACAGTTTGAGAATCATTTTATTTTTTATAATTTATTCGTACACTCGTAAGGTTCAGTTATTCTTGAAATCGATGACGTAACCCAATATTCATAGACATACTTGTAATGATGATTTTTAATGAATCAACTATAACACAGACACGGATGTCCAATATAAAATAATTCTGACCCTTCTATATTCTCTTCAAAGAAATAGTCCATGTACTAATGAATTATACATTACTTTGATATATTTTTCACGTTTAGGAAGCAAGTATTATTCATTCGGTTTACTTAGGCGTCCATTTACTCTCTATTCCCATTTCCGTGAGCAGTTGGTCTGCAGGAAAACGAAAATAAATCAACCAGAAGTTCGCGAGGCATTTTACTGCCAAGTCGCGATTCTTTTACCGACATTTGACATTTTCCAAGACTCTTTACACTTTCATTGAGATTCCTATCTTCGCAGTTTCCGTTTTCACATAAGTCAATGCAATTGAATAATTTATGCCACCTATTTATCCTTGTTATGCCATGATACACTGAATACCTTTACAAACATTTCTAAAGATTTAGTTATCTCTTGCGTAAGTGGAATGTCAAAACAAGCATTTCACAACATACACTTGGGACTGTCGCTTTCTTGCAAGATGCTATTCTATTAGTCATAGAATAAATCTAATTCAAGCTGAGGAATTTGAAAAAATGTCCGATGGTATAACCATACATTTTTTATACATTGAATATGGCGAGGTTTTATCTAGATTCCTGACTGTAACAATGTAATCTCTCAGATGTAGTGTGCTTCTGGCTGTTGATTTACAGCTATTGAAATAAACATAGCCCCATACAGTTAAATTACTATCAACGTGGATATGTAGATAGTGTTTTACTTGTTTGTGTATATTTGTGCCGAGTTACCAGAATAACTAATAAGTTTCTCTGCAAGCTACGATTGTATCACCGAGTATATTAGTAGTGAGAGACTTGGGTAGTCGCAGGTATCATATCTGGCTTTTTCGAATATACTATATTACTATAGTCATACAAAGACTCTGTAAGATAATATGCCATATTGATTTGGTTATACTTGGAAGCGTCAGAAAAAAAGAAAAGCAATATTAACTTTGTATATTTTGAGAAAAGTAAGCCTGATAGTAAATCCTCCCTTATTTTCTGTTCCGGAAACGCAAATCGTATAAAATGTAAATATATATATATATATATATATATATATATATATATATATATATATATATATATATATATATATATATATATATATATATATGTATATATATATATAACATATGAAACTAAAAGTATACTTTCAGTAGATAGAGCTTATAGAGATATGGTTTAAGCTCAATATACAAGATAGAGCAATTATAAAGATAGATGAAAGAAGAGGGATACACATGTACGAATGACAAATTTATTACAACTTCGATTGGTCAATGCAAGGTGTACTCGGTAAAAATAAACATATGTTTATTATTCTTTCATTCAGCCAAGGCTTTTCAAAGATTAAAATCTTATCATCAGAGGAATCGCATAAATAGATAAGTTGGCAGTGGAGAACCAAAATACGGAAGTATTTTAAAATGGCCCAGATCCTCAAAATTACTTCCGAATAAGTGCGTTCCACTCACGATTAAACTAAACCTCTCTATTGGGTTTACTTCATTCTTTGACTTTATATATATATATATATATATATATATATATATATATATATATATATATATAACAGTATATGAAAAGCTTTATATAGATTCAAGACTAATAACAATAATCTGTTGCGTCCAGTTCGTAACATTATATTACTGTGTATTCTTATTATTTTTAATGTTATTATATTTTAATTTAACTGTAACCTAAATATATATTTTCAGTTTTTATGGTGAAATTGTGTAAACGCAATTGCATTTATTGAACAACCTTGTGATACAATAAGGAGTTTTAAGGAATCAATAAGGGTTTATGTGCTCTCCTATAACACGTTTAACATACTTAATGTTTTATATGCAACTATATGGGAATCTATGTAGTTATATGTCTCCTTTAAACATAATGTAATCTTAAAGAATAAACTAATATACCAAATAAAATATTTATCTCACATAATATATTGTTCTAATTATTATCTGAATCAAATCTAAATAGCAATCATTTGAATTTAATTCTGAATTTTAATTACAGATTTAAATGTATTTCTATATTCTGTTTAATCTTTGTAAAAAAACCGTTCAATTAACGAATACTCCTTATTCGATTGTCCCCCTTTGCCGTCTATCCTTCGTCTATATTGTTAGATACCCTAAGCTTAAAGATCCGCTAATATAGAAGGAACTGTTATCTTTCTATGATTAATTTAAAGTCTATTTTCGTAACTATTGAATTGTTTTGACTTATATTTCCTTGCTTTCTGAAAAGCTTTTTTTCGATGAGACCTTTTGATGTGTACATTTCTTTTAGACACCTAATATTTGAATTATTATAATATCAAAGGTTGGTGTGTCTACCTCTATATTGATATTGAAAATTCAGATATTTATCTAAAGTGTTTTTATACCTTTTTTTTTACATGGCGGTTATTTAGTTTTCATCCTGTAATCATCTCTAAAGAGGGACTGTTCATATAATTGGATTTTATTTTCAAAGATGCTGTTCATTTTCCTCGTAAACACGTGTTGGATTTCCTATCAAACATGTTTTTTAATAGATGATAGTAAATATAATATTTGACAGCACTTTTTATAAACTGTAACAGTATGTACACTTTGGGAAGTATATCTATATTTTTTAAACTCCGGAATCAAATTATATCCTTCAATAAAAACGAATAAGTATTGAAATAATGATTTCTGCATTTTGTTAGATATTTTTGTGTAGTTGTATGTGATCATTCTACAATCCATTTGTAGAATGATCTTAACTCGACCTTTAACGAATTGATAAACATTTTTTTATGATTATGAGAAGAAATAAGGCAAAATTCTGAAACCTAAGTATGCAATTATAGTTGGTCATGTTGAGTTTTTGAAGCATGTTTAAAAACTATTGAGTATATCATACATTGTGTATTTTACTGAATTATAATATATGAGATTGTTGAACAATGACTGAGATAATTTCCAATGATACCACTAAGTAAGAATATCTCAACTTGACGTTCTGTAATATATATGCATACATACACACACACACACACACACACATATATATATATATATATATATATATATATATATATATATATATATATATATATATATATATTAATAATGGAGATTATGTATCTCTCTGTCCGAAGCCGAAACTCCATAAGAGTACTATGACTATTTATTAATCCGCCAGTTTCATACTATTAAAAAAAACGCCATAAACACTATGCGCATTTAACAATTTACATAATGACTTGCTTTTGA
The DNA here is from genome assembly GCA_963556195.1 of Sepiola atlantica. NCBI lineage: Eukaryota > Metazoa > Mollusca > Cephalopoda > Sepiida > Sepiolidae > Sepiola > Sepiola atlantica. The sequence continues at coordinate 21,158,687 of OY744521.1, read as the reverse complement.
ACTTCTAATACATTAGTATTCGCAAATATACACTCATGATTGTTCTCTTAGGATTTGGACATGTATTTACGCTATTTTGCTCGCTAATGAACTTACTGATAAATTATAGTTATTTCTTTTATTATTTATTTATAAAATGAGTTACGTAGTTATTTCCTCTACGCTCAACTGATTGAACAGCGTACCTCCATCTGAACGGGAGCGTTAATACATTACTGATTTATTTTATTAAAACGTCCTGAGTTTTTTTATTTACTTAATCTTATTAGCCATTATATTGTTTAATTAAAATAATAATAGATTAAAAAATTACTTTTAAAAAATACACACATTATAATGAATCAGTGACGTAGGCATATCCTGTTGATTAAACAGCGTTCGTTAATCCATTGAAACGATTACCCCCTCTTATTTCAAATGTAAACAAACTGCTGGCATTTAACCGTGTTGCTTTTTTATTAAAACGTTCTGAGTTTATTTTATTTTCTTAATCTTATTAGCCATTATGTTTTAAAACACCAATTTATTGAATCAAATTGTTTAATTATAATAATAATTGATAAACACACACATTATAAAGAATTTAGTTTAGATAAACTTTTTTTCGAAAGTTATCGCGGGTTCTACAGTAAAAGAGTACCGAGTTTTTATTGATAATTTTCAGATACACCTTTATTTCCGATTTGAAAATTAGTGTTCGCTCTATTTAGTTTTTTAAATTGTTGATTTAAACAAATTTATTGAATGAAATTGTTTTATTAAAATAATAATTGATTTAAACATTACTATTTAAAAAACACCGACACACATAATGAATTTAGTTTTTTTGTACACAAAAAAATAACACATTGTACTGGAAAACTACATAACTGATTTTAGAATAGTTTTCGCTGTATTTTTTTTTAATTGTTGATTTTAATTTACGTACACCTTTTTTCCGCTTTGTAAGACATAACATATAACTTATTATATTCTGACTTGGATTTTGCGCAAAACGATTGAGTGTAAAGAAAAGCGAGCTGACGAAAACTTGGGGGACACCTTTTACTGGGCAAGTAAATAACAGTTTTTAGAATCGTATTCGCTGTATATTTTTATTGTTAATTTTATTTTAGGTACACTTTTTCTTTTTTCTCTTTGAAACACTAAAACTATTATTATTCATTGTTTAGTAAATTCTTACGTAGATTTGGCGCAAAACGATTGGGTGAAAAGAAAAGCGAGCAGACGATAACAATGCAAACTTTTTTTTCTTTTTTATTGATGTTGGTATTATCATGTGCAATATATTATTTAAATTAATTGTAGTGATAAAAAGATCTACCCAAATTACATACTAGCGTCATTTCTGACGCGGCTGCCTAGCAAAAATATGCGACCTGAGGGAGCATATATATACTAGTATATATAATTACATTAACAATGTTGTAGTCTTACATCAATCAACCAACGTTTCGATGCTACAACACCTTTTCAAAGACTGACTACAATCTTATAAGGACTTTCTATTTTCAATTATAACACACACAGATATATATATATATATATATATATATATATATATATATAAACATATATATATACTTACATAAACAATATTACAGGCTTACGTCATTCAATCAACGTTTCGATGCTACAGAATATTTTCAAAGACAGAATAAAAATAGAAGTGACAATTGAGAATTGCACATGTAAAAAATCACCAGCAGGTTGCAATGAAAAAAAAGTAGGGCTAAAAGAGAAGATTTAAAACGGTCAAAATTCGTGTTGGTCAAATATAGGTCACGGTCAGCTGGCTCGCAAAGTGTGAACTTATGACCACCCCAAAACGGCTAACTCTGGATAATTCGTGAACAATCTAGAAGAATTAAACATAAATAACCAAACTATATAGCACAACTATTAATTAACCCATATAGCTAAAAGTTATTATAAGTGTAGAATTTAAGTAAACTAATAAAATTAGGAGATCAAGTCTTAATTAAAAGATTAAAAATTAATAATACCATTTAAATTTTTCATAAGCTTTCATTTTCTCTTTTAATAGAAAGCAACATTAAAGAAAAAAAGTTATGATATTACAGGTATAAATGAAGACCAAGCGTTACTGTTCTTTAATGCTGATACAATAATAATAATATTAATAATAATTATAATATTATTAATAAGGATAGTAATAATAATAATAATAATAATAATAATAATAATAATAATAATGATACTACTACTACTACTACTATTAATAATAATAATATCAATAATAATAATGGCTGTAGTAGAATATTAATAACAGCAGTAATAAAAATAAAAGTAATTACAATGTAATAATAATAATAGTAAAATAATAATAGCATTTACAATAAAAACAGTTGTGGTAACTATTACAATAATAGTCATAATAATACTAATAGTAGAGACAGTAAAAATAATACTAATTTATATATTAATACGTGTGTGTTTGTGTGTCACGCTTACATCAACAGCATCCAATTCACCTCATTTTCAAGTATTTCCCTTTTCCGGAACGGTTAGCGACGTAGAATTTTGACGTCGGGCCGACTGGTTTATAGTTCGATTCCAACCAACCTCTAAGATTTTTTTCTACATCGGAGTAGGAAGAGGACGACCGGAAAGACACACATTAATACGATATCGTGTGTGTTATTTTGTGTGTCAAGCTTGCATGAAACGCTACGACCTTCCGAATCTTTGTATGATACTCATCAATTGGAGCCAAATTTAATTTAATCTAAAGCATTTACAAAGTAAGGTTTAGTCGTCAAAATCTACCTAACACAATCTTGATTTACTCATAATCACCTTTATGTCGCCTTCTCAAGAGCAAAGTCTATAAACAGTGTTAGAGTGAAAATCTGCCCTCAGAATAATTCCACTCATGGTCAGAGAAGAAGAACTACCCACTAGAAATATTGTATATAAAAGAGTTTTGTAAATTGTTCTATGTATTGTTTATTTTTAAAAATAAAAATACAAGTCAAATCTTATGGTATTTTATTCAAACATGTATAGGTTAGTAACAAAATAATTGTAGTAATATTAATAGTTATAATAAAAATGATAGAAATCGTGATAATAATACTATTGATACCTGCAAAAATGAATACCGTAATAGTGATACTACGACTACTAGTTATAATAACAATTATTAAAATAATAGTAACACTAATAGTAATAACAGGTGTAGCAGAAATAAACATCATAAAAGCAGTTACATGGGTAATAATGACAATATTAGAAATAACAATAACCATCATAATTATAATAATATTAATAATGATAATAATAATAAGAATAGTGATAGTAATACTAATAATAGTTATGATGGTTGCAATAATAACAATAATACTGGTTATTCTTAGAATAATAGCAGTAATTGTTCTAATAATCATAATAATAATAATAATAATAATAATAATAATAATAAGAGTAATACTAATAATAACACTCGTAATGTTAACAGTCATAATAGTATTAGGGATATTTATAGTTGAAATAATAATAACATTAATAATGATAATAATAATAATAATAATAATAATAATAATAATAATAATAATAATAATAATAATAATAATAATAATAATAATAACCTGCTGAGATAGAACTCAACGAAAAAGAAGCAAGTGAAGTGGAGAACATAAGACGATACATGTTAGAAAACAAAACAAAACTCCCATCTCTCAGGAATGAAGTAGCGAAGAAGTTACAAGCAGAAACAGAAAGAGTAAACAGACTCCTCACACACATCCCAACAGAAACTATTACAGACCTAAACAACCTGATATATGCAGGGGCAAAATCGGTAAGTATGAAACTAAGAAACGAAGAGAATGGACAAAAGAGAGGACCGACAAAACCTGGATGGGAAATCAGACTGGAAACCCAGATCACCAAACTTCGGAAAGAAGCTAAAACGTGAACAGAAGGAAGGAGGACATGAAACGATTAAGAAGGAAAAATCAGAAACGCAAGGAAAAACTAAATGAGAAACATGAAGAAATAAAACAAAGGATAGCAGCAATAGAAGGAAGACTGAGACGATACAGGTACAAATCAGAACAGAGCAAACAGAACATGACCTTTGAAAACAATGAAAGCCAGTTTTACAAAAACGTAAATGGAGAAAAAACAACGACAGAGCAACCGAACCCAACAGAAACAAAACAATTCTGGAGCAAGATATGGGAAGAACCAAAAAAGCACAACAAGAATGCCCAATGGTTGAAAAACATGAAAGATGAACTGCAAGAAATCGAAGAAGGAACCGAAACAGAAATCAACAAAGAAACGATCAAGAAAACCCTAAGAAAAATGGCAAACTGGAGAGCACCAGGCCACGATGGAATACATGCATACTGGTTTAAAAAATTCACGACCCTGCATGAAAGAATAGCGCAGAAACTGAGCGGATGTATCCGCAAAACAGACATACCAGAATGGATGACGGAAGGAAGAACAACACTAATACAAAAAGACCCCAAAAAGGGAACGACCCCCAGCAACTACAGACCGATAACATGTCTACCAATAATGTGGAAAATTCTCACAGCACAACTGAGAGAACTAATCTACCAATCCCTGGACAAACGCGGACTGCTCCCCAAGGAACAAAAAGGATGCCGGAAAGGACAAAGAGGGGCACATGATCTACTATACATTGATCAAAAGACTCTGAAGGAGGTGAAGAGCAGACAAAAGAACATAACCATGGCATGGATTGACTACAAGAAAGCTTACGACAGAATCCCCTAAACATGGATAATTGAATGCTTAAAAATATACAAGATACCAGACAGGATTATTAATCTCACCCAGAAAGCAATGGAAACATGGAGACTAAAACTGACAGCCGGAGGACAATACCTGTCTGAGATAAAAATACAGAGAGGCATTTTTCAAGGAGACTCTCTATCACCACTACTGTTTATAATGGCCATGATACCACTCAACTACATACTCAGAAAGTGTGATGCCGGATACAGGTTTACGGATACAGAACAAAGAATAAACCACCTGATGTACATGGATGACCTTAAACTGTTTGCAAAAAACAAAAAAGAACTGGAAAAGCTGATAAACACAACCAGGATATTCAGCCAGGATATCCAAATGGAGTTTGGAATAGAAAAATGTGCACTGCTAGAGATCAAAAGAGGAAAACTGGAAACGACAGAAGGTATAGAACTCCCCAACCAAGAGGAGATGAGGGCGCTAGGAGAACAAGATAGTTACAAATACCTGGGAGTTCTGGAAGCAGACACAATCAGATATACAGAAATGAAAGAGAAGATTGGAAAAGAATATCTACGAAGAACAAGGAAACTCTTAGAAACTAAACTATATAGCAGAAACCTAGTAAAAGGGATAAACACATGGGCTGTATCACTAATAAGATACTCTGGACCATTCATAGGCTGGACCAAAGAAGAACTCAGGCACCTTGACCAAAGAACTAGAAAACTAATGACTATGCACAATGCACTGCACCCAAAAGACGACACGGACAGACTCTACGTGAAAAGAATTGAAGGAGGTAGAGGACTGGAAAGTATAGAAGACTGTGTGGAAGACACCAAAAAAGAGCTGGAGAAATATGTAACCCAGAACACGGAAAGACTGTCAACCACAGCAAGAGACACCAGCCCAACAAACAACCCCGGAAGCACTGAACCCAGAAACAAAAAGACAAGAAAGGAAAAGTGGGAAGAAAAACAACTACATGGACGCTTTATAAGACTCACAAGCGATGAAGCCAATGAAAACAGCTGGGCATGGCTAAGAAAAGGAAACCTGAACAGAGAAACGGAATCTCTGCTGACGGCCGCACAGAACAATGCGATTAGGACAAACTTTATTAAAGCAAAGATAGATAAAACCCAGGAAAACAGCAAATGCAGATTGTGTGGACAAAGAGACGAAACGATAAATCATATAATAAGTGAATGCAGCAAGCTAGCACAAAGGGAATACAAGAACAGACATGACAGCATGGGGAAAGAAGTACACCGGGAAATGTGCAAACAACTGAATTTCGAATATGCAAGAAAACGGTACAAACACAAACCAGAAACTGTACTAGAAAACGAAAAACACAAAATCATATGGGATATGAATGTACAAACAGACAAACCCATAACAGCAAGGAGACCGGATATGATAATAATCAACAAGAAAGAAAAATCCTGCAAAATCGTGGACTTTGCCGTTCCAGCAGACCACAGAGTGAAGATGAAAGAGACGGAAAAGAGAAGCAAATATACTGAACTTGCCAGAGAATTCAAAGGAATATGGAACATGAAGAAAGTGAGTATAACACCAATAATCATAGGAGCACTAGGAACAGTCCCCAAAAACATGGAGAAAAGACTAGGAGAAATAGGAATCAAAGGGATAACTGAGCCCATACAAAGGACAGTAATGATCAAAACAGCTACAATCCTGAGAAATGTAATCGAATGCGGAAACCAACCCACATAAGCAACGAATGGAGAACAAACACATGGAAGCACAAAACAACAGAACCGGGGAAAATACAACCGCACGAGAGAGGCGCAAGCATAGGCTGACGCCACGAAAATTATGGACAGAGGGTCGAGGAGGGAAAGCGCAAAACCAGACCTCCACTGGAAGAGCGCGGACAGCTCTGGGACCTTGGGAAGGCTTGTTGCCACTCGGGCCCCAGAGGGGACCAATGGCCCTTATCAGCGGGAAATCGTTGGTAGGTGGCTGTTGCGATTACCGCAAGGTCATCAGCGGTGATGAACGAAAAGAGGTGGAGCATACTGGAGGCCTGAGGAGACTGGTTGTCACTCAGACTCCAGGGAATACCACAGGTTGTCGGCAGTGGGTGACCACTGACGATGACCAGTGTGATAATGCCTAGTGAGTAAATAATAATAGAGTGGCTAGTAATAATAATTTATAACTATACCACTAGTAAACAACTAATTTGTTGTCTGCGTTTTTTCAGTTGATTTAGGACGAATCTGATGCACTGAATACAACCATCACATTGGTTGTGCTCAATCAGGTCAAGTTTTTGAGCTATGGCCACGTGCCATTTTTGACGTGTTTGTTCACAAGTTCGCATGGGTGTGGCAGAGTAGTGTTAAGGTATAGGTTAAGTGTATTTCGGACTAATATGTACCTATTTTTGTATTGCAGGTGAATGAGATAGCTTTGGCAGGAAGATCGTGCAGAAATAACGCCGACGTGTTCTGTTATATATGTTGAGAACACACTATTGCTCCTAATAGGACGCCAGTCACAGATTTCATAGGGCGCGTTTACCATGCTTATTTTGGTATTAAACATGTTAACTAGGATAAAGCTTTGGCGCCACACATTGTGTGCAAAGCATGCACCGAGTTTTCGTGGGTGGACCAATGGCAAGAGGAGTCCAAACTTTGGAATCCTCATAGTTTAGAGGAAGCCAGCAAACCATGTCACATACTGCTACTTCTGCGCTGTTCATGTGAATGGGATCAACAGAAAAAACCGGGACAGCCTAAAGTATCATGATCTTGAATAAGCACTTCGCCATGTAGCTCATTGTAATAAAATTCTAGTGCCTATTTTCGTAGAACTTTCTAATATTAGTGACGACGATGCCTCCAGTTTTGAATGACATAAAGAAGAAATAGAAGAAAAATAAAGTGGTGCTTGAAGATGCTGCTCCACATCCATTAACAAAAAATGAGTTGAATGATCTAGTTCATGACCTCAGTTTGTCAAAGGACCTTGCCGAACTGTTGGCATCCAGATTGAAAGAAAAAACCCTCTCTGACAGTTCTCGCATCAGCTTCTTCCGCAACATACTTCAAGAGAACCTCCGTTTTTTTTTTGCTCTGAAGGGAATAAATTGTGTGTACCGCGCTGGTATTGCGCAGCTTCTGCTCAAGCTTGGGGTTCCACAGTACGAACCCAAAGATTGGAAACTGTTACCTGACAACAGCAATCAATCACTGTAATTTGTTATGCTAAACAACGGAAACCAGTGCGCCTCTGTACCCATCGTTTACTCAACTACACTAAATAACAATAACGAAGTTGTGGAAACATCGGTTATGATCAGCATAAGTGGTATATTTGTATTGACCTGAAGATAATTCGCTTTTTGTTGAGACAATAGTTTGGCTTCACTAAGTATCTATGTTTTCTGCGCATATGGGATAGTAGGGACCGCACTCATCATTTCACAAAGAAAGACTGCCCTGTACGGGTGAAATTGGTTCCTTGCAAAGAAAGGAACGCCATCAACGACCCGTTGGTGGACAGATACGGAATACTCTACCCACCGTTGCACATCAAGCTCATCCTAATCGAGCAGTTCACCAAGGCTCTGTGCAAGGATGGTGACTGCTTCACTTATTTGTGCCAAACTTTTCCAGGATTGACCATGGAGAAGTTGAAAGCTGGCATTTTGAACGGCCCTCATATATGTAAGCTCATCAGAGATCCAGAGTTCGAAAACTTAATAAACGAAGTAGAACTGGAAGCATGTAAGGCATTTGTTCTGGTAGTGAAGAACTTTTTTTTTGCAACAATTAGGTCTAAAACTATGCAGAATGTTCTAACAACATGCTGACTGTTTTCAGAAACCTGAGTTGCTACATTAGCATCATGATGCACTACCTAGTTTCACATATATACCGGTTTCCTCAGAAACTGGGTTCAATGAGTGACGAGCAGGGGGGGGGGCACAAAGATATAAAAAAGATGGATACCAGGTATCAGGGTCGCTGTGACGCAGTAATGATGGCTAACTACTGTTGACATCTTAAGATAGACTTCCCTGAAGCTAAGTGTTCCAGGAGTTCGAAGAAACAGAAATTCAAGCCCTGAAGTTTGTACAATAGACACAACATGAAATGTACGTGTACTTCATCAATGCCCATCATTAAAAATAAAGTAATCGATGTTTCTATCAGGTAATAAATGCATGTCGATAGCCAAACATTTTTTCTCTTTAAAACATATTTAAGGTTCATATATGGTAAGAAAAATCAGCTGATAATGCCACAAAAATGAAATCGATTCTGTCACTAGATCTGATTCTTTTTAAAAATCAACTTAACACAAAAACCTGAGAGAGTAACGGATGCTATTTCCTTAAACACCAGTGTAAAATACAGTAAATTTGTTGTAGAAATTTTAACAACATTCAAAAAGTAAAAAAAATATATTCTAGTGTAATTTATACAACGGTTGTTTACCGGTGGGGACATAACTTATTAAGAATATTTAAATTCTACAACGCAAATTTATAGTCCATTACAGACTAGCACGTCTATGAAATTGTAGTAATGGATCAACTAAAATATTATGATATTTATTAATACAGTGTAATGTATATTAAATCCGTATGATTAAAATTATTTGACGACGACCCAACACATTGTGGGTTTTTGTTCTATGTTAGTGTTTAGATTAAGTGTATACTTATTAATGTATCATGTCCTCCGTATGTCATTTTGATAGAAACACACACATATATATATATATATATATATATATATATATATATATATATATATATATATATATAATATATATATATATATATATATACACATGTGCAAATAATTAACATATGTTTTAGGTTTTCTCATGTACAGACAATTCATTTATATAGAATTAATCATATTTGTAACGCTTGTATTTTCCAACACGAAGAACATAAAACCGTACTACCCATTTTGTAAGAGCTTCATCACATATTTCTTGTAAATAGTATATAGGCATGTAGATGTTTAGTCAAATATTCACCCAGAGAACGATGGCTATTAAATATTGATTAACTGTTAGAAAATGTTTAGAAAACCACATTGCATAATTTGTTGCTGAGCTTCATATTTTATCGCTGCTGTCAAGCAAACAACATAAATAAATCCGCTGGTGATGTGTGATTGTGGATTAGATTATCCATATTAATAATAAATAAAAGTATACGGAGAAGGTAAAAATTAAACGATATGATAACAAATGTGCATATTCAATTATATTGAGGATAACAAAATAACTATTAAATAAAAACAATTTCATGTATCGGTGTTATCTCATGTGTGTTCCTTATTTTATTATTTCCTATCATTGTTTATAATAGGTATCGCTTGCATAATGCGATTAATTTCATGTATTTGCACAAACATGTGTTCAGATAATAATCGCGTTCAGAATTATTTGTACAATTAGTAGAAAATGTTTTAGAATTATAAATATGTTCTTTCACAACCGTTTATTCCAATAGAACTGAACAGCAACCCCAATATTTTAAGAATATATAAGTAAACTTATTGATTAATTGATTACGCTTCCTGAAATATTTCCTGTGTGTGCAATACTTTTATCTCGTTTTTAAATATCTTGTAAAAAGTATAAATATAAATATAGCGTTATAAAATTGCTAAAATAAATGTAGAAAATACTAAACGAAAATAAGACTTTTTAAACTTATTTTCCACGTTTAATACGCGTGTTCTGTTCAATATAGACGTCTGATTGTGTTTGATATAAGTAAAGTATATTATTGTTTGTAATATCAATTAGTGTAATAATATTTTAATTATATTTTCCTTTATTTTAATTTGTAATTTTCCTCTTTTATTTATCGTGGTTATTTTATTGACTCATGATCGTATCTGCTGAATCGAAAAAGATATGTGTATTTAGAAACTTAAACCGATCTTACTCTTTATTTTGAGCTGAAAAAGCGTTCAAGTTGAGTTTATTTCAATTAGTTCACTCAATGAACCTTGTATACATTTATATTCATGAGACATGAATATAGAATTTTTATAAGTCACATTGAAAAAACTGAAGGAAGGAAAACGAGCCGTTCTGATTGAGAAATCCCTCAGAAATCTAAGGCATAGAAGCATTTGTCCCAACGCAGACATTTTATAGTAATGGCCTACTTTCCCCAATAGTTCTTTCATCTCTTTTAAATAGCTCTTAATAATAGGCCGATATCATTACACCTCTTAAAATGTCATGCGTCAGCTGCACATAGACAAACATGTATAGATTCGAGAAGCCACTGTAAGAGTGTAATAACCGCATCTAAGAGTAGATACACTGAGATGAATAGGAACAGCGCGAGGTCAAACAAATTAAGAACTTGTAATTTCTGACAAACATTTAAAAGTGGAGTGAACAATAGTCAATAAAAATTACCCCAACTATTTAATCACCGATACGGCAACCGAACAAAATGACCAGCGGTTCATCTTAAACTTCACAATCCTATTTTCTTACCACAGAAAGAAACACACTAATTGATAGGATCATCACCATTTTCCATGCCCAGCATATACTAAACACACATTAACACCTCCAAAGTATGTGGACCAATTCTTATTACTGCTATTGTCATAAAGAAATGCTCGTCTGAGCAAGTTCGTGTTCTCTCTTAAATCATTAACAATTGTTACGTTGAATCGTATCTTATAGCTGTAAAATTGCCGCTGTTTTTCAGTTTTAAGATATAATGAACATAAACATGATTCTTCCAAACGCTTTCTTCTGCTTTTCGCAGTAAATCATTAATCAATTTAGCAATAATGAACCATTTCCTCAAATATAGTAAACTTCTTTCTGACTAACAATATTGATTTAGACAATCTTGTTCTATCACGAATGTTCAAACTGTAATTTCTGAAGGCATTTACAATAGATTGGATACAGTAGCTGAGTATAGGGTGTTTACATTTAATGTATGGGACACTTTTGACAAGGTCTGGCATAAAGGTCTCATCAAGAAATGTATTCCTACACTATTACTGAACGAATATTTAATATAACAGATCCTTCTTGGCTAAATGGTAGATCAAGGTGTTCTTGATGGCCGTCCACTCAATACACACCCCATTAATAGTAGTGCGCTTCACGGATCGATACCTGGACATTTATTATTCCTAATCTTCATAAGCAACCTCTCTAATGTAATCGTGTCCGAGATGGGTATACTTACTATATCTCTGCCATGTTGGCAAATCGAAAACACACATATCCAAGGAAATCTCCACAGAATTCGCTCATGCATGGAGTATTAGAGCAACATCTTAGCTGACTCCACCAACTCGTCGTTCCCGTTTGGATAGGGTGCACAGAAAGAGTACTTAAACTAATAGGTCACACATTATCCCCCATGCTCCATTTCCTGTCTCATCGCTGCATTGTCGACTACTTGTGCTTGTTTTACACGCACTTCCATGTAATGTGCCACAGTAGACTTCTCGCGCGTGTACCTCCTTAACATAAATCCCCTGATTAACGAGAATAGTTTCAACATAAACTTCGCTACTGCAGATACTCCCAGATGACGTACACCTTTATACTCTAGTATCCTCCTTTCTTCGGATCGCTTCTCTTTTGGAATTACTTCTCATCTCCCTATTTCCCGACTGTACGAAGACTCTACAACTGTTAATGTAATATGAACATGTACATTTCTGCACAACTCACAACTAAAGATTCCTCTCTTATAAGCTTACCTCTAATAACAGTAGCTCCTTTACATATCAGTGACACAATTCCTTGTTTAAAGTGAACAAAAATAAAAAAAAAACAGAACAGCTTAATTCATGTTACAAGGTTCATAATATATATGTCCACTGCTAACTTTCATGAGGTTTGACTAAGAACTCAGTTGTTCCCTCTCCCCTTTCACCTGTTCTCACAGATGTAAATCCTGACATGACCCGATCGTTCAATAAAGCTGTCACCCTAGAATTGCCTAATACTATCAAATATATTACATTTTGAATATCACTTTAAAATAACCAAATTGCACTGAAACTTTATTGCCAACCTGAAATTATTATATTCACTCATTTTCACATTCGCAATAGTAATGGATGTAGGCCGTGTGTCTCTTGTTATAGTATATGTCAGTTGCTGAATAAAAAAGAAGAGTGTAACTATATAATTCGAAACGAATAGAAATACTTCAGAAGCTTTCTTGTCTGTTATAATAAGAGTCGGATAAAAAACAGAAAACGCTGTTTTACCATTGAAACTCTATACGTTTTATATATACGTTTTCATCACTACAATGAAGACTAGTAAATCTCTACACTTATCTGTTGACATATCCGGCTTATACTTATGTTAGATTTATAATTAAATTAAAGTAATGTCGCTTCTCTATTTTGATTTTTCTTCAACACTTTTAAAATGCCAATTCTATGATTTGACAACACTTAATTCCTTTTGAATATTGTATATGAAATATAACCGTAGAATTAAACAATAATAAAATAAACTCTACTATATTATTCAGAATGGTTTCATGTTATATGCAATGAAATAACATGCACACACTCAATAGCTTCAATCAGACTTGCTTAAGTGTATATGTATCTCAAATTATATGCGACCAACCGATCATCAATTAGTCCAGACGTTTAATTTATTAAAAGCAACAAAAATAAAATCAATGTGAAGTATCTTACACGTATTTACTACTTTCTGTCGATCTGTGCAAGTTGTAATTTGGAGATTATGTGGTCATCACCTCTAAACCATGTCCTTTACGGCGTGTAACGAGATTCACGCGCGATCGGTAAAGTTGGATCACGTGATAAACGAAGCACCTCAGTTCAAGCCTGTATCTCAAAGAGACCTGATGTAACTTATGCGTTCTCAACCGGGATGACGGTAGATTAATAAAGGGACTCTAGAATTAAAATGATTTAATCTTGTCTATATTCACTGAACTCTATGCATTATCTCTTCCATAAAATTGTTACCCGTCTGTGTACTCAATTTATAACGTCTTAAGGAAAACGGACACACACCAACAATCTATCCTTGTCAAGTTCTCATCTTTATCTAGCATCTAAAGTTGGCTTTTCTCAGCTAAAATTCGTAACCTGGGTGTTATTTTAATCATGTCACCTTCTTAAAACACCCAGAATTTTTCCTGCTTCATCGCAAACTACAGAAGTTATTATTGTTTACACAGTTGGTAGTTTAAATACGTAAAACTGCCATAAAAACAACATTATATTTATTTTACAGATAAAGTGATTACGGTCAGTGGATTTCACAAGGGTTTTATTAGTTTCTAAAATGTTTTCGTTGCATTTCGTTTTGTTTATATATTATGAGAGACCGAGAGGCATAGAGAGACACATATATAGATACATATAGGGAGATGAGGGAGTAAATATGATTCATGTATTCTTTACCTTTTTATATTTTAGGAAAATATCACACACACTTAGAATAAAGCATAAAGAATATTACCCAGTTGTATAACAAAAGAAGGGCGAGCGATTCGTGAAGTAAATGGGAAATGATTATTATTCTTTATTTGGTTATAGTCGCTTGATTTTCCCAAAAATACGTTTAATCAAAGGGAATTTCACTTTGAAGTCGCATCCTCACATCTTCATAAACAATGCTGCAGTTTAAAATGAAATCTTCTTTTGTAACACATTTGCTTTTTATCGCTACATGCGCCGAATGAAGGGCGATATCGTAAAAATGGCGTCTTTGGCATGTAGTCCGCTACATAGAAATAATCCAATAAACACATTTTGTTAATCATCTCAATTCGACAAGAAAAACAAAAATGTTTAAGCTATTCGACTTCAAAGTCTTGTTAATAACACAAAAACGGCAATTCTTAAATATTTGAAATCATTAATTGTTTTTATTTTTTCTTTAAAAAAAAATGTTTCTATTTAATTTGCTTTTTTACTAAACAGTTTAATTTGAGTATTCTTTATTGCCAATAATATAAAGAACAACGAGCAGGGAAATGGAATATGTTTCCATGCAGTTAGATAAAGTTGTATGTTAAAGTAATATGATTAAAGAATTCAAGTAATGATCGTAGCATTTGAAAACGGTTAAAGACAACACACTTTTCCATTTCATCTAAATGCATTGTAGCAGAAACATCTCTTTTAAACTATTACGTATGTGTTCATAATGAAAATAACATCGGCACTCGAACTCATTCAGGTGTTGGTGATGTTTTCTTATTTACATAATAACACACTATTTGTTTTAGATACCCTTATCAATCAATATGGTTCAGACTTTTCACATCCTGTGTTTCTGTAGAGATGTTTTTGAAGAGTGGTGAATAACATACAACCTGTTTAGCTAATGACACGGTAGGTCCGAATGATGTTGTTTTGAATATAAAATGAATACTGCTATTAGCTGCAGATGTTAATGCCACAGGTTCAGCATTTGAAATAACGCTATGTGGAAAAAGTCGAAGCGCTCCAACTCCAAACAGTGTTAAGCTGTGACACTTCTGGTACTTAGTTCCTACACATTCAGCCCGCTCACACGATTCTGCATTGAAATTGTCTGATCGAACAGTCAGTAGAAATATATACACTGATCTAATGTTCAATACACACACTGTTATCATTGTCAAGTAAGTGAACGAAATCGACTGGAAAATATCATGTTATGTTCTGATGTTGTCCTTGAAAATGTTCCTGTGAATTATATCCTTTACGTACGTGATGAAACTAAATTTCATCTCTAAGACCGTGTCAGTGTGTAATATGCTTGTTAGTAGGGATAACTACACAATTCTACACAATCAACGAGTTCGTGAATTGTGCGAAGTTTCGTTATTTCGTGTGTGTGTGTGATATTTTCGTAAGAGATAAACCACGGTAAATTTGGAGTAATATGTTGAAATGAAACTGAACTGTTTGTAATTGCGGTATTTGTGTTTTGTTTACTTCTTTTAAAAATATGTAAAATTTTCAAACGTTGGGTGTTACTCTACGAATATCCATTCTTTGAGTATAAACGTATTTTTACTTTACAACCCCGTTTCATGATCAATTGCTGCTCGGTGGTGGCTAGGTTTTTCTTGTTAACTTATAAAAGAGCAGAACAAGAAAACACATAAATATGCAATAAAGAGAAAATGAAAAGGAAGAAATGTCAATTATTTCATAGATACTGTGCGAATATAACTCCTCATTGAATCTTTTGGTTGGTTGTTGGATACTTTTCGAAGACTATTAACGACTATAAAAGTTTGAATCGCTGGAAGGTATTTTTATGTTTGTCTTTGAATTGTTGTACGTTTAATAAATATGTGAAAATACTCTCCAAGTACAGAAATATGCAATATTTGTTTACCTTTCGCCTATATTGTAGGCAAATGTTTCGTAAATTAGTGGCGTTCGGTTCGTTTAATGGTATATTTCACGAATTCATATGCTAATAGTAATTGTTTTGAAATTAAATCTTTCTATTATATTCCCAGCAGACAATGACGGGGCAGTAAACTTTTGCATCTTCGCTCTCTTTAGCGATACTGCACGTCATCTGCACTGTGCTATATAAGGGTATAATAAATCATTTCAGACTGAGACAATTATCAAAGCGGTTCTTTTTAACAGTCGAAAAAGCACCCCAAATAAATAAGAGGTTCGTGGTAAATGGCTCAACGTACATTCTATGTCAGATCATAAGAAACGTTTGATGTATTTTCGCTTAATGTTCCTTGATTATGCGAGTATATAACTAACAACTAATCACGCGATTATGCAATTAACATTCGTTCCGTATTAATTGTTAGACCATGGTTCTTATTTAATAAAATAAAATATTTGTTTGAAGTGACTTTACTTAAAAGAAAATAATTGTAGTTTTAGAAATGATTTTTCGTAATCGAAGGTGTTTTACTGAATGGAATAATAGGAAACGCCGAATTTGTTTTCTGTTTGGCATATCTATTCGAGTATTCTAGGGACAAGGTTGTAGTCAGACAAACAAAGAGTCATATAATTATTAATTGAAGCTCCGAGGAGCGGCTCATATTTACTTAGAGAATGTGTAATGCTTGATAGATAATGATACTAATGACTAAAGACTAAATGAATGAAGTAATGATTGTCTGGGATGAATGACGTATATAATGAGGAAAATGAGCAGATGTGTGATGGGCAAGTTTTACTCGCTGTTTGTCTTTGAGTAAAAGTTACTACTTCCTCATCTAAGTATGTATATTTTGTCAGAGTAAGTCAAGGCGATTTTAATGTAGGATACGATGTAATCGAATGAAACAGATTGATAAATTATGGAAACACGTATCAATTATGGGTATGAAGTGTGGCCGTACAGGAATTCCGTATATCGCCTATGTTAATAGTCTTATATTGTTTGGTTTACAGGAGGAACTAGTCTTTACTTTATATTAGTGTTATTCAATTTTAGATTACATTTGGTTTAATTTATTTGTATTATATTACTTTTATTCATATCTCCCTGTAGTCAACTAAATTATATAATATTTGTATGTTTTTCTGTAGATAGGTAGACAATGGACATATGTAGATGTTTCGCTTCTCTAATAATACGAATATAAATACTATTGATCGATGATTTTAATATCATGGATTCTTGAAATTATAAATATATTATCTATGATCAAAAGTGGATTATCTTTTCATTGTGAATCCAGAGACAATTAGGTACTGATGACGTGCGTGTACTTAATCGGGTGTATGTTGATTTATTAATATAACATGTGTAGATTGTGTTTGTGTCTCATTATAGGTTAGTGTGTTAAGTGTTGAGAACTTCCAGGGTGAGTTTAGCAATATGTATCGTTTAACTAATTCTAAGGTTGCTGAAATCTATTGCCAATTATGTATGTCTTAATTTATGTTCCTATACATTCGTTCCGTATTAATTGTTAGACCATGGTTCTTATTTAATAAAATAAAATATTTGTTTGAAGTGACTTTACTTAAAAGAAAATAATTGTAGTTTTAGAAATGATTTTTCGTAATACGGTGTCAGAAACATAACTATTGTCAAGTGTTATCTTACTATATGCAGATTTGTAAATGCATTGCATTTGACAATTGTATGTGATGTATTTCTTTTACAAGTAACATATACTTGTCGTTTTTATTGCCCAGTTTGTCCTTGTGCATTTGCCTTTGTGTAGATCGTTTTCTATATCTTATGATTTTCGGGAAAAGCTATCTGAAAACAAAGCATAGAAAAGTGTGCAAAGAAGATTAACACTTTTTACCAATTGTTATTTAAGGATTATATGAATATTTTTGTTATTTTATTTGTTTTAAATGGAGAGTGATAGTTTTCTTACCTAGTCTTCTCAAATATCTAAAAGTAAATCAACACTATGATAAAATATAGCTGTAATTGAATGGTTTTGTATTTGGCGCGAGTTTGATAAAACCTACACAAACGAAATTCAGTTTTGAATAAAACATTAATCCACATATGTAAAATGTAATATTAATACGACTATTACAAGATCTATACATTTTACAAATTAATAGAAATATACTTAAAATGTATTCAGATTATTTTCACGTTTAACAGCAGTTAAAAAAGCAATAATTACTCGTGGGCGTATGAAACCATTATATAAGATTGGATCAAAAGTGTTGGCTATTTTGAAAAAAACAACAACAAATATTTTAATAATACATATATTTAATGATATTCACAGTTCTTGTATATCACAAAACATCGTACATATTTAATCGCTAATGTAGTCACACATCTTTTTATCCTTGTTTTTCTTTTGCTAATAAGCAGTTTATACCGTATTACACACTTTACTTGGTTTTATTTAGTAAAATGTCTTATTATACAAGATTAATTGATTAGTGTTCAAATTGATTATTAAAACACCCACGCATATTATCATATGTTTGCCTAGTGCCTGCATGATATTTGATATGATTAATAATAACAGAGCACCGGGAAATGTGCTTGACGTATACACAAAATGAAATAAGCTTTTCAATTCAGTCATTTGATTTTCACCTTTCACAGAATAACCTATGTATAAATTGCTATATAATGTATACGAGTAAGAACGTATGTATGTATGTAAGAGTCCAGTGCCAAAATGAAGAACTCCTCTTAAAAACAGTACATACATATATGTGTGTGTTAGTGTATCTACATTGGGGGTTGTTATTCAAATGAAAAAGTTTGCCTCTGAGAGCAAGTTGATGTAGTAGTTTCAAATTTACAAATTACATATTGTCAGGGGTTTTATTTGTATGATAAAAAAATCACACTTTTTATTGAAGACCGCATGTGTTATTCACCATTTCGATAACTATTTAGTGTTTTAGATAAAAAAAAACTTAATTCCAATGGTCACAATTATTATGTACGTAATTTTTTTCTAGTGTTAATTATTTTTTATGAAAAGGTGTTATAACTGTGAATTTCGTCTTATTTTTTTATCAGTTTTATGATTTAAAGCAGGAATGTTACTCAAATTGATACTAATGATTATGTATAAGATTTTATGGAAATACACACTGTTTTACACTCTTATTAAATAATATTTAAACTGCGATATTGATTGAGCCATTTTTATTTATTTTTTCAAAAGAAATGTATGTATACATAGACATATTCACCCACAAAAAGTGTTTTGCTGCTAAAAAGTCTTCAATTTATTAACATTGCATAGATAAGTATGACACAACTTAAGAAAAGGTTACATTAGAGATGCTATAATAATTTAAGTATCTCAATTGTAAGCTATCTCTGCTCTTAACCAAATATTGAATTTTTCTAAAAAAATTGAATGATCAAGAGGTTACACTTCGTACAGGGTCATATTTTGTCTCTCAGAGCATTGTTTTATTTTTGTTCAATTACATCAACTGACGACAATCATGTGAATCAGCATTAAAATAACTTAATTTAGTAAACAGTTTTATTTAAAGACAATGTTTATATGAAGAAAACACATTGAAGTTCTAACATAATTCATGTCTGTTTAATTTCAACCACGTTTTTGTTTGTGTACTAATGGTGTTACGTATTATGTTAAACGAAAGATAGTGGTATTCCAGAGTCGGTAGCTAATGGTATTTATGTGAGTACTAAAACTATCACATTATTTTGTATCCTTTATGTATCCACTATATGCCATTTCTTGCATGATATGTAATATATGATGTTGTGACTATTAGAGGTTAAACATGGCTGGTGTATTCGGATGCACGTACTTCAGACCTTTAAACAGATATCTGTAACTAGATGTTGTCAAACTAAGAATGAGAAAATTGTTTTCGGGGTTCAATTTAATATAGTTTAATGTGGTTTACTTTATGCATATATTGACGATGACTGAAGATTATTGAAATGTTATTTCGTGTAGTTATTTATATATTTAATGAGTCAGTATAATTCTATTAATGATATTCTCCTACATCTGATCTAATGCGTTTTACATGGTATGTACACCTATTTATATATGATTGATATCGTCATGACGGTTTGAGCCAATGCGTAAAATCGAAATATATTATATATTTGTTTAGCGTTTGAGATCAGTGGCTATAATAGCCTAATGATTCGTTACTGTGTCTGATGTTTGCGTAGATTAAAATATATACTTATTTATTTTGGGCAAATATTATCATATTCATGAAAAGTATATTAGTTCATTAATTGTAAGTTGCCAATGTTATTATGTGGTTTAAATAAGTGGCAGTATTTTAACCTGTGGATTTTCTGTGTGTTGCCGTCCGGTCATTTAATTAAAAAAATCAAATTTTACTATTTTCGTAAAATAAAAACAACAAAT
>OY744521.1:21090582-21135582 GCA_963556195.1 Sepiola atlantica | reverse complement strand
GTGTGGATATGGCTGACTCTGTGTACCGGGTTCGCGCCTCCCGACCGTCTGAAATTATTACTTCCCTGCACTGATGAGAGCAATAAGCTTGAAACGCTAGCGTCTGTAGGTATAAATAATTTAATATTTATTTATAAATATTATATATATATATATATATATATATATATATATATATATATATATATAATATTGTAGTAAGTTATTAAAATATATTTATTGTTATTAAGCTACACAGCGGCTCTTGCGATCTGATATCTAATATGATAACAATAACATATATTAATCAACGGCAGAAACATAACTTTTATCATGTGGTAAATGTCTGTTGTTGTATTGCCAGAAATTATATATATATATATATATATATATATATATATATATATATATGTATTCCCGGTTACCATAACACTCTCCTGTTAAGACTTCGGTTTCTAGAAATATTTTAAAATTACTAAAAAAAGCATTGTTTATTTTTATGTTGATTAGCTTACAAAGGTTGTAAAACAGTATTGAAAATGCATTTTAGACAAAGGAAGTAGACACACATAGCCACCCACGCATATTATATATATATATATATATATATATATATATATATATATATATATATATATATATATACGATTATTTACAATGGATTTGAAATTCAAAAATAAAATCAATATATATATAACATGATATTAGTTATATTACTGCAGTTGATCAATATATTTTATAGTTATCATATTAGATATCAGATTAGATTCCTTACCTCATATAAGATATATTACATGTAACTGACCTAAAGGGAACATATTCTTCAAAGCAACCGAGCATGAGGACTGATCAGATGTAAGGTGACTTATAATCGTTATATAGGTAACTGGATTAGCGTTCTTTTATTTATGGTGCTTCAATAGAGTCTGACATCAAGGACCAGGTTGTCAGAAATCACCAGGGATTCATAATTTCATAGGAACTTTTACGTTATCTCTGCTGGAAGGCTAAGCTGTCGTAACTTTTAAAATAAATTCCCTACTGAGACGAAGAAAGTTAGTTTTACAGTAATTTAGAAAACTACACTCTTATTTGAATACTCCATCATCACACTACGTTGTCTATGGAATACACATTGAGCAAGGCTAAAATATCGCATCCCTTATTAAGGTCTCCCAATAAAAACGAAATTAGTAAATCATCAGTAAAAGACTTTAGAGTCTTTACAAACACGGTTTTAGCACATCGACATTGCGTGATAAAAATATTCTAATTCTGCTAAATGGTTTAATAAGTATTGAGTTTAATCTATATTACTTGCTAAACATACAGGTTTTATAAATAAATTTATACATACTTCGCGCTATAAATACTAATATATTCTTCACATGTGTCAATTTGAAGACGAACGAAAATAATAGTTCTACATAGTAAGGTGAGAAACAGACAGACAAAAATGTTATTTCCTCACTTTATAGCGACCAACTTGCAAAAAAAAGAGGTCTTACTTGTTTAGACATCAATTTACACCCGTCTATTTCGCGATGGAAATTGTATAGAAAAGTTTAAGTCAATGAGACTGAACAGCTGGCATAAATACCATGGTTTGTATATGCAATAATATATGCAAACCTTTTCTTCTGCTATCGATTTCATAGTAAATTTTACCTATCCGTATCTATATCAAACAAACAATAATATTTAAACATTATTAAAATTACAATTCAGACTCTCCTGAATCCACAACATCGCTGTTATTAAATACACTATGCATTTTAATTTAAATTATATTAAATGTTATTGTTTATATAATCAGACACGAATAGGAAAGAACATCTAAAGTGGAAATGTAATTATTATACAGCATAGATAATTATTATAAATATAGATAAATATATATATATTTTTATATATATGTATATATATATATGCATATATATATGTATATATATATATAATGTCAATTATGAAACTAGTCGCAACATTTTAAAGTGTCTAGCATAATAATTAATATTACCAAATTCTTAGTAATTAGGTAGTTATGCGTTTGAATTGTATGCCCTTTCTTTAACGTCATCAATTTCTTAACGGTTTAAACAGTCAAATTTTAAAATCTCTCATATGTGTAGAACGCCATCACGCTCTCATGTACATTTAAACTTTACAGACGCTTTTTCGAGTTATAAACTATTTGCCGTTATAATTAAAAAATGAGCTCAATAGTAAAGTCATAATTTTTAAAGACACTAAAACTAATACCGCCTGAAGATGATTTGACGATTCAAATCGAAAGTACTTGCAAAAAAGAAAAAAGAATGGAACAAGAAGCCCAAGAATCATATTTACATCAGTTTGACTGAAACATTAGATTTACAATTCGGAAAATTGAAAAAATAAAAAAAGTCGCATCAAACAAAACCACTCCGTGTTATTTAATAACGTTTGCCTAAATGAAAACATGCTGCCTAAACACATACAATATATATATAGTGTTTACTAGTATACATTTTAGTGTTTGACTAGTTTCATATATATTAACAATTTTTAAATTAGATGTAAACATTTTTAATGGTGGTCAAATATTGAACATCTGGTAGTGTTTATATATTTAGATATTTAAATCTCTAAAACACATTAAAAAATAACCAATGGTATCCGTTGTATAATGCCAACTATATGATTCCTTTATTATAAAATATATGAACACCTACGTAATAAAAACGTTTTTTTTAATTGCTATCTTAAGTAAATTATTTTTGTTCTTAGTCGATATTGGGTGAGTATATTCACATGAGCCTGTTTTACCTTATAAATATTTAACTCATGTGTTTTACTTTTGTAAAGACAATATCTGAATTCATGGTTTATCACTGCATTTTAACGAATATCCAGATATCAATTCATGTCAGTCAGGCTATAATATGCATACTTGCTAGATATTGCGTTCTTCTGATTTTATACAGCGTAATCTCTGTCAATATATAAATGAATTATCTCCTAATCAGTGTGCTTACATACATTGATTTACATAATCTGTATTTTCTCCCCGCTGCCTACGTCTGTATGCAGCAACCTAAAGAATAGTAAGTGAATAAATAGCCTCATTTGTCCAGGTGTAATTGAATAAAAAAAATAAATCTAGAACATTTGGGATTGTTATGACAGTTCAATTTAAACATACTTAAAAAAGTTAAGATGATCGTCTTATTTCCAGTCTTGATAATAAATATGTTTCACTATCACCTGCACATGATAAAATACGATATATATATATATATATATATATATATATATATATATATATATATATATATATATATATATATATATATATATATATACAACTCAATGTATGAATGTATGTGTGTTAATGTGTGGGTGTTTGTGTGTACACTATAGACAAAATAGCAAATCTATATAAAATCTAAAAATGTATTATAATGTAAAAATCACCAAGGAAGGCAAATCACTAAATTCACTCCTAAAGGGATGATGAGGCACCTTTCGTCTTTAAGGATCGATTATTTCAGCTATTTTTAGCTAAAATTCAATTAATTTATTTATTAATTTAAATAAAAAACAATTATATCATGTAGTCTTTTAAAAAAAACAAATTGGAAGTCATTCTCGAAAAAAACTGCAAGTCATTTCCTCAAATTAAACCGGAAATGCCAACATAAGGAGAATGCGGTGTCGAGGGGCTGAATTCAAAATTATCATACGATCATTCTAGGAGGGTGACTAATTAAGGCTTTACGTAGCAAACTCATAATTCTAAACAGGAAATGAGTAAGCATTATTTAGATTTTACATCATGATGGACACTGTCGACAATTAACCAACATTATTTAGATTTTACATTTTAGTAGACACTGCCCGCTAGTGCCGGCCAGTGTCCTCTAATGTTCGTCAGTGTCCGCCATTGGCATCCCTATAAAGAAATCGCCAACTCATAATTAAAAACACAAAATATTTTTAAATATCATATGTTAGTGGACACTGTCCGCCAGTATCCGCCACTGTATGCCAGTGCCCGCCAGTACCCGCCAGTGCCCGCCAGTGTCCGCCATAGTAAGCCTTGTAAAGAAATAGCCAACTAATACTTCAAAACAGAAAATGAGTCAGCATTTATTAGATTAAACATTTAGTGGACCATGTCCGCAACTGCCCACCACTTCCCGCCACTGCGCACCCGTGCCTGCCCGTGCCTGTCCGTGCCCGCTAGTGTCCGCAAGTGTTCACCAGTATTCGACTATTTCTTCCATGTAAATCAATGGCCATCTTATAATAAAAAAACACCAAATGAATCGGCATGTTTATAATTTTACATTTTAGTAGACAATACTAACTGCGACTTGCTGATGTGTGCCAGTTTCTACCAATACCTATCATTATCTGCTACGTAAATATATCGCAAACTCATAATTGCTATGAGTTCTTTTTATATATCAGTTACATAAATGAACATGCTTTATAAGTTCTTTCATATGACAGGGGCGTTACATAGATTCACATGATTTAATATAATAGGTACGTTACATAAACAAACATGCTTTACGAGTTAAAATGGGAAGATGGAAAGAAATCAAGAATTGACAGTGATCATTGTTGCTTTTCGGTGTTTTCTGGGATAAATAAGTCATTGAATTACAGTTCGATTTGTAATTTTTTTAAACATAAAATGTAAATTGATGATATACTGTATTGAGGCAATTGTTCACACTGGTTGTGGCGAAGGTGAAACTAATTTTATTCCGAGGATACCAATCATACCATCAAATATACCCTTTCACTTTTTCCGCTATGCCCATGAAAAGGCAAGGCCAAACACAAAAAGTTGCCGGATTACAACATGTTTTTCACGTGGTCAGATTTATATAGGAGCATCACATGTGGGTGCAAAAATAAAATCGTTTTGTGTATGCACAGCAAAATAAAATAAACACATTGTTTATAAATATATTTTCAATCTTAATGTCAGATGATTTACTGATTATTATTAAATGATTGATGTTTGTATTTCCTCAACCTTACTTTAAAGTTTTGAAACGTTCCATACCAGTTTTAAACTTTTATTATAGAATATTGTTTTATAAACAGCATATGATACTTATGCATTTTATTAATTGTTATATTAAGTTTTGTTAACTGGAAGCATGTTTAAAAATACAAACTAAAAAAGTATAGGAATTATCATCTGAAGGAGTAAAGCTGTAAAACACCATGTGATAACAAATAAAATAGTAAAATCGACAATTATGTTTTCGTCCTTTATATTTAAAAAAAAAGAGCAAACCACAAGTTATTTACATTACTTGTGTTACTCTATCTTGGGGCACTATGTATAACCCTCACACCTGTACATAAAACAAGCTATACTAATCTTACTATTGAGCTATAAGAGTGTACTCTACGTGTTTATGTGTCCACTATCTCTACTATAGCAAATATTAGGTGATAAGTGCTGTTAAAAGTATAAAAGCAAGTGATGTGAAAACAGTGATTAAAGTGATAACCTAATCTGCCAACAAATTGAGTATACAAACAATGCTTTTTAATTCTGCATCCAGCTATCGCCGGGTAGCCGTGCTTGTTTATATATATATATATATATATATATATATATATATATATATACGCAGTTTTCAAATAACTCAACTCCCGTTGCCTTTTTCTAGTTATATATAATATTCACACCGATTGCAGCCTTGCATTCTTTGTCAAATATCAAAATGATACCATACACCTTTTCATACATGTCTATTGTATTTCAGTTTTTAACGTATATTTTGCCTTGCCACATTTCTATCGACCACACACATTTTTCTTCTTTTCAAAGATTTACAATTTTACCGAAGGCTATTTGCTCATACATCCAATTCAATGTAAATGAAAGCCAGTCTTTAAAAACGTTCTACAGTCAGCATTGTTTTCTTTGTATCTGACAAGATGATTAAATCAGAATAATACCTGTAACATAAAATAAAATTTTAAAGACGCCATATATAAAACAATGCCATTTGATTTTCACTAAAACATCACATAGTCAGAGACCTATTGTAACGTAATACACATATTTATCAATTACTTAACGATAGTAGAAATATCCCTTGAACATAAAATGAGAATAGATTATCTTTTTTAAAAGAATATGTGTATCACGATATTTGATGTCAGTATAAGCGAACGTAAACTCTGCTGAGTATAACGTTATAGTTAAATGTATTTCGTTTTAATTCATGGAATGTATAAAAAAATCACTCATAAAAAAGTTCATTATTTCACATCTTTTATTATTTTATAGATGCACTGGCATGGGTGCTTACACATTTTGGACACATACATAGTGATAATATGCAAATATATAAATAGCAATTAAGGTACACATATACGTCCGTGTTTCATGTTAGCATTACATTATAAGGTTAAATGCACGGAGTTTTGTTACTGGTTTTATATGTATATTGCTATATTGAACAGATTCGAGTCGCCCAAAAGAGATGTAGCCCCCTAATATACTAATTATGTTTAACTGAATTAAATTATGACTAAGTTTAAATTAAATTATTTCCACAAGGTTTGCTTGGATTCAAAGAACACCAAAACGAAACAAAAATATTATATACAATTAATATATTTATTTACGTCAATGACACATGCACAAAGAATAACTTTAGAACGGGATTTCGCCTAATGATATGTATCAATAATTGGCAGAAAACACGTATAAATAGAATAAAGTATTAATATTATTTTTATGGCGTAAGATACTTTGATTAAGTTTTAAATTGTAAATAGTAAAGATTCTAGTGTATGTAAAGGCAATTGACATAATCGGTAATCATATGTAGAAGATATCAGTTAATGAAACGTATTTCAAATAACACAAGCTAGACATTTCTTTAGTTTTGGAATATCATTTGTCAAGAAATATAATGAAACTCGTTTATATCTCTATATGACAAGGTATTGTCTGTTTGACATTCAAGGTTGCTTCTGGTGAATTTTCTTTCAAGGATCTTCCATCATCGCACGCGCCCAGCTATCTTGATTTTGAAAAATTTCATGTGTGTTCTGATGATCTCAAATCGTTAGAAAATCGACTCTAGTTTTAAATATTTGCTTTCATTCTTCGTATCTTTCAGTGAAACACATTCTGTTTATGTCTGTAAATGTGTGCCGGATGAGTTTAAATTACGTTTTCCTGCTGAATATATTTTACTTGTCACACAGTGTAACGTGCGTTTGATATATGAAGAATGTAAACATAAAAGTATGTGCCTTGATAACAACTTGATAACATTTTTTACGAGATATAAACCGGTTTCTTTCGCATAAGTGGTTTTGCACGGTCAGTTTTAGTGAAGCATTTTTCAGGCTGTGGTTACGATGTCAAGTAGGCGTTATGTATTCCAGTTCTTCGAGACTATTGCCTTACGGTTACTCTTTATCCTGTCAAATACAATGGTAAATTAGCAGTCTGTCAAAGATCTCATTTTCTACTGGGCAATGCTAGAATACAGCATTGCGTGGACACATTGTTTTAAAAGTATCTACAGCATCGCGATTGTGTTAATAACAGGATTTCTAAGAACTGTTCCATTCTAGAACTCCTACTATTCCACATAGAACACCCGTGTAATTTTTAATTATATAAGATGTAATCTTGAATTTTTCTGCTACGAACAAAAATTCTGATTTGAAGAGATATGAGTTATTCCAGCAAGACTGCAACAAAATAGATTTCAATCGCTGCTTTAGAATTGGTTTTAATGTATTGTTATCAGACGTTGTATTTCCTTTGTGACAAACATTACGAAATATAGAATTGCTGGACTTGAAACTTCTTAAATTTGTTTATTTGAAAGTAAATCTATAAATTCGTTATTTTATGATAAATAATTCACATGTTTTATTTTAATACATAAAAAAAATAAGTATTAGGGCGAATGAACATAGGGAAACACATATACATTATTTTACAGCAGTAATATTTGTTTACATTTTTCTCTAATTATATAAAAATAAGTATGTTTCAATAATTGTTGATCGAATTTTTCTGTCATTGTGTTATATAACAATAAGGAACGTTGTTCCATCTGATATTTTGGCATGACTTGCAATGTGTTTTGGAACCGCTCACGTTGAATACCGATTATTTCTGTTTGAGCCAAAATCTACCCAATGTTCTTATTTCGAAAACATAATGCGTTTTCTCTTTCAAAATGACTGACTTGTCACAACATTCTATGCAAATGAGAATTAAACGTACGCATTTTTATATATCTATAATGCCACTTGTCAGTCAGTCGGATATCGTAAGATTTTAAATAAACTGTTATTTTCTTACAAAAAGTCGATGTTCGATGCACTGGTGGTACTCAACTAGCTTAAGACAAATATGGTTCTGTACCGTTGAATTACGTATATATAGAAAGAGAGAAAGAGGGAGAGGAGGGGGATGGAGAGTTATAGTGTGTGTATTTAGGCAGCATTTATGTTAACATTGTCAAAAATAACAACATCCGTCTGTGTAATTATACCGCTTTTAATATTTTCCATTGTCCTGATGGTCTTTGTATTCAAATCAAAAAATAAAAATAAATGTTCAATAAACATATACAAATAAAATAATATGGGTTGGTTGTTCATTAAAAGCATGGCTGGACTTGTTAATAAAATTGAAAATTTAAGCCATTAACAATGCAAGATTAATTCATCATTATTTTTTTTTACTTTAATCTTATTAATTTTGCAATAAAATTACATCATCAGAGGTGACCAGTATTGAGTCATTTCTTTTTATTAAAAACATGAATAAACAAACTTATTTCTTTTGTTACCTGATTAACGTCATTGGTGTGATGTCTCCGCGCTGGTTGTGTTGGCGGTTATGAGTTCAAATTCTGATGTCGAACGAAGAAGAGCGCTGGCCCGCTAGTGTTGATGACATAATATGGGTTGGTTGTTCATTTAAAGCATTCCTGTATTTGTTAATAAGAATAAGGGTTATGCAACGTTACATAACTGTGTTGTCACTTGTCGGTCAGTCGCATATCGTCCTGTTTGACACAAACTGTTATTTTCTTACAAAAAGTCGATGTTCGATTCACTGTCTGTACTTTATTAGCTGAAGACGAAGATGCTTTCGTACCCTAAAATTACGTATATATATATATATATATATATATATATATATATATATATATATATATATATATATGTATATATATATATAAATATATATATATATATATATGTATATATATTGATGTATATATATATATGTATATATGTATATATATATATATATATATATATATATGTATATATATATATATTTATATATATGTATACATAACAGCAAGTCATTATCCAAGAAAGCGTTAATGAACGTCACGAAACTTTCTCATTTGTAAATCTTCTTCGTGAGGTTCTGAAACTGTTGAGCTATCCTTCTTGTTTCGGGTTGCAATCCGTAGATTATTTCCCCGATTGTTCTTAATTCGGACATTTTTCTCGAGTGTTTCGACTTTCTTAGTCGTCTTCTGGATTATGTTTTTTTAGTCTTCTTATTTGAGAAAAAAACCGGTTTTCTTGCTTGAATGAGTTTGTTCGTTAATATTTCTCTTTACCAGCGGATTGTATGGTTTTGTATTTAGCATTAATCGCTTCGATGTGTTACTTTATACGTTGTATATATGTTATAACTTTAGTCGATCTACCGTTGACCTCCATAGTACAGTAAACTTTGAGCATGCTACAATAAATGTGATTACATGTTGTTAAGCTAAAAGCTGTATGAAAAGAACCCATTTTTATAATATGCGGCTTCATACAGTTGAAACAGACGGCGTTAAGTAAACTATTTGTCTAACAACATTTGGACTACATTTAAAAAGAAATTAAATCCAATATAGATTGCCAGTGATGACATGTCATGAACACCGTTCTCAGCAATCAATGTTAGTTTTATCGGTCGCGGTTTAATATATAGACTAAAAATCGGTGAATTATTATCAGGTTGTATGAATATGTGACATCCTAGACTAGTACGTTGATTGATGTTTTAGTTTTCTTTCTCTATATTGAGATGTTATGACTGGTATTAACCATTATTATGCCTGTCCAACTACTGCTAATCTCTTGAAGTATGAATATTAAAGAGCGTGTTTTGTGTTCTTGTTTGCGGACGTTGTAACAAATATTTTACGTGGCTTGCAATTTGACTCATTTTGTTTCTATTCCTATTTGGGCACGCTGTTTTTACAGACTTTTATGATTTTTAGTTTTAATTTTGAGGCGTATTTTATTTGTTTACATTCACCTCATTCGTTCATAAATATATTTTAATCGTATTAAAATTATATTGAACGAACATTAAACTTAATTTCATGAGAATTAACAAAATTTTCAAATAGAACGAACAGGTAACTACATAATTGCATTTGCTGATGCTATAGTAAGTGTTTAAAGACGATTTATCGTCGGGTCATGCATGTTTAAAATGTGAAGCTCCGAATAAATCTTGTTTAATATGTGTTGATATTTTTCAAGTCAGTGAGCGGAATAACGTGACAAAATATGCAAGATGTTGTATCCTTAACTCGCTGGCTCAGTTAGAGACGAGTGTTACTAATTGCTCGATAAACATACATGATTGTGTAATATTAGCAAAAGTCGGCACTAATATTGACTTAATAAACGATTCTAATGAACTGAACTCAGTTCAAGGACATTAAGGTTGGATCAAGATTGAGGTAAGAAAACGGGTCTGATAAACTGTTAGAGACCGTAATATAGAGTGACACGTTAGACTATTTGAAGGTGTTATTAGTGATATGTGGTTTTGTCTAATAGTTGTTCCAAACAGAATTTATAAGCTGCTGCTGCAGCTGAGGCTGTCTGTATAAACCTCTTGAAGGGAGTACCTTCTAAATTACTTGAAAATACAAAGAGCCATACTTATATTGTTTGTTATTTACTTGCAGGATGAAGTTGTGGGAAGACTACATGGGGAAGACTACATATTATCTTGAACATCCTGGCTCTTCCATGAAGCAGCTTATGGAAACGCCTTAATGGTCTGATGATTTGTATTTAAGAAGTCTTATTAAACTGTAGAACACCCTCGGCAACCGACAATTGTCATCATGAGTCACAACATGATAGTCAAATGAAGATGTTGCTTGTGCTACAGTGGCGAAAAAGACTCATCCTTTGACAATTGCAATGGATATGCCACTCAGGTTTATACGCCTTCATGATTTTACGCTAATTATTCGTATTAAATAATTTATTACTGATATGATTCGTGCACACGATATTCCATAATGAAAAACGTACTAATGAATTAGTTTCACATTTATGAACGTCGTTATTATCCGATATATAAATATATATATATATATATATATATATATATATATACATATACATATATATATATATACATATACATATATATATATATATATATATATATATATATATATATATATATATAATTAAATGTATGTCAATATCTACTTCTATATAATACATGCTGAATGCCAAAAACATTTTATAGATATAAATGCAACATATATAATCAGAAAAAATATTTACGTACATACATTTGACAATATTATATTTACAATTCAGCTGATATATTCTTTTAAACATTGAACATTAATCCACAGAAAAAGTATAATTGTAATAGAAGACAGTGCGCTTCCTCAGATATTTCATGTTGATCACAAAGCTGTTGTTACATTATTTTATGATTTTTCCTTATCAGCTATCTATCGTAATTATCTTAACATGCCACCATTATACATGGCTTCTAAATGATATATTACATAATGTTGGTGACTATTTCCTGATATATCACTATTTAATTAACTTTAAAAAAAAATTATATTAATGGTAATTGTATATAATCACTTATTGGAAATACATTTTTAGCGCATGGACACTTAGATTGTGTTAATACAGCTTCATTACATACGGTGATCGAATTGAGAATATTTACACACTTTTTTCTGTGAGGCAGAATATTGTAAAATTGTGTTTAATGTTATAGCAGTCAATATTTTAAACACAGAAAATCGGATCCTATATTCAGTATAATTTGTTGGATTGTTAAAACGAACTCGATGAAAATATCTGAAGATAAATTGAATAAAGTGATATCAATAACATAATGTTAGAGAATGGAATTATATAATGTCACAAATAACTGGACAGAGAAAACTGCATATACGATTATTGTTACTATGCAGTGATGCGGTGATTGTATCGAAGTAATGCTAGAATATTAACTGCGAATAAATAGGTCGCTATCTACGAGCACACCATGATCTTCGACTACTTTTACGTGAGAGAGTGATATTGCTTTCTGCGTTGCATCGTTCAAATGTACAGATTGGTATGTATAGAGACATATAATATGTATTAATAGCGTCTTTATGAAAAGTATTCGGTTATAAAGTGATTTTTCAAGTTAAAATAATTGTTCTTTAATCATAATTATTCCTTTTACTACTAATGTTAATAATAATAAAATAATAATAATTTTAATCACACAGTCGTTTAGGGAATGAGGATACAAACACATGGCATGAAGCAAAGACAAAGAAGCCGTTCAACTCGCAAATTTGGCCGTCACAGACCGAGTAATAAGGAGCAAGAAAACAAAACAAATATATAAGAAAAATTGACAGCGGAAGGAATATAAACTATTAAGAAAATCATTATAATACAAATAAGTCCCGAAACAGACCAGGAGAAATCGGAATGAAAAAGAATATTTAGATCATAAAACAAAAGTCAATGATAGAAACCTTCATGTAAAATCTAAATACGGACACTAACCAACATATAAACAATAATAATAGAAAAAAGTTATATAAAAAACACTTAACCAGCGACGGATCATCCTAAATAGAAGCAAACATGTATAAAGAACAGCACCCATTCTAAATTGATGTGGAACCCAATAACCTTATATTCTAATCATAGCAAACACATTCACAAAGAATACATACGTA
This sequence comes from Sepiola atlantica, assembly GCA_963556195.1. Taxonomy (NCBI): domain Eukaryota; kingdom Metazoa; phylum Mollusca; class Cephalopoda; order Sepiida; family Sepiolidae; genus Sepiola; species Sepiola atlantica. Next base: position 21,122,572 of record OY744521.1, on the reverse strand, counting down.
CACGTTGTTAGATCAGCCTCGGCTGATACCTCACAAAACTCTCGTGAAAGGTAAGGCAGTATGAACATACAGAGGAGGGATCGAACCAACAAAACTTGAACAACAAGAGAGCGGATATACTGAAACCTTCAGGAGGGTCATTTTCACTGAAATTCTTTTACGGCCAACGATTGTCGATTGCGATACAATAATGACAAATGTAGGTTTCGTATGCACACCTTGATTGGCAATAGTTATGAACAGGGAGGGTGTGCTGAAGATATATAGATGAATTGTCACTCGGACCTCAGGGAACACAACTAATAATAATTTGTGTGAAAACACGTAGTCAGTGAACGTTGCTGCTACAGCTACTACTACTACTGTTGTTGCGTTACGGCGTTTTATATACGTGATTAAATTACTATAAGCCATTAAACTGGCTGTTTTTACTCATTTCATAATTCTTCATCAATCTACTCGTGTGCGGTGATCGATCATGATGTATGCCAATTTTTGTGTTTGTAGAATTCGCCACACGCGTTCGCGGTGTGTAAGTAGTGGTATTACATTAGCATGTTCAATCATTAAATTATGTTAACTATCTCTTTCTTTTAAATGTGACTTAATCGACATTATCTATAACGCTGCACAAATAATGGATGCTTAAAAGCGTTACGGCAGTTTTTCAATTACTTTTTTATAATTATGTGTCCACATATTTTTACCAGGGTGAGTATCGTGTTAATTCTAGCTCATCTATGCGCGTTTAGGTGTATGTGCCGTGGATTTTTAAAACTCAAATTCTTTATATTTTCAATAGAAAAGTTAATTACAAAGCACTGTCATAATTTACCTGTTACTTTATTTGGCTTATTTTATCGGTGCCTGTCACACAGGTTTCTGCTTCGTATTTGTCTTTTGTTGTGATGAAGAGTTTTTACTTTCTTGTTGTGTAGGTTTCGTCTTTCTCTCCTGGCCCGCGATAATTATAGTGGTGTATCTGAAGACATATTTCTTTAGACAGGTTCAGAAGAGTTATTTATTGTATTTGTGGTAAGGATTGGTAATAATCCCTGTGTTCTATACTAATTGGTCTAATCTTCTGACTTTGCTCATTCCTCATAATATCTAATTATATATATATATATATATATATATATATATATATATATATATATATATATATATATATATGATATTTGTAATCAATATACGCTCAAAATCTTGTATATATATATATATATATATATATATATATATATATATATATATGAGAGTATTTTGCCTTTATTAACAATAATAGTCATCGGGTCACCTGAATAATGTACAGTTTCGCATAGGACCAAACTTCATAGCAAATTAATAGCCCCATTATGAACACACGATTATAAGAACTTAGTCTTAAAAACATATCTTAAAAGAAAAGAAATACGAAAATAATTGTTTTATGTCATTGTTCGTAACACGATTCTTAATGGAAAGTGCTAATATATATATATATATATATATATATATATATATATATATATATATATTGCCCAAGTAATCTCTGACACTTTCAAACTTTAAGTTAAGTCTCGAATGAGACGGTAATGAACCAACCTTCTTTATTTTCACCCAAATTAGATATTATGAGGAATGAGCAAAGCCAGAAGATTAGACCAATTAATATAGAACACAGGAATCATTACCAATCCTTATCACAAATACAATAAATAACTCTTCTGAACCTGTCTAAAGAAATATGTCTTCAGATACACCACTATAATGATCGCGGACCAGGAGAGAAAGACGAAACCTACACAACAAGAAAGTAAAAACTCTTCATCACAACAAAAGACAAATACGAAGCAGAAACCTGTGTGACAGGCACCGATAAAATAAGCCAAATAAAGTAACAGGTAAATTATGACAGTGCTTTGTAATTAACTTTTCTATTGAAAATATAAAGAACAGAATTTGAGTTTTTAAAATCCACGACACATACACCTAAACGCGCATAGATGAGCTAGAATTAACACGATACTCACCCTGGTAAAGATATGTGGACACATAATAATAACAGTAATTGAAAAACTGCAGTAACGCTTTAAAGGATCCATTATTTGTTAAGCGTTATAGATAATGTCAGTTAAGTCACATTTAAAAGAAAGAGATAGTTAACAGAAATTAATGATTGTCATTTTAATACGTTAGTTCTAGTAGAGTATTTTTTAATCATAAACTTTTATGAAATCGGTTTTAAATGTAAATATTTTGAATATTACACTTCTGCTTGTTCAGCATTCAATCTGTTGTAATAGTAAGTTCATTTAAATGTAATTGTTTTAATATAAATGTTATAAATTATATGTGTTCGGAGTTATGATTAAATATTAAAGTTTTTGTTAAGTAAAGTGTATATATTATTTGGCAGATACAATGTAATATCGAATTGGGGAAATATTTGAGTGTTTCTTAAACTCAGTATGCTACAGATATTTTTGTTTGAAATGCTTTTATCATTTAACATAGGAAATAGTTACCTTAACGTTTGTTCAGGAGTGGTTATGCCGATAAATGTAATATGAATTAATAATATATATGTACGTTTAGCCAACGAGTGATGGTTATTTAACCAGAAACAATTCACAGAAAAGGGATTCATTTCTTTATCAATAACTCACTACTTATTATAGTCCAAAAGAGGAATGCTACTCAGCTATATAGATGTTGAGTTGAATGGTGGGAAATTATAAGATTATTGACAATTACCATACACTCCTAGTAAACACAATACTCGAACAGAAACCAGCAATTATTCCTCCATTGCCAGAAACATTGCTTATGCCCTTTTAGGAGTAAAAACAAGACAGTTTAAAAACTGTTGTAGGTAAACCCAATATCGACCTGCGGACACCGGTTTTTACAGTGCTTTTTGGTAGTGTTCCTCGCTGTCAACACATGAGTCTCATTGACAAGCAACGAACTGTCTGATCGAGGTGCCAGATTTATCGATAATAGCGCGACCCTTGAACAAGTAGTACAAGTATACGTATTACTAGTAGCGGGTATGTGTCTTGACTGCATCTTACCGTAATTCAGTGCCATAAATATGCTTCAACTATAGATGTAAAGGTAATATATAGAAAAAATATATATTCTCAAATTAACCTAGAAGGACGCACATAAACATATTATTGATGAAGCACTGAGAAGATGGTTCTAATTATGAAAATAGCGAAATATATTTATATCAACTATTATTAGCATATCTATTAATACTGAATGTTTAATTTTACTTCAGTGGAAGTTCTCAGAAATAAAGGGGCCCCTTCCTGGGGCTAACACTTGATCTCTATATGAGATACATAGATACCCGAATATTCTATTAAAATTATCCTTTATTTCTCAAACATTTAGTTAGTAAAAAGTCAAGAATAATAAATGTATTCTCTCCCCAAATGACCAGTCAAGTATGTCATAGTTTTATTACTTGTGGTCTGTTGGTCTTCTTAGATTCCAGGACAATAATTTATATAGTCTGGTTGAATATCCACCTACGTGGTGTTACTTGAGGTAACATCACTAGGAGAAGATGCACTATTCCTCGTATGAGGGGATTTTATTTGTGCTGCGGATACAATGTAATTTTGAATAGTTGGTCAGGGTTTACTTGTAGGGGTAAGTATCCTCATGTCAGGTTGTCCTGACAGACCCTTGCACAGAGAGACCGAAGACACTCGAGGATAGTGTCTAGTAGGTAATTTAAACTCCCCTACTGTTTAATCTTACTTCAGTCGAAGTTCTCAGAAATCAAGGGGCCCCTTCATGGGGCTAACACTTGATCTCTATATGAGATACATAGATACCCGAATATTCTTTTAAAATTCTCCTTTACTTCTCAAACATTAAGTTAGTAAAAAAATTAAGAATAACAAATTTCTTCTCTTCCCAACTGACCAGTCAAGTATGTCATAGTATATCTTTCTGTGTATAGCATATCGTGCGTAGTTAACACCGTATTAATATATTATGTTACATGTTAATGGAAGTTTTAAATATATCTACATACGTAAGTGTTAATGAATAACGCAAATCTTACTGATGTATGCTTTTGATGGTTGAACTTTAGGTCCATCTTTGGTTAAACCGTTATGATATTAGCTGTTTATTTTAGTCAGATCGATTAGGTGACGTGGAAGGATTTCTAGCAAGACCGGCTTCAGTTTTAATATTAATGCGGAAACATATGATATGTCTCTGTAAAAGGGAGCTATACCAAATGTGTACCCTCTGAAAGTAACTGACAAGTGTTAATCAGCGTCTTGCGAGACAACACTGTGGTGATTGTTAATGATTAGGGGTGTTTGTCTTATTATTTAGGGAAAACGACTTAACAAGAATTTGTTTACATTGGACTTGACAACGACAGTTGAAGTCAGGTGAGTAGCAGCCCAGTTGTATTTGATTTCACAGACAAGTAGTTCTAGAGAAATAAAACATAACCCCATAGAAGTTTGGTTTATTTTCAAGCAGAGAGAAAGATGAAATGGGAATTATTGACAGCGGTTGTAGGAAGATTATATTTTCTTGTGAATGGGTTACAAAGGGAGGCCATGCGCATGTAGAAGATCAGGGAAAGAGAAGTTGACATTAGTCGAAGAAAATAATGCATCCTTTAGGTTAATAGCATTGAATTTTATAAAAAAATAAACAAAAATGTGAGCTCTTACAAATAGCCCTTCATGAAATAGAAAATATCGTGAATAATCAACATAAAAGAAAAAAAACTAATGTCTGGTCGGTTAAATTTCTGGCATTTGTAATTAAACTATCACTCGTTCACCCGCGGTCAATTTAAATTGAACATTTCAGAAATTTATTGAAAATGTCCAACTGTGACAAGCAATTTGAAAGTATTAAGAAGAACCATATTGTCGAAAATAATTTGTTTAAAATGTATTTGCAAACCCTGAATTATTATATAAGGTATTTCCTTCTTGTTCTTTTTGATTTATTTAATAAAGTCTTTCTCAGAGAGACATGTTTTGGCAATTAGCAACAATTTTCCAATTCCATAAAATCAATAAACTTAATTATTTCCTATTAGCAAATATTTTTTTAACTATCATTATTTTAAATAGTGTCGTTAAGGGTTTAATACTTTCATACTCTCCCCCTTTAATGCGTTTGTTCAAACACTTGAACCTAAGCAATTAGGAACTGACATTTTCCCTTCCAAATTTGTAATGATTTGTATGAATTAATATTCTTTTTTATGGAAAACCACTTAAAGGATTTACACGGGCATCTTAGTTGGCTAATAGGTTTACGACACATCTGCCCGAGTGTCTACCGAATACACCGTAATCAAATTTTGAATATGTGTGTACAGTTTATGTATGTGTTTGTTTGTTTGAGGGTTGACAGTATATCACCTATTTGGAATTGTTGAAATTAGTCATCTGTTTTAATAGAATTATAAGACAACTGAATGAGTGTCTGTTAGTGTGATTTCCTAGTGACAAAAATTCAACTAATATGAACATAACATTATTTTAATCATAAAATTAAATCTAGAATAATGCCTTTCAGTGTATTGTTTAATAATTAAGTTGTTTACATAGTTTTAATGTTTTCAAAGATGTAAAATTACTTAGTGACCTGTTGGAATTTAAAAATAAGTGGGGGCACTTACACTCCTGGATAGAATGGCAATTTACCTCTGCTTACACGTAAAAAAAGCTAATGCATAAAAAATGGAATATATTTATATTTATTTTAGAAATAGAGATAGAAAAAAAATTGAATACAATGTTGTTAAAGTCTCCCAGGAAAATCCTGGTACACCTACCTTGTTTACTCTGAACGAAACATTGAAGAGTGACATCTAATATTCGAAATATACTGCCCCTCAGGGATTCAATACTTCTTTAAAGTAGTAGTGCATTTGTGAACGTAATCGATATAGTTGTATTTGATTTCGATTTGTTATTACGCCATTCGATATTCCTCAAGACAGAGAGGTGTGGACAGCAAAAGCAAAAGCAGTGGAAAGTAATAATTAGTGATGGTCAGAAATCCTTTATCAAGATATTTAACAGACCTCTCTACACATTTTCTACTCTATTGTACATATACAGGGTGGGCCAAAATAAGGGTCCTATCTTTAAATTTGAATAACTTGAATTTGAATAACTTCCACAAAATAAAAGTTAAACTCACCAAACTTTATGTGTGTGTAGACTGACCCTTCCGAGATTTTTTTAAATAAACAAAACAAATTTTAGCCGAAAAAAACCTTTTAAAACTTACAAAAACTAAAGTATTGTTTTTTACATTGTTTTGAGTTTTTTAAGCAAAAATAATGTTTTCTAAATGAGGGTACGTTCCTTAGGGCTAATACGGCTCATGCTTGCTTCGGAAGGGGTCCTTTACTTATTCTAAAAAAAAAATTTAAAAAATCAATAAATAAAAAAGTTATGAATTTTTAAAAATAGGACCCTTATTTTTGCCTACCCTGTATAAAGAAAAGTATGTAGAATAATGCTGTAATTTTCTTTGTAAAATATGATACAGTTTGTGATGACATAATTTGCTAATACTACTGTTCTTATTTATATGACAGCTGCTAGACGGGTAATGCTGGATACAAGTTCTCTGACACAGAGAACAAAATAAACCACCGCATGTATGTTCACGACGTGAAGCTATTTGTAAACAAAACAAAAAATCGAAAACCTGATGAACACAGCCAGAATCCTCAAATAGAATTTATAATATAATTATTTGCTGTATTAGAAATGAAAAGGGGAAAACTGGAGACAGCAGAGTAATTGAATCTACGTAATTGATAATATGAGCACACTTGATGAGCATGACATACTAATATTTGGAATGCTGGAAGCTGATGACATCACATCAAAAAATAAATAAATACATTTTAGAAAAGGTATATTTTAAGAGGAAAAATTAAACTTTTAAAACCAAGTTATTAAGTAGAAATCTGATAAAAGGAATATTCCTCTGACCAGTTGCTCTAGTAAGAGTGTCGTAGCTCAGCGTAGGCTAGACAAAAAGGACTCTAGGAATTGGATCGGAAGATAAGGACAAATTACTTATGTAAAATGCACTTAAAATAATCTTAACATAAACGATAATATACACCGACACTCTGTGAAAAGAAAAAAAAAAGAAAAAGGGGAAGAAGACTGATAAGTAAACACACTTGTGTTGATGACACACAAATAATACTGGAAAAGTATATGACCCAACACATTGAAGGCTGATTATTGCAGTAGAAAGACACCAACAAAATAAACAATAAAAAAGTATTTTAAACTAAAAATAAAAGGAATCGATAAGAAAAATAGGAAGAAAATCATTTACATTGATTCATAAGACTGACCAGAAAGGATTAATTTGAACAGATAAATTAAATCACTACTGCAGCTGCACACACCTAACTATGTAAACGATAAGATAGGCAAAACACAGGGAAACAGTAAATATAAACTTTGTAGAATAGCAGATGAAACGATAAATTACATAATAAGTGAATGCATCAAACTACCGCGAAAACAATTTTGGCATGGATGGGAATACACTATGAACTATGGAACCGTCTTTACTCTGAACATCAATACAGATAGTACATATACAAGCAGAATACAAATGGAAAATGAAAATTGCAAAATAATCTGGTAAATGGAAGTGAAAGCTGACAAAATCATCCATGCAATGCAACTAGATTAAACATTGGCTACATAAAAGAAAAACATTCCAACTCGTAGATTTCACTGCCAGGGAATTTCCCACGAAGATCAAAGAAGCAAAACAACGAAGCAAATATTGGAACTTGGACCACTAAGGACACCCTGAACCATACTAATTAAAACTATCATAATTTGAATACAACGATGGATTGAGACCATACCACGTATGGCAATGATGCAAACAGCAGAAATATGAAACAAACCAATGAAACCAACGATCACGATTCTACTACGTATACTTTTAAATGGGAAACAGACCTAACCTGTAAAAGGACAAACACATGAGCCCGAATGGAAGTGTACCCCTCCCCCTACATTAAAATGATGTATATGATGCCATTAGGGTCGCCTGGTACCACACAAAACTATCGTCAAGAGACAAAAAGGATAAAAGACAAAGTACAAAAAGCGGCGACCAGACCACCACTTTAACAGTTCAAAGATTACTGCAACTTAAATAGGCTGAATGCCTCTATAAATATGGAGAAGACCAACAGTCGGTACTAAATATAAATTAATGTTAAACGGATTTTGCTAGAATACAAAGTGTTTGGAGAGAGGTGAATAATGCTGGATATCTAGATAGATTCGGTGTAAATCAAACTGGTTATTGTCAGTTAGCATTAACTTATGCTGTAGAAAGTTTTAGTAATAATTATAATACTGATAATACTACTGATAATAAGTATGATGATGATCATACTACTACTACTGTTATATCATAAGGTGCCCCGTATGCCTAAACGTGTGTAGGTCCACTAGTTTTTATTATGAGAAAGGATGAACTTTGTCGAGCTAGGTACAGGTCACGCTGACACGCACCGAAGGGAACCGTTATGAGTCACTCGTGTTTTGAAAAACTGTAACAAGGTTTCAAAAGTCGACGCACAGACAACGTCGGGTCAAAAAGGTCAGAAAACATGAGTGAACGAAAATGTGTTGCATGTCTGTCCCACGTGTACATCTGTGACGTCACTCCTCATTTAGGAGAAACTAAGGTTTGAAAATCAGTGACTACTTTTGCAGCAAGCTTGACTTATCTGAAGTGCTCAGGAAGTGGGAGGGCGGAATCGAGAATGTAATCGCTCGTCGTGATGGCCGAGTCTCTTGGAGATCTAGTAGCTATCCCTGTCGAATTTCCCCAGCAGAAAGAATGAATGAATCGCGGGGCGAATGGGAAAACACCCACAACGAATAAAAGATTGAATCTCTCTGAGGAAAATCTTCTCCGCGTTTCTCTTCTGCCTGTCGATAAAATGTATCCACAGATCGAATATCATCAACACCGATCACAGTCAAGTAGACACAACGAAACCGACGGTACCAACGGCGATCACGACCAGGCGACGAAAGAAAATGTAACATTTTTTTGCATAACATTGTGGTTCCTTACCTGTAATTCAGAAATAACTAAAAATCGAAAGATATGCCTGACGAACACTGTTGAATGAACTGTGTTTAATGAGTAAGAATTTAAAACACGAACAATGTTTAAAATGCGTAATTTTAAATCTTTAAAGAGCAGATGTTTTAACGAGCATTAATGTGTAATAGGTTGCCAGTTTTAAAGCTTAAAATCGCCCTAAGAAAATCTCGCTTGAAAGTGTCTCATGGAAAATGTTAAAAAAGATTGAAACCGCTTAATAATATTCTCATAAACTTTCGTATTGTTTTCGGTTCGGAGAAGTTTGAATTAACAAGCGTTATGTAACAAATGCTTTTTGGCGACCGTAACCAGTTGTTTGACTGGTTTAAGAGAACTGCCGCGGTACAGGCAGGAGTAGTGACTATGTAAAATCCCCTTTTGGTGCCGCGCCCCTTGAGGTGGCTATACAACACTACTACTGCTAATAATAATAATAATAATAATAATAATAATAATAATAATAATAATAATAATAATAAATAAATAAATAAACAAATAGGACTAAACACCTGGTTAGTATCACTAATGAAGTTCTCTGGACCATTCTATAGGCAAGACTAAAAAAGAGCTCATGCACCTTCACCAGAGGGCTAATACTCATTCACATCACACTACACCCGAAAGACGATACGGACAGACTGTATATGAAATAAAAAGAAAGGGGAACAAGACTGGCAAGTATACAAGACTGTGTGGAAGACACAAAAAAGAGCTGAAGAAATACATTACTAAGTACACGGAAAGGCTAATGCCCGCAGCAAAAAAATACATCGTCTTGACGAACAGCTAAGGCGTAACGAAACCAGAAACGCATTTTAAAAAAGAAAAGAAAAGTTGGAGAAAAACAACTATATGGACGCTTCAGAAGACTGACACAAGTAGAATCCAACCAGAATAGCTGGGCTTGACTAAGAAAAAAGACTTAAACATGGACACGGACTACTTTATGACGGCAGCACAGAACAATACGATTAAGACAAACTACATTAAAGCTATAATAGATAACAGCCAGGAAAACAGTGAATGAAGACTGTGTGGGAATATATACGTAACAGTAAATCATATAATAAATTAATGAAGCAAGCTGGCTCAAGAAAATACAAGAACACACATGACTGTGTGATGAAAGTAGTACAATTGGAAGTGTACACACAATTGCATTTCGAACACGCAGGCAAATGCTACGAACATAAAGCAGACACAGAAATGGAACACGAAAACCACAAAATATTCTGGGATATAGGTGTACAAAGAGATGAACTCATAAAATCAAGGAGGCCGGAGATTACAAAAATCGACAAAAGAGAAAGTTTTACACAATCATATACATCGCGGTTCCAGTAGACAACACAGGGAATATCAAACAGTCAGAAAAACAAATCAAATACCCGGAATAATAGTATAAACCCATTAATCATAGGAATACACGAAACAGTCCCCAAAACACCCCGTGAAAAGACTGGGAAACATTGGAATAAACTTGATCACTGAGACTATTCTAAAAAACAGCAATGAGAAAACAGCGGCAATCTTAATGAAATCTTCGAATGCAGAAACCAACCTGCATAAGCTACGAATGGTAGCCAGTCACATGAAAGTACAAGAAGAAAAAAAACACACAGGAAAAACACAACGGCATGAACAGAAACAAAATGAAATATGATAACAAAAATGGCGCCGGCCTAGCCTGACACCACACAAAACATTTTTAGAGGGTCAACGATGATAGGAATCCCGAAGAGGGACAGCATAAGCCAGCACTCCCCTAGAAGAGGGAAAAGTGCTAGGAGCATTTAGGAGGCTTATTGCCACCCAAATCCAAGAGAAAACCAATGGTTCTTAACCAGCGAAAATGAATGGTAAGCAGAGGTTACGATACCGTAAGGTCATTTGCTAAGGTTACCGAAAAGGGGTAGAGAGTACTGGAAATATGGGGCAGATTATTGTCACTCAGACTCCAGGGAAAAATCCCCGGTTGGTGTCGATGTGAAATTACTGACGATGACCTGTGTTATAACTACTAGTGAGTACAAATAATAATAATAAGGTACTGTTTTAGATATTGACCCTAATTTCCGTGACTGCCCGGCAGCAGCAAGCCGACAGCTAACGGAAGCGTCCGAGACCTGCCGAAATCGAAAACGAGGCTGGTAGACGATATTGATTTGAAGGAGAGACGCTTTGCACCTGTAGAAAATGAATTTCGAATTGTTGTGTCGTACAATTGCCTCTCCGGAGCAGTGCATTAACTTTTGCCAAAAGTTATGCGATGCGGCGGCGGCCGACTTTGCCGGCTAGTACCGCGAAACACTGTGACGGAAAAATATGCCTGGAGATGCCCCACCCAGGAATGCCGGGCTTGGATTTCGTTGCGATCGGGGACGTTTTTTTCGCGGTCAAAACTCGCAATTTCAACAATTTTGAAGATGATATACCTGTGGTCCCAGGATATGGCGACCGGGAAAAACTTATTAAAGGAATGCGGCGTACCAACAATCTTCTGCTGCTCCGCCTCCTTCCACATCCTCGGCGACGACTACCCCATCCTCCTCTTCTGCCTGTATTTCGCTAAGCCCCCCTCCAAAAACGAAAAACAAGCCCTTACCCCTCCAGGAAAAGAATGTAATGAAGGAAACAAATGGCTAATGCAAAAAAAAGAAAACCCCTCCAAAAAAAGCTAAAATAATGCAAAAAAAAAACAATGCGTAATTGCAAAAAAAAAAATGGTTTACAAAAGTTACAAAAAAAAACAGTTTCTATTATTTTCGCGTTTTAAAGTTTAAAAAAAAAACAGTTTATTGCAGTTAAAAAAAAATGGTTTAAAAAGTTAGCGTTTCTACAAAAATTCTTACAAAAATGGTTAAAAAATATTAATTAAAAAAAAGTTTATTTATTTCAGCTATGGGTTTGTTCATTTTTTGTATAAAAATATATGCATTTCTTTTTCTGTATATTCATCGTCTTACATTGTTGTCGTCTGCCGACTCGGCAGGTCTCGGACGCTTCCGTTAGCTGTCGGCTCGCTGCTGCCGGGCAGTCACGGAAATTAGGGTCAATATCTAAAACAGTACCAATAATAATAATAATAATAATAATAATAATAATAATAATAATAATAATACAGCTACAATCCTGAGAAATGTCCTCGAATAAGGAAACCAACCCACATAAGCAACGAATTGGAACAAACACATGGAAGCACAAGACAACAGAACCGGGGAAAATACAACCGCACGAGAGAGGCGCAAGCATAGGCTGACGCCACGAAAATTATGGACAGAGGGTCGAGGAGGGAAAGCGCAAACCAGACCTCCACTGGAAGAGCGCGGACAGCTCTGGGACTTTGGGGAGGCTTGTTGCCACTCGGGCCCCAGAGGGGACCAATGGCCCTTACCAGCGGGAAATCGGTGGTAGGTGGCTGTTGCGATACCGCAAGGTCATCAGCGGTGATGAACGAAAAGAGGTGGAGCATACTGGAAGTCTGAGGAGACTTGTTGTCACTCAGACTCCAGGGAATACCACAGGTTGTTGGCAGTGGGCGATCACTGACGATGACCAGTGTGATAACTCCTAGTGAGTAAATAATAATAATGAAATACTTATTTGTGTGTATTTTTATGACCAATTAGTTGATTCTATTTTGCTCTTTGTACAACTTTGCGTATTAAAAACTGGAAATTGTCTTCGTTTGGGTTTCATCAGAGTCAATAAATCAAATTCGAAAGCAAAAAGGCGACATGGGACAACCCATGTGACTTTAAGGTCGTTACACTTCTCATTAATCAACGATGTTTGCCAGATTTTTTTTTCAGCCAAATATTTTTATGCGGTCAGCGCTTCTTAAATATATCCGACATGGAAGATTTATTAATACATCTGATAGATATGCACGATCAATTAGTCACGCTTCAATTTGTAATAAGAGTCACGCGTTAATTGAATGAGTACACTTTATTTTAGATGAAACTAATGATGATAACGATCTATTCATTGATCGGTGTAATGCACTGAAGTACGAACAGACATTCTTATCGATTTGTGACGATTAATGTTTGAACACTGAATGCGTATATTGAATAGACGATTCTAAACGTCTTTATTCGGCTCCTTTGTTTACTATAATTGAATTTTAGAATTTAAAGACACAAAGAGATGAATGTCACCTTGTCTCTCTTGACACCTTGACATTCTCCCCGTTCCTTTTTATTGGGTTTCTATTATTTGTAAATTCAATTTATGGAACATCAAATACAACAGAATGACCCGTTTTAACTAAAAAACTTTCTGAACTATTTTAAGTGAATTGCTGTTGATAACAGAAAGCTATTCAATCTTGACAAATTAAACTAATGAGTTTACGCATTTAAAATATAAAAAATACACAAAGTATGAACATTCGTTTGGCTTAAGATCGATGATAATTTTGGCATTATTAATTTGCAATTATGGGCGTTATCATTTTTTTGTCGTCTCTAATAATATATGAGTATCTATCCCACTATATATATATATATATATATATATATATATATATATATATATGTATATCATATATATTTATCTTCCTTTTTAACTATATATATATATATATATATATATATATATATATATATATATATATATATATATATATAATATTTATAAATAAATATTAAATAATTAATACCTACAGACGCTAGCGTTTCAAGGTAATTGCTCTGATCAGTGCAGGAAAGTAACGATTTCAGACGGTCTGGAGGCGCGAATCCGGTTCACAGAGTTAGCCGATAATCTGCAAATAGTTGCCATATCCACTCGGCCAACCGGAACTCTCAAGTAATTAAAGCAAATTAAGATCTATATATACCTAAAAGCGGACACAGATTTAAGACTAGTCGAGAGTGTTTGACGAACGTATTCGGAACTTTGACGGTGGCAACCTTTGAATATAGGAATCGATACTGATAGCAAAAGTATTTCCCCAGAAAACCACCGAAAAGAATTGGGATCATCATTTCTAGTCTAATACAGTTTGACATGTCTCTATTTTTTAGTGATTTAATTTTAATGTAACACTTACATGAATAATCACGACTAATAATCTAACAAAACATCACCTTATAATAATAGAAAAATTATATAGCAACATAGTTCAAAGTTATCATTCGAGACGAATTAACAGAGGAAAAATAAATAAATAGATTAATTGTTTAATTAATAAAAATAAATTAATTAATAAAATAAATAAGTAAATTAATGAATTAAAAAGAATAATTAAGTCCATGAACTAATAATAGTACAAATTTAACCTAACAACAAAACACCAACTTTAATAATAAATGTATTTATAATAATAAATAATAATATAGCAAAATGGTTTAATCACCTACTAGACTTTATATGCATAGATAAATAAAAAATAAATACATTATTACAGCTATATAAGGAACTAATCATGAGACATATTGAGACTGCCCACGTGTGAACATTCAATTAACAACATTAACAATTAATCGACATTAAATGCCGAATGGGAAAAAATAAAATATAATAAAATACAAAAATAAATAAATTAAATATTAATTAATAAATAATAATAAAAACAAAAAATGAAAATAATAATAATAATAATAATAATAATAATAATAATAATAATAATAATAATAATAATAATAATAATAATAATAATAATAATAATAATAATAATAATAATAATAATAATAATAATAATAATAATAATAATAATAATAATAATAATAATAATAATAATAATAATTAGAAAGAAATGGACCATGAAAGAGAACAGACCGGTGATGGAGTTCTATTATGAAAGCCGCTACCCTACAGAAAGAGGCTACCGAAAACGAATGAAACATCTCTGGGACATTGCTAGTGACTACCATACAACGGAACAAAGGATAGCAGATCAAGCAAGACAGATCCTCAAGCGAGGATGGTTCTCGGAGATGGAACTGACGGAAATCAGACAGAAGGTTAATGGCGAAACGGAGCAAGTAACACCACCGAAGGAGAAACCACAGGAAGAGGACGGGCAAAACATACACACTGAAACTGAAAAGATTGAAGACTACGGAATCACAGAACCAGGAGAGATAGAAGACTGCGGAACCACAGAACCTGCTGAGATAGAACTCAACGAAAAAGAAGCAAGTGAAGTGGAGAACATTAGACGATACATGTTAGAAAACAAAACAAAACTCCCATCTCTCAGGAATGAAGTAGCGAAGAAGTTACAAACAGAAACAGAAAGAGTAAACAGACTCGTCACACACATCACAACATAAACTATTACATACCTAAACAACCTGATATATGCAGGGGCAAAATCGGTAAGAATGAAACTAAGAAACGAAGAGAATGGACAAAAGAAAGGACCGACAAAACCTGGATGGGAAATCAGACTGGAAACCCAGATCACGAAACTTCAGAAAGAAGCTAAAACCGTGAACAGAAGGAAGGAGGACATGAAACGATTAAGAAGAAAACATCAGAAACGCAAGGAAAAACTAAATGAGAAACATGAAGAAATAAAACAAAAGACAGCAGCAATAGAAGTAAGACTGAGACGATACAGGTACAAATAAGAACAGAGCAAACAGAACAGGACCTTTGAAAACAATGAAAGCCAGTTTTACAAAAACGTAAATGGAGAAAAAACAACGACAGAGCAACCGAACCCAACAGAAACAAAACAATTCCAGAGCAAGATATGGGAAGAACCAAAAAAGCACAACAAGAATGCCCAATGGTTGAAAAACATGAAAGATGAACTGCAGGAAATCGAAGAAGGAGCCGAAACAGAAATCAACAAAGAAACGATCAAGAAAACTCTAAGAAAAATGGCAAACTGGAGAGCGCCAGGCCACGATGGAATACATGCATACTGGTTTAAAAAATTATCGACCCTGCATGAAAGACTAGCGCAGAAACTGAGTCGATGTATCTGCAAAACAGACGTACCAGAATGGATGACGGAAGGAAGAACAACATTAATACAAAAAGACCCAAAAAAGGAACAACCCCCAGCAACTACAGACCGATAACATGTCTACCAATGATGTGGAAAATTCTCACAGAACAACTGAGAGAACAAATCCCTAGACAAACGTGGACTGCTCCCCGAGGAACAAAAAGGATGCCGGAAAGGACAAAGAGGGGCACATGATCTACTATACATTGATCAAAAGACCCTGAAGAAGGTCAAGAGAAGACAAAAGAACATAACCATGGCATGGATTGACTACAAGAAAGCCTACGACAGAATCCCCCAAACATGGACAATTGAATGCTTAAAAATATACAAGATACCAGACAGGATTATTAATCTCATCCAGAAAGCAATGGAAACATGGAGACTAAAACTGACAGCCGGAGGACAATACCTGTCTGAGATAAAAATACAGAGAAGAATTTTTCAAGGTGACTCTCTATCACCACTATTGTTTATAATAGCCATGATGCCACTCAACTACATACTCAGAAAGTGTGATTCCGGATACAGGTTTACGGATACAGAAAAAAAGAATAAACCACTTGATGTACATGGATAACCTGAAACTGTTTGCAAAAAACAAAAAAGAACTGGAAAAGCTAGTAAAACCAACCAGGATATTCAGCCAGGATATCCAAATGGAGTTTGGAATAGAAAAATGTGCACTGCTAGAGATCAAAAGAGGAAAACTGGAGACGACAGCAGGTATAAAACTCCCCAAGCAAGAGGAGATGAGGGCGCTAGGAGAACAAGAGATGTTAGACATACCTGGGAGTTCTGGGAGCAGACACAATCAAATATACAGAAATGAAAGAGAAGATTGGAAAAGAATATCTACGAAGAACAAAGAAAACTCTTAGAAACTAGACTATATAGCAGAAACCTAGTAAAAGGGATAACCACATGGGCTGTATCACTAATAAGATACTCTGGACCGTTCATAGGCTTGACCAAAGTTTATCTCAGGCACCTTGACCAAAGAACTAGAAAACTAATGACTATGCACAATGCATTGCACCGAAAGGACTATACGGACAGATTCTACATGAAAAGAAATGAAGGAGGTAAAGGACTGGTAAGTATGGAGACTGTGTGGAAGACACCAAAAAAGAGCTGGAGAAATATGTAACCCAGAACACGGAAAGACTGATCACCACAGCAAGAGACACCAGCCCAACAAACAACTCCGGAAGCACTGAACCCAGAAACAAAATAACAAGAAAGGAAAAGTAGGAAGAAACACAACTACATGGACGCGTTATAAGACTCACAAGCGATGAAGCCAATGAAAACAGCTGGGCATGGCTTAGAAAAAGACACTTGAACAGAGAAACGGAATCTCTGCTGACGGCCGCACAGAACAATGCGATTAGAACACACTTTATTAAAGCAAAGACAGATAAATCCAGGAAAACAGCAAATGCCGATTGTGTGGACAAAGAGACGAAACGATAAATCATATAATAAGTGAATGTAGCAAGCTAGCACAAAGGGAATACAAGAACAGACATCACAGCGTGGGGAAAAAAGTACACCGGGAAATCTGCGAACAACTGAATTTCGAATATGCAAAAAAACGGTACAAACACAAACCAGAAACTGTACTAGAAAACGAAAAACACAAAATCATATGGGATATGAATGTACAAACAGACAAACCCATAACAGCAAGGAGACCGGATATGATAATAATCAACAAGAAAGAAAAATCCTGCAAAATCGTAGACTTTGCCGTTCCAACAGACCACAGAGTGAAGATCAAAGAGACGGAAAAAAGAAGCAAATATACTGAACTTGCCAGAGAATTGAAAAAAATATGGAACATGAAGAAAGTCAGTATAACACCAATAATCAAAGGAGCACTAGGAACAGTCCCCAAAAACATGGAGAAAAGACTAGGAGAAATAGGAATCAAAGGGATAATTGAGACCATACAAAGGACAGTAATGATCAAAAGAGCTACAATCCTGAGAAATGTCCTCGAATGCGGAAACGAACCCACATAAGCAACGAATGGGAACAAACACATGGAAGCACAAGACAACAGAACCGGGGAAAATACAACCGCACGAGAGAGCCGCCAGCATAGGCTGACGCCACGAAAATTATGGACAGAGGGTCGAGGAGGGAAAGCGCAAACAAGACCTCCACTGGAAGAGCGCGGACAGCTCTGGGACCTTGGGGAGGCTTGTTGCCACTCAGGCCCCAGAGGGGACCAATGGCCCTTATCAGCGGGAAATCGGTGGTAGGTGGCTGTTGCGATACCGCAATGTCATCAGCGGTGATGAACGAAAAGAGGTGGAGCATACTGGAAGTCTGAGGAGACTTGTTGTCACTCAAACTCCAGGGAATACCACAGGTTGTTGGCAGTGGGCGATCACTGACGATGACCAGTGTGATAACTCCTAGTGAGTAAATAATAATAATAATAATAATAATAATAATAATAATAATAATAATAATAATAATAATAATAATAATAATAATAATAAAGTATTTACCAGCGGGAAATCTATGGTAGGAGGCTATTGCGATGACGCAAGGTTATTTGCGGTGGCAATCGAAAAGAGATGAAGAATACTGGAAATTTGGGGAGGCTTGCTGTCACTCAGACGCCAGCAAATATCACTGGTTGTTGTCTGTGAGCAATCGCTGACGATAATCTGTGTATAACTCCTAATGAGTACAAATAATAATAATAATAATAATAATAATAATAATAATAATAATAATAATAATAATAATAATAATAATAATAATAATAATAATAATAATAATAATAATAATAATAACTACAACAGTAAAATGAAAGAAACAAAGAACGGATGACCTCCGGCGAAAATAACACCCTAAACCATTAATTTAAAATAAAATAAAAAAGACAAACACATTCGTTATATGAGAATAATAACATTTCACCTAACATAATTTTAAATAAGTAAATTTAAACGCGACTTAATCATTATTACACAGACCTAGTTGATTTACCTGTCTTCTATTTGTTTAATTAGCATTAAACAAATACAAGCGATAACTTAACATATAATACTAGCTTAAATGAAAGTATTTAATAACATATACATAATAAAAAACAATGAACACCGTTGGTAGAACAAATAAGTATTTGGGCTAAATTATTTATGTTAAAAGGCTAAAACATTTAGAAAAGTCAAGTCGCTTGTGAAAATAAAATCCACAAATTTGGTATGTTAAGACAAAAAACGAACTTTGTTAGAGTTGGCCAAATTTTCACTATCTATTTTGTATAGACGCTTATACCTTTTGAAATATGAAATAATATTTAAACTGTCGTATGTGGAATATGTAAAATTGTCAATTGCACTCCAAACAGCATTTTGCGAACAAAAAGATTATCGTTTAGTTTCTTTGCCCCCTGTCCGACTTTTTTTAAAATAATCACCTTGTGGTAATAATATAATATATATAATATCACTTTTAAATTTCGTCCCAAAGCTAATAAGCCGTTGCTGAAAACAACGAACCACTACATGCAGCCTGATTTGCATCAGAGATCCCATCAGAGACGCCCATGGACTTACACTATTCTCCCCCGGCTAATTAGTGCGCAATAAAGTAACCGAATTAGTAAAAGCAGATATGTTAGTACATATTCTGATGCAAAAAGTCTACAACCCGAATCCTCACAATGGTTCATCTCGAAATGAGCATCTGCTATTCTTCAGATACAGCGGGAATTAAGACAATTCGGCCGCCATACGGCAATTACTAATCGACAAACACCTATAGTGCCAATGAAAAAATTGCAAGACTCTATACAGAGACGATCAGAAAACGCATTCAGTCCCATAAACTATAGACTCGTGATTTCTGGAAAATCTGCAATAGTTTGTGTGAACAATGGGCAATTAAGAAGACGCATGATATCAAACAACAATAATGCCGTTTGAACGGCAAGTAACAGGGCTAAACTACTTGCCGAGCATTTGGCCTTCAACTCAAAGTTGCACTCCGTAAACCACTCTCTCCCGAATTACCCAGTGCGGACTGAAGTCACACTTGATTACCTTGTCACGCCATCTCATGTCACGGGCATTATACCCACCTTGCTCCCTCCAAAACATGTGGGTCTGATTTGTACAAGTGATTGTACCAATAAAATGTCCTTTCTAAACTGGATATGTCCTCTCGAAATTCTACAACAAATAACTTGATGAATGTTCTTTTCCTGGTAGCTGGAAAATTACATCTGTGATACCTGTCGTAAACAATTCTAAAGATAGAACTGACAATCAGAATAATCGCGCCATCAGTCTACTTCCACTCCTCGCAAACATATTTGAATTCTTAATCAATATAGCGATAGCACGTCACCTCATTGATAGTAAACATCTTTCTGGCGATGATTATGGATTTAGGAAAGCAATGTTTACTGCGGATATCCTAAAAGTCAGCTCCGAATGATATACCATGCACTGGACAAGGCAGGTAAAGCAAGGGCAGTATAGTATGATATACGCACAGCCTTGGACAAGGTCTGGCATTAAGGTCTCTTCATAGAAATGAATTCATATGGTATTGCCGGACGAATATTTAGGATAATCAGATCCTTCCAAACCTTAAGAAAGTTCCAGGTTGTCTTCGATGGCTGTTCGTCCAATTTACATGATACACACGAAGGTGTTCCACAGAGATCGGACTTCGGCCCATTATTTTTCCGGATTTCTATAAACGATATATCTGAGATGGGTATATTTGCAGACAACACAACGTTCTACTCTCGGCATGTGATCAAAACAGACGCGCACATATCCAAGACAATAGCTCAAACCTTAGAAAGAGGCCTCCAGGCTGTAGTAGATTGGGGACAAAAATGGATGGTAGCATTTCACGCTGCGATGACAAAGCTGAATTTCTTTTTAATCACTACACGAAACCTCTTCAACAACAAATTGGCATGACACATATAACCTAGCTTGAAGGTCACCCTTTCAAAGTCCTCGATCTAACATTTACATGTAACATAGATTGGAACAAATATATAGAATACATATACAAGGCTTCTGCAAAGAAAATTGGCTCCCTCTACCTGAAAGTATTTTATATCTGAACAAAGCTACTACCAGCCCAGGCATTTAGTATTGTTGTCACATCTGGACTGGTGCATCGTCCATTTGTATTTCTTTCTTAGACAAAGTCCAAAAACATACACACCCATACAGACACACATACACCCCCCACACACAAATATACGATGAGAAAAAAAGATATTCAATGCCTAAGAGTAATGTTTTTAAAGAGTTATGTTTCCAAACAAGTACTGTTTTGCTGGAAGTAATGTGTTTTATTGGAGTGATGTTTTCTGATAGTAATACTTATTTCCCATCAGTAAGATTATTTTATAAGAGTAATGTTCCCATTTTCACTGTGTAATATCTTTCTACAAGCAATGCATTTAAAAAGCAATGCATTCTAAGAGAAATATATTATGAGAGATATGTAATCTGAGAGAAATATATTGTGAGAAAAATGTATTTTACGAACAGTGTATTCAGGTATTATGAGAGAAGTGTATTCTAGAATTCTAAGAGAAGTATATTCTGGTATATAAATCCCTATGTATTCTGGTATTTTAATAGCGATTTAGTGTGGTATTCTGAAAGCAATGTATTTTAAGAGTATACATGATTACATTTCATATATGATTATAGTTGACATCTTTATTCGGCATTACATCACTCTTAGATTGCTTATATTGCGTAAAACAAACACAATGATATAGGTTTCGTGTTTTGGGAATTGTTTGAGATATGTTTATAAAGAGTAATGTGTTCAAAGATTAATGCAGTTTTAAAGTAATGTATTCTTAAACTAATGTATTGTAACAGCAATATATTCTAAAAGCAATGTTTTCTAATACTAGGGTATTCTGCGATCAATGTATTAGCAGAACAATGTATTCTAAAGATATAAATAATTATATTACTTATATAATTATATTTGACCCATTTATTCTTCATGAAATACCACATATATTGCGTATATGCCGTATAAATATAACAAATCCAACCAAACACTCCCCCACATAAATAAACAGATCGAGTTTTATACATGTAGATATAAACATACTTGTTGATTTATTTTCGCTTCATCTTCAGCATATTTTTTAATTGTTCTCTTTAAATTTAAGCAAAATTTGCAGCATACACGAATCAGAGATCATATCCTTAACGACAATCTTATTAAGCATAGAAAAAGAAACATAAAACAGAAGAGAATTGTAAATGTATTCAGGAATTTAGACAAACTAAAGTGATAGAAGCCAAACGTAACAATTGACAGGGGTTTATTCATATTGTACATTGTGTTAATTTTTTGTATTTGTCACAAAATACATTTTTTACAGTTTTTACAATGCTAGTGTTTAGTATTCCCGTCTACCAGAATAAAAGATTCACAGATGAAATTTACTTTTAGCTGATCGTTAAACTACAGGAAAGGATTCAAGTCTGCAACGGACCTCTTATAGCAAAGCTGAGTTAACTAATGTTGGCTACCCAGGAAATGTATTCATACATTTTATCACACGTAATGAATACATAATATTCTTTAGGTCTGAGGGACGAAAAACATTTTAAAATATCCATTTCAATTTATACAATTAGCTTTTAGCTGCAATAATGAAGTGACAATTACTATACTTTGTGATAAATGTATTTTAATTCTTGTAATTGTTCACAATGTCCATTCATTCCTTTATTTCTGAGTACTTGATTTAAACTTCTACCACAAATTTAGCATCATTACATGTAAAAAAACGTGGTGTTTTAGACTAAAAAGTAAATGTTTACAATTTAACTTCCTTGCTGCTAGTATATGCATAAGATTAACAAAATATACATAATATATATATATATTTATATATATATATATATATATATATATATATATATATATATATATATATAAAGCCAGACATTAAAACAAAGAAATACTACATTGTTATCTAAATGTGTGAATACACTTATAGTTTTTCCCCTATATTTATTTCGAAGCACGCCATTAGGCATAGAACTACTCTGTTTTATGTTATTATTTCAATGTTTCCAATACCCAAAATGAAATAAACCTGTAATTGCTTATTTGGAATCAACAATCTACTTATGAATGGAATTCACGAATTAAGCTTCCCCGCGGCGATATTTCAAAATCGGTTCATGCAACGAATGTCTAGTGATTGCGATCGTCATTTTATTTATCGCTGTTATATTCATGTTTCAAACACTCGTAAACTTTTTCATGAAAAATAGTTGTGTTCTTATTCTAGTAAATCAATATATTGTTACCAGTTACAGTTTTCACAATGTATAATATGAACTTGTATAAATATATTTATACATATATACAGACATGCATACATATATATATATATATATATATATATATATATATATATATATATATGTATATATATGTATATATATATATATATATATATATATATATATATATGTATATATATATATTTTTACGAACGAAAGATGAAGATAAACATTGCATAACATTACATAAATTTACATGAAGTTACGTAAAGAATAAAACTACGTAAATAATAAAACTAGAAAGGTCGGGGATAAAGAACAAAATGGCCGTTTATTTCTGTATCCCCAACCTTTCTAGTTTTATACTTCAATGTTTCAAAGTGAAATGGAACTAGGTAATATTTATTTATTATAAATACCACATTACCAAATGTTATCCTCTGCCGAGAAGAGTTTTACTTTTGAAAAAACCATGGTTTAAGGATTAATGTAACTCCTTGCATCTGAACGTTCGATGTAATACTTTTTTATCAATTTTACGTAACTTTCTGTGAATGTATGTAATTTTATGCAATTTTTTATATTCATCTTTCTTTCTTTAAAATTGATTGCTCTACTCAACGCATTGAGCTTTATTTTATCGAGATAGATCACTACGATACTTCACTTATCGCTCATTCTATTATCATTAGTATATATATATATATATATAAACATATATACATATATATATATTTATATATATATACATATATATATGTACATTTATATATGTAGTCAATTGAAAATAACAAAATTATTACATATTTTATATATCATTATATAACTCTGATATAAATACTATGTAATAATTTGGTTGATTTCAATTGACTATACAATATATGTGATTGAGCTGAGTGTATACATGCAGTATTCTTTAGTATAATTACTATGAGCTCGATTTAACTGCCGATTATATCTTTACTTATCTTGACTCATCTATTCCTATATATATGTAAACACATGTTTCTTCAGAAGTCGAACACTTTGACGACAGTTGTCTTAAACAGATTTAACCTCTCGCTGATTTACTGGGTTGTTGATAGTGGCCGCCTGGGCTAAAACGTCGAAACTCGTGTTTGAAACATGACTTGTTTTCAAGGGTTCAAGTCCGGCGACCTGTATGACTAATCATCTCTACACTGACGATTCCTGAAAAGATAAACATATAGGTATGTAGATAAAAACACCACATTCATGATGATACATATATATATATATATATATATATATATATATATATATATATATATATATATATCAGGACCAGCGACACAGTTATAAAAGGGGGGGGGCTCCGGTTAAACACATGCATATATAACTTCATTATTGATGACCGTAAAGTGGGGGGCCGAGTCAAAAAGTGGGGGGATTGATTATTATATACTGCAGGATTGTACATTATTTACGACTTAGTGTGTGTAAGTGGAACATCATGTACATGACAACAATACAATATAAATCTAGATAATTATGAACATGTCTGAACAAAAATAATTCAAAGTATATAAAAAGTATAGAAATTCGGGTTGTGATAAGATACGTATAGAAACACTGTACTCCTTGACGAATGAATATAATTCCTACGAAATTATAATAAATTTCTGAAATCCACGTACATATGAGTGTTTATGTAAACAGTCTTCGAAAGAAAATAATTTTACTAATTTTAACATTAATTCATATAGGTTTATCACTTTCAAAATAGTTACTCGACTCAACTCATTATTTACAACACCGATATAACTACAAATATTTATGTTCAATGGGTATCAGTTATTCCAGTTGTTCTTTTTGTCAAACTGGTGATGTTATTAAAAAAAACAGCATGGACAAATAATCATATATATTTCAAATTAGTGAAGTACTAAATATTGTCTGCGAGTTTAGCGTAAAGACGATATTTGGATAAAGGATATCAGAGTGCGAGAATTTCGTGTATATCTTCAATCAATGGAGTAATGAATCAAATCAAGTTAGCTAAGGAAATGTATTTGAAACCTTAGCATTCCCGACTATACGTAAATCAGTGAGTCGAATAATGAGCCAGAAAGATAGAACAAACTATAAGGAGAGATAGATAGGAGAGAACACGTGAGAATACTTATAAACACATTGGATGAGTCGAAATATATGTTAAATACGATGTAAGCAGGAGTGAAGTAGTATTCAACATGCACATATTTTTATTGCTAACGAAACCTTAGTGACTTACAGTTGTGTATCGAACAACAAATAAATCAAAATAACTATATATATATATATATATATATGATATATATATATATGTATATATACATATACATATATATATAAATGTATATATATATATATATTTTTCGTTTCCGATGAAAATATTTATCAGCCAGTATGAAATACTCGAGTATTGTAATGAAATGAATAAATGTTACTGTGATCCGATATTATATATAGTTTTAGTTTCTTTATCGATCTCATGTAATTAATTGAAAACAATGTCGTATGACTATATGTTAGGAAATATACATCAATTATTGATTAATCAAATTTTAAAGAAAAACTTACACTAACAGAGGAAAACAGGTAGTTAATTTAAACACACTCTCTCTCCCTGTCTCTCTCTCTTTCTCTCTCTCTCTCTCTCTCTCTCTCTCTCTCTATATATATATATATATATATATATTTATATATATATATATATATATATATATATATATATAAATATATATATATATATATATATATATATATATATATATATATATATATATATATACATACATACATATGCATGTGATTCAATAAGATATAGTGATAATTTTCCTTGGTGACGATATATGTCAATTAAGTTATCTCCGCTTTGCAGATTTAATGTTTAGAGTCTATGAGAATAGATGGCGCTGACTAGTTGTCAATTCGCATTGGTGATGGGTTTTAGTAGGCAATGTCCATAGGTGGGTGATTTATTACAATGTGAATCTACTCTTTTTACATGTTAGGCGTTAGTTAATTTCTGGGCAGCAGAAAGTGCACAGTAAGCAGTGAAAAGTGATCACTTAACAGTGAACAGTGGGCATGGAGATTTTCGTGGCGGTGCCACCGAAATAAATTGAATTTAATTCAATTCCATGATAAATGCAAGATATACAGAACTCATATGCCCTTATTAGGGTTAAGATGAAAATTCATATACACTAAATGTACAAAAGCAAAGAAATTCCCAAATGTTTACACTTTTATTGTTATTAAGGGTATGCGAGCACAACAGTGCTATGTATTGTACTGGTTGGAATTTTTCTTCAGCGCACCTCACACACTTCATCCACTCATGCATAGAGATTTATACTGTAGTGATGTCATAATAAAATAGTTTGATTGATATGTAGTCATACCCTTAATGACCATAAAAGTGTAAAAATTGGGGAATTTCCTCGCTTTTGTACATTTATGAATTTTAATCTTAACCCTATCAAGGGCATATGATTTCAGTATACTGGCATTTATCATGGAATGTTACTACTTTTGTAAAGGCTATGCCTCAAGACAATGGTAATTTTTAAGGGTTTTAAAAATTTTCTGGAAAACTAAGGTATATGGTAAACTGAAATTTCAATGCCATCAACTAGACCCTTACACCTCTATCTCTGCAAAAGATCAGCTGAATCCATCAAATAGTTGATGAGACACAGGGTGGCACACACGTACGTACGTACGTACGTACACACGGATAACACAAAATCACTCCTGACCTTTCTGGATCTCTGGGTTGCCTTGACTAATGATGCTGAAATTCTACACACTTATAGAACCTATCAAATGAAAATGTTGTGCAAAGTTTTAACTAATTTGGTTTATTGGTTTTTGAGTTATGATTGATCAAAGAAATGAGATTTCTAGCATAGGTCGTTTTTGAAGTCTATTAAGGGATAGAGCGCTATCGCGCCTCCTTTGATTACCGGATGTCAATATATATATATATATATATATATATATATATACGTATATATATATATATATATATATATATATATATAATTGTTAAGAACCAATTGTTTCCGACACTACTTTTGGTTTTTCAGATGTCACGAGTTCTTAATATCAGCGACTCAATACATGTTCTTATTATCTCGGTACACCTCTTCCCGCTATTGTTATTAGACTCTCACAATTATTTCTGATGCTATACATTTTTGTCTATCTTGTGCAGGTACAGACTGTTGTGCCAGCTTAAGTGAAATTCGTGTGTCTTACAAATCATTCTTTGTAGACAGCAGCAAAAATTTCGCCGTAACCGGGGTCAGATTCTCTGCACGTCAAATGTGACAAACTGCATGCTGTTGGAAAAAGTTGAACCACAACAAGAGGTAATGTCTTTTTTCTCTACGCACAGAGAAAAGCTGTGATCAAGGCACTAGATATTGAGTGAAGAGATCAGTTTTCTTAGTAGGTTTACATATGTCTATAAGTGTTTCGTAATTTTATCTGTGTTCCCGGCGTTTTTCTGGGTCTGCAATTTTATTGTATACACCATTCATTGGGTGGGCATCCCCGTTTTTTGATCACAACATACTTGTCCAATTATAGCAGTTGATTGAGTTTAATTGGAATAGGTGCAATGCTTCTATTAATAAAGCAGTTATAAAAGGCTGTAATAAGGTTCTTTCTGGAATTCTATAGCGGACTGCCATGGGAAATATCACAACAAAACAACTACACTATACATAGTTCAGATCCACTAGGCATCTATGAAAAAAGAAGGGGTGCATTTTTGCAAAACGAGTGGTCATTCCATACGCTATAGTATAATTCAAAAAGCTGATTGTGTAGTGATATTTTGTTTAATGGTTTCATTTTAGAGCCATTTAAATAATTTTAACTATTAGATAAGACATTGCTTTTTACGTATTTTAACTGTTGATTATCATAGTACGATAATGAAAAAGTTTTCTGCTTTAGAATTCGTCATGTCAAAACTCTTTAGGATAAGTGTACGTGTAATCCATTATGTGATAATTATATATTAAATAATAATTTACATAGATTAATATTATTACAAGCACAGCTATATTTCCTACAATCGCATACATTTACTAGACTGGGAGAATGATATAATGAATAACGAATGTACACCACATGACGCTGAATGATAAAAGTAATATTTGCAGGATACTTATCAAGGCGAACTAACATATACTCTACTACTATCCGAATAACGGGGTTCTGTTGTGGAAAGAATGTCACATGCTAACCGCATAGATTCTAAACTACTCTCTAAATAAAAAAAAAAGGTAAGGCCTGGGATAAATGTATAATGATAATATAATAAATACTTCTACCCTGAAACAGATAAAGTAACGCTTGTAAGTATAAAAAGAGTAAAGCTACTACACAATGCCTTGAATTAAACATTGACCGATAGTACAGTAGTCTGAAAAATATAGTAAACTGAATTACGTATTAAACAATAGTATATCGGTAGATTAATAGAACTAATTATATAGTTGTGCCTATCCATTAGTAATACAAATGAGCTAAAACATATGTTAAAAAAAGACAGAAAGGGTAAGAGAAAGATAAGGAAGTGCAAATAAAACGCGAATGATTATTTTCTAGGAGGAAATTATATATTTTACAATATAACACGCAGATACTGTTCAAACGGCTCAGGCTGTCATTATATAGTGGCATTGTATAAATGAGGTAATGCGGTTTAAAATGTTAGAAATGGCAAGAAAAATAAATTAAAATAAATATAATAAGCTAATAAAAAAGTATATATATATATATATATATATATATATATGTATAAAATACTTACATATAATGTAAGCTGTGATCCATATCCATTTTATGAATTAAGAGTTTTAAGAGGAGATACAGAGAGAAAGAAGGATAGATATAGATAATGGTATTGGGATGAAAAAAAGAAAATGATTATGAATAATATGTATTACGCAATATAAAAACGGATACTGACTCACCGGGTCCGGAATGATGCACTACTATTATATAAATAAGTCAACTTTATTTCGAAAAGATTGAGAAGAAAAAATTAGAGTGAAGAGCGAATACAATAAATGATTATAATATATTCATATGATTATAACATAACACACAAATATTGACACATATTGTATATATATGCATATATATATTAATATATATACACACACACATATATATATATATATACATATATATATATATATACCCACATACATATATATATATATATATATTCATATACATATATATATATATATATATATATTCATATACATATATATATATATATATATATTCATATACATATACACATATATATATATATATATATATATATATATATATATATTTAACATTATTTTTAGAACATTAAGATAGGATTAACTTAAGAGAAACCAAATTATCAATTAAAAGAGGTTGAAATATTATAATGAGAAAAGTTATTAAGTGTAATAAGGTCTTTACACCTTCCCCTATTTAGCAGAGAAACGCCAGAACTCATAGTGAAATCAAAGAGAACGTTGAACAAAGATAAGAGTGGACATGTGTATGTTGTATATATGAACTGAGAGGTAAATGAGTGAAACATTGCGAATTTATATTTCAACTTATTAAATGATGAATTTAAATAATAGAAAAATCTTCAGCTTTTTTTTAAACTCTTTCTTTAAACATAGGCTAGATCGCGAGATGTTAATTACATCTCTTCTTTAGAATATTCAGATGAAGGAGCGACTGAGTACTGTGTAAACGGAGAACCGCTCGTCGGAGTAATCGTTAACAAGTTATTTATACTTAGAAATATGTTGCGAAAGGTAGTAATTCCCCGCAAGTACTGTAAATCTTGTAAATGCGGATAGCGCAATAAATATGTTGAGATGTTCTCATTTCTAACTGTTGTGTAGTTCTCCAGTCTTTAACATGTAATCAGCTCCACACGTGAAAAAGTAATTTCATATGCCGTAAATTCGACAATATATATATATATATATATATATATATATATATATATATATATATATATATATATAGCTTTTAACATTGAGAAACCAGACAACTTGACGTGTGAGTTTGTCAAATAAATGAAATGTTTATTAACTCATTGTTGTATATTAAACTCAAATTTTCGGTTTTAGAAAACCCTATTTATACTAATATAGACAATACTTTCCTTTTGTTTTTTTTTTTATCTACGTTTATTTAAACTCTAGTAACACCTCCTTCCTGATATATATATATATATATATATATATATATATATATATATATATATATATATATATATATATATATATATATATGTATATATATATATATACGTTGATTTTTTGTTATTGTTTTGTTTTGGCGATACTGACCGGTGTTTTACCGGTGCATTTTATTATCATTGTTTTATTAATTTTATTATTATTCGCTACCCTGAGAGTTTTTTTCATTTTTTAAGAAGATACAGAGGGCCGCATTATATATATATATATATATATATATATATATATATATATATATATATAACAATGAATTAACGCGTCATATGGGAACAAATAACATTGTATAAATACACATTGTACCTTAGATTTGTAATTAAAAATTAGAGACGGGTAAAAAGGATGATAAACGAATACTTATAATCATGAAATACATTATATATTTAAAAATGTGATCAATCGGGTTAGATGTGATATATTATTACTATATCAATAAGATACTGTTATTTTGTGTTGAGAGAGGGGGATAAATCATTTATATATTCAATAATAAAACGAACATGTAGGGTTCCAAAAAGCCAGATATAATCTAGTACTATTATATGAACACATACATCTTTATTTAAAACAGATGTAATACTACCGCCGTTAAAAGATAATACAATAATTGATTTTCGAATATATCAGATTGTTTTTCATTTAATAAAAGTACGTAGTTAGAACGGATATTACATTTTTATCTTAACCGAGTCACGGTGACATCGTCCATATATGTATCATTATAATGCATATATATTTATAGTTAATATATCTTATGAAAGCTAATAACTAACTGAGCTACTCTATCCTTGAATGGTTACTTTTATTCATGTGTGTGACAAACTAAAACACATAGTTATTAAATATGTGATAGATCCACAAAGTAAAATGTTTTGATTTTACGAACACAAAACCAACTGAATGTACACAAAACAAATAGAACCAGGATGAAGAATTGACGGTTACATTGGCAATAGAATATAATAGTATAAAACAACCGAAACTGATAAAAAGCTGTCGGGAATCGCTGTAAGTCTTTACGCACCACTGTCCAAACGATTTGGACATTGAGAAACAAAAACTTACATGTCTAAAGTTTAAATTCTTGAAAACAATATCTTCTCTATGGATCACATTCCTAAATTAAAATTGTGCATCCATAGGATGGTTTAAGAAAACATTTTCCAAACTAGAAACCACTTTATGTGTCCAAGTTTTGTGAAACTTAATCGAATGGCACTGGAACAGAGTCTCACCTGGTTTAG
>OY744521.1:21043082-21085582 GCA_963556195.1 Sepiola atlantica | reverse complement strand
GAATAAAAAATGTTCACTTCTATAGATAAAATGCACAAGGACGGCGACACCGGAGGGCATGGATCTTTCTAACTAAAACAAAATTAGGGACTTTGCCGAAAATTATACCTATAATTGTTTGGGAGTTCTAGAAGCAGAAACCATTACATTAACATAAATGTAAGATCATATTTGTAAAGTATATCTGGGCAGTACACGTACACTCTTAGAAACTAAATTCTAAAGATGATATCTACTAAAAAAGAAGCAGCACCTGGACAGTATCACTAGTACGAAACTCTGGTCTATTCATAGGCTAGACAAAACCGGAACGTGGCCATTTTGACGAGAAGATTAGAGAATTCATCACCATGCATAACGGGCAATACCGCCCATATTATATTGAGCGACTGAACGTGAAAAGTAGAAATGGGGGAAGAAGAGTTATAAGTATAGAATACTGTGTAGATGTCAAAAATGGAATTATAAACACATACATAACAAAGACACAGAAAGTCTGAAAACGAAAGGAAATAAAAATGAAGTGGTAGGTGCATAGACGATTAATAAAACTGAGAAGAAAACACTTCTCGAAGACATCTGGACATAGTTACGAGAAGAAAACTGGGGCAGGAAAACGGAATCGCTACAGACAGCTGCACATAATAAGCCGATTATAACTAACTATATCGTGGCAAAAATAGAAAAGAACAGAGAAAAAACAATAGAATACATACGCTGTGAACAAAGAGACCAAACTGTAACTCGCATGAGGCAGACTAGCCGCCAAAGAACACACGAAAAGCATGACCGTGTGAGAAAAGCAATCAATTGGGAAATATGCAGAATACTGCATTTGCACATGCAGACAATGCGAATGACACAAACTGGAGGCAATACTGACAACTGCGAATAAAAAATACTCTGGGACATTTAAATACAAACAGATAAATTCAACCAAGCTGAGACATATTAGACGATATTAGATGAAAGTGGCTGAACTTTTAATGACCATCCCTAAATGCGGAAATTTACCCCACATGAATTGTGAACGCTTATCAGTCATATGGAAGGCGTAATAAAAAAATAAAATAAAGGCAGAAACTACACCACATGAACCAAAGTGAACAAACACTGCAAGTTGTTTTATCCGCCCCCAAATCAGTGTGATAGAACAAGCTTAAGCTGCTACCACATGAACTAGTTATGAATAGCATGCGGAAGATAAACCGACTGAGGAAGCAGAGATCTAACAATACACATACTGTGAGGTTTTAGGGTGTATTGGGGAGGTTAATTGCAACTCAAATCACAAAGAAACCTGACTGAATTCAGTAAATAATTAAGATAAACTTGATTATCGTCCTGGAAAACTTTTTAAAGCCTGAGTGCTTAAATTTTATAATATACTAAACGTACGTTTTTGTATTCGTTTCGCAACTACGCAACTACGGCAGTTGATTAACACACGCACGTCGGACGTCTAATCACACTGATGCAGTTGATAGACACTCATTTGATCTTCTGAACATACTCCTTTTATTGTCCAAGTGTTCATCATCGGTGGTCAGAAAAACAGTCACGTGAGGCCTGACGTCATCGCTCAATAATCGTACAAAAAACCACAGCCGCCATTAATTTAATTTCCGCCCTCCCCGCGATCATCCCAGCAGGTAAGACAACACGCGCAAACACGTGGTCGCTTTCTTCCTTAATTCTGTTCGACTTTACACTCCCCTCTGGTCTCAAGATCACACATGCGGCATTGCGGCCGCGGTCGTTTGTTACGGGCACTCCTACGGAGGGGGATTAGCTGGACTTCTTCATCTTCATCAAAGCTCTAAGGAGGGGTAACAGATCTGTCGCCATTAACGTTGCCAGAAGTCCTTCCATCAAGCTGGGCTTCATCGTCATTGGGGCTTTCAGAAGTGGCGCTGGAACTATCGCCATCTGTGCTGAGGGTCTCAGCCATGTCATCACGGCAATGGGGCATAGGTCGGATCCACATTTCATCATTGGATGATTCATCACTTTCGCTGTTCGATATTTGGTTTGTATCAAGGGCGGGCCGGACATCCTTCACATGCCGTGGAGTACCATCAACCAGCACAACCTGCTCACTAATTATGCCGGTGATCCGCCATCTTCTGAAACTGGTCGTACATCGGTTACTGGGAGGCCTTACCCAAACGGTGTCCCCCAACTTGTACCGTCCTTGCGTCCTCTTCTGATTAGGCAGGCAGGCGTCAATGCCCTTAACACGCACTCGATAGCAATGTATCGCATTAGCAGGTGCACTTTCAGCAGTCGCGTCATCCTTTGGTGTCGTATTGTACCTATATACTGCCTCTGCAATCGTACATTGCTTCCTTGCTGCTATCCTCTTCACACTTCGGTGGCACCGCTCCGCTATACCGTTGCCACTCGGTACATATGCACACCTGTGTCTAAGCCGGATCCCCCACTCGTCTACAAAACGCCTGAATTCTCCGCCGCAAAAGGATATGTCGTTGTCAGTGAGAATCTCTTCAGGTGGCCCCCGCTCGTAAAATATGGGCTCTAATTGACGGATGACACTAGCCGAGTCCTGTCTTGTTAATAATCGCCAGATCGCAAACCTCGTTGGTCCGCAATCGATCAGTGTGAGGAAGTGCTGACCACCATAATGGGTTATGTCCAAGCCCAGTCGGCTCCAATTCTCGTCGACTTCCAGCCGACCTTTCTGCCATTTGGTGGGAGCAGGGTCGATTGACTGGCATATTTGGCATTCCTTGACCACTGCTTCTACTTTGCTTTTGGACACTGACGGGTTGGTTAAGCGTACGAAATAATACGTCCGTCTCACTCCGGGGTGTCGACTGTCATGGTGTACCTTCTTGATTTTATCCGTCTCCTCAACAGAGGCAGCACATAAAGACCCTGGTTCGGCTTCTTTCTTCATTGCGTCGAACCATCTCTGGGGCACACGGGTAAGTCTATCGGCAAGATTGCAGGTTGAAGTGACAAGCACCGCATTCACCGATAGGTCGTACCCTTCCACCAACTTCCTTATTGTCTCCAACCTTCGTCTGATTAGCATTTCGGTAGCCGCCTTAGTGCGCACTCTCGCTTTGCCTGGTAGTGTGTCAAGTATCCGGTGGTATACGCACAGCGAATCTGTGTGTATGCATAATTCTTTGACTTTCCACTGGAGTGCCAAGTTTATTCCTTTTGTTACCGCATCCAACTCCGCCAGGTAGATGTGAGCAGCATCATCCATTGGTCGTAACCAGCAGGCGTCCTCAATCACGGACCCGTTCATCTCCAATAGCGCCCCGATCGCGAGGGAGCTCGCATCCACCCACACATTTAGCCTGTCTCCCTGCACGCACCAATCTCCTTTAGCAGGGTCCTCCTGCTCGACTCTTGTGATGGTCTCCTTCACCATGCGCCGCAACAAATTGTCCACCGTTTCGTCATCCCAACCTTTGGTGACTGCACTCGCCCTCCTCTTCATGATGGCTGTCGCGGCCCGAGTCCATCCACCTACTGGTAGGTGTCCCACCAGTTTTCCACACAGGGAAAATATAGCCCGCCTCGTAAGAACATGGGGCACTTCAGGAAATGCAGTTCCGCGCCCCCACTTCAAGGTCCCTCGCTCCTGTTGAACGCTCAACCCTAAGACACGAGCGCCATCCTCCAAGCGTTCTGGATCCTTACACATCAGTCCAAGTTCGGCTAGCTTGGCCCTCACACGTGATGACGGCACAATGTCTTCATCCACGTATATGTCGTCAAGGTATGCTGATGTCCCTTCTGTTACGGTCTTATCCTGTGACAATGCAGCATTGACAATCGTCTTCATTATTTGGGGCGCAACGTTCAGCCCAAAGCCCAGTCTTGTGAGGCAATACCTCCTACCGGCAAACACTACCGTCTGAAACACCCACATTGTCTCGTTAACTCGGACCTGCAGATATGCCCTTCTCAGATCCAACAGGGACACATTAGAACCCAGCTGGCGCCACTCTCGTAGTTTGCTAGCACACACGTCAGCATCAGCTGTAAACGCATCGACATGCGAGTTCAGTTCTCGGTAGTCCATTACCGGCCTGACTTTGGCTTTGTTGTGCTGAGCGACCGCCATTAATGGGATCAGACCCTTAGGAGGTCCAAGTTTTTTGTATGGGTAGGGAATCAGCCAGCCATCCTCGATCCATTTGCGAAGTTCCTCTTCGTACGCGGGCCTCATGTGGTCGGGCACATGGTATTCAGTTATTCCATTCTGCAGTTTGGCTGGTTCACTGTTTTTCGACCACTTCCATGAGGCAGTCCAAACCCTCTTTTGCTCGTCAAATTCGACGCTGAAGTCTGGTTGGTCGATCCTTAGCGCAGCACACACTGGGGCTTTCTCCTAAAAATGTACCGCCCCTGTCACCGTTATATGGACACCACCAAGGGCTCTGATTGCATCATATCCTAGGAGCAGGTCAAAACTCAGAGGTTTTTCGAGCACTACCAGCGCCTCTAGGTTAGCGGAGCTTCCATTTTTCGTCCGTATAGTTACATTGCCCACGCCGCAACATGTGCGCGTCTCTCCACTGATGGTAGTCACTCTGACGTTCTTCTTTCTCCAATGTGGCAGAGATCTGCACATACGATAGTGCGGGAGCACCCGGAATCGAGGAGTGCTGAGCACAGTGTTTCGTTGATATATATCGGGATGATCGGCAGCGTCTCATTTAATTTCTGCGTGGGGAAGAGGTCGACGCTGACACCTTGTTCCCGGTTCCGTTTCCCAGACAGTCTTGAGCTATATGGCCAGCTTCCTTACACTGGTAGCAGCGAACAGCCATTGCTTGTTGCCGGCAGTTCCTTGCGATGTGGCCCTGTCCATTGCATCTGCAGCATACGATTCCACCACGTGGACCGGGTCCTTGATACGGTTTCTTATCATTCGGTGTGGACTGAGCAGCAGCACTTACTGGTTCCCTCATTTCGGAGTAATTCTTCATTACAGTCCTGGCCCGATCTACTAGGTCATTAAGGGGCAGCGAATCTGCACTTGAGCTAGCTCGTAGTAGTTGCTTCGCTCCTGTCGGGAGTCCCGCTAGGAATTTGCATGCTAAGGCCCGCTCAGGCAGTCCACCAAACAACACTGTCAACTTCGTCAGCTCTGCCAAGTACACGTCGACCGTTTCGCCCGGACGTAAGGTCCTTGCCTCAAGTTGCTCCCAAGCAGTGGTGGGGTCAATCGCAAACGCCTTGAACAGTGCCACCTTGATTTTCTCGTAGTCCTGTTTGCCCTCATGCCTGAGCTGTTGATACACTGCAAAGGCGCCGCCGGACAAGCGCAGAGGAACAACATGTTCGAGGTTTTTTACGCCAGACAAAAGGCAATGTAATTCCACCTTTTCCACCCAGTCAATTACCGGGTTCGATCCATCAAACTCTGGTATTAATTTGAGGGCAATTTTTCCCCCATTTCGCCGAAATAGCTTGTATTCCTTTCGCAACTACGCAACTACGGCAGTTGATTAACACACGCACGTTGGACGTCTAATCACACTGATGCAGTTGATAGACACTCATTTGATCTTCTGAACATACTCCTTTTATTGTCCAAGTGTTCATCATCATCCAATCGGTGGTCAGAAAAACAGTCACGTGAGGCCTGACGTCATCGCTCAATAATCGTACGAAAAACCACAGCCGCCATTAATTTAATTTCCGCACTCCCCGCGATCATCCCAGCAGGTAAGAAAACACGCGCAAACACGTGGTCGCTTTCTTCCTTCATTCTGTTCGACTTTACAGTTTTATAACTCTGTATATTCAAACTTAGGCGAATTTCATAATTTATGAAAACGTTTTAACGGTAGTAATAATAAACCCTCTGTGAATGCAATTATCATCTTTCCAGATGAATGTTGTTGTTTAGCATTCTTTAAACATGAAAGTACTCAACATAATGGTTTGTTTCTCTTAAGCATAACTATAAATTAATTAAAAAAATAAACGAATGTAATGATTTTTCCTGTCATTTTTGAAATTTTCTTACCGATGGTTTAATACGTTTGCTTATTTATCTGTTTAATGCTACATATATTTGACACGTTTATTTCTGAGGAAATAATGCTAATTGATACCACATAAACAAACTGAAAATCTGTTTTATTAAGAAATAATACTTTGGAACTAGCTTGCTGTATTCAGCGATGCATGACAACAACATAATATATTTTTGAACATAAAACTGGTATCACACGTAAAAAAATGGCATCCATATTTGAAAATCTTGAAATATGTATGGTCACGTGCAGTATTAGGGGAAATGCACTTTTCTGTCAAAAGAAAAATTAGAAGAATATGGTTCTTAATTTTCTTCCAAAAATACATTTTGTCTGTGACAAAAAATATGTCTTGATGGAAAGTGTTTGTTTGAAGAGCAATGGAGACAGACATATTGACAATTGAGCTACTGACAATGAAACGTTGCAGGAAATAGTGAACAATTCGATCGGTAATTACTCGATCTATTGTTCGTCCTTAGAGCAATAGTAAGCATGAGATCCATCAACCTGAAACATACTATTCAACTTTTTGGAATTGAATTACATTGTTTGCATCTTTGTTCAATACTGCTTTTGTTTGATGAATCATTTTGTTAAGTGTTGTGGTGGCAACCACTCATTTGCATATACGAATAACGTTACACTATAAATGGCAAGCCTAGGTTGGCCTTAGTGTGTGTTACCTAAATGCCACCGGAAGTGACACCGAAGAGCGTACATGTCCTCCCACCAAGACTCTCTGACTCGACACCTTCATTTGTACATACTGTAACTATACCTTTTCTTTAATACACTTATTATTGCATACTCCTTGTTGTTTGCGTCTTCATTGTATTCCTCACTAATTATTGTTCAACCTTGCAACCACAACATTAAGTAAGGAATTGGATTTATGTTTTGTTCGAATTTTGTATGATGAGTAGATATCAATTTATTATATAAGTAGAGTAAAGAATGGCTTACTTGGGTTTATTTCGGCAGCCTCGTAACTCTCGCTGCACTTATTTTGCCCTTGATTCCTCACATTCTATGAGCGATGTTTCAGACAAAAGGGGACATTGCTGTTTTCTGGGTCAGTATCTATCCATAACACTGGCCATGGCTAGTTTCTTTTTATCTTGAAGTAGTATTTATTTTAGCTCCTTATATTAGTGGCTTAATGCCTTGTCTGGAGCGATTTCCATGAACAAAATATCCCATTAATCACTAACTCAACTTCGATATTTCATCATTTTACGTTTCCGCCTTTGTGTCTGTGTAGATGTGCGATCGTATTGTTTATTTACGGTGAGATTCTCTCAGTATTTAAATATGATTATTCATGAATCTTTAACTCACATAATCGTATTATTGTTGACAATGATAGTATTTACACAACAACGAGGAATTTAAATACATTCTTTAATGTAGGTGAGTGTAGAAAACGTGTTGCTTTTGACATGACATGCACGCCCCAAATTATTTATAGTTAACGAACAGTTCTATTTGCGTAATTTTAAATCAAGGTTTAGTGAACATAATTTGTTATGCAAGAATGAAGGTAAAGAAAACAACAATTCGATGTCCGTAGTGCTAAGTATACATTCATTCAGAACGCATTTAAAACAAACAAAGTTATATACTCTGTTGAACAAAATTGCAAACACACAGTATGTTCAGATTCAGCTATAGTGCATCATAACTAATTAAAATCAAACATATGGTTGTTTACGTTATGGCAAGGAATATCATAAAAAGAGCATTATTTAGCACATTTAAATCGGTATTTCGGATTACCGTAAACAAAAATTCAGTCATAATATTGTTTGTACGAATGAACTATGTATAGTCAATGACATTTCTTTTCACATTGTTCTAAGAAATCATTTCAGATCCCATGAATAAATATAAGTAAAAAACTTACATTCCTGTAAAAGGGTAAGTGATAATATCGTATTAGCTAATAGCTAACTGAGAAAAATATTGTTAAAGGTAACGAAATAGCATAGTCAGTCATAGTATTTTGTAATAAGAGATAATAAAACCACATCACATTTTATTCATGGGTAGATCTTCTACACATAATTATTTTTCTAAGCAGCTAATTAGCTGCTTGAGAAAAAATTATTCTAAAAGATAACGAAATATATATCCCCTTTTTTTACTAAACGATTATGTAAAGGTGCTGTTAGAAAACACACATGTTATTTATATCAGTTAAATATCCAGTTAGCTAGGTGTAACTACGCGTATAGTTTATGCTAGTCTTCTTGTTATTAATTAGAATCATCTTCGGTATATGCAAATATCAAATGTGTATGCTCATTGCTGATATGGTGACTTTATTCCCCGGTTTTATATATCTGAATTTATTGATGAAGAATTAATTATCTTGTTCTTATTGATCTTGACATGAAAATTGTCCGCGCTCTTGACCGCAGAAAATAAAACATAGCATCCGTTAACTTATTTATCTACGAAATATTTTCTACCCAATTATTAGCAATTCCGTTAAGAATACTTTTTAATTATTACGAGTATTAATATTTTTCTTGTCATTTTAATTGAATACTCTGAAAATCAGTGAAGCCTCTCCGTATGTAAGTAATATTGTTTCAATGTTTAAATTGATCAAATGGACACATACAATTAAGAGTAATTAGATATTTCTATTTGATCAATTTAAGGATTGAAAAAATATTACTTACATACGGAGAGGCTTCACTTATTTTCAGAGTATTCAATTAAAATGACAAGAAAAATATTTATATCCGTAATAATAAAAAAAGGATTCTAAACAAAATTGCTTATAATTGGGTAGAAAATATTTCGAAGATAAATAAGTTGACGGATGCTATGTATCAATATATATATTCTGTTGTTTTATTTTATATAAGCAAGGTTACTCGGCGTTGCACGGGCTCTCTCGTCCCTGGTTGCCCCATTTCATTCATATAGATGTTTCACTTTTATATAATAGATAAAAAAAATTGTTAAAATGCCCGAATCACATAAAAATACACACTTAATTGTAGTACAAGTAAACTATTTTATAGAAGATTACAGAATGGATAATATATTATTGTGTTAATTAAAATTAAATTATAATATATATATATAGAATAAGTAATGTTTCATTATATAAAGGCGTTTTCGTGATATATCGGTAAACATCTTTATATTATAACGGACATAACCGAAATTCTTCCGCCGTTTTCTATTGATATGCGACAATAAAAATTGGTGAACTATTGAAATCAAATTCAGAATAATGAATACTTAGAATACGGGTCAGATACGAACTTCATAATTTTTACTTGAAAACTTCATGGGGCGTAGTTCATGTAATTTTAATATCTATTTTCATAGAAATTAAGTTACGCCATGATTAACATATAACGAGAGTCGATATATCCGTTATGAGATAAACACAGCTCTTTGAAATTCTCATTACCTATTGTCTTATGAATCTGAAGGGATTTAAAATATATTTAATTCACAGAAAATTCAACAGCAATAAAATCATAGCCTTAGAAATTTTAGAAAAAGGTTAGCGACACGATTACGAAATTATTAATCGACCATTATAAAATTCAATTCAATAAATTAAATTGTAATCATTATAACATCAACGGTAATGTTTTCATTTTATAAAATTAAGTTATGTAATAAATATTTAGTTATAAATCTAATCGTTGTCGCCTCTTAACTTTTAATGATATTACATAAACATCATTTTATTTATATATAAGTTTAAACTATTACTTTGTGATTATATTATATTAGATTCCAGGCACAGCGGGTTATTAGGAATCATAACTACATCGGGACAGCATTTGTCTCGGGTTATGTATCTAGTAACTGATTGATTAGCTGAATAATGTGATATATATATATATATATATATGTTTATATATATATATATATATATATATGTTTATATATATATATATATGTGTATATGTATATATAAAGGAGTGAAGCTACCGAGATTTGTAAAAGGTATTTTTCAAAATGTATTCATTATTTTGTTATTTTATCATTTTATAATTTGATATTTTAATATCGCGTTTCGAGCGTGGTGCGCTCTCATCAGATATGTTTAAATTGTGTTTACAAATGTTGGTAACCTTACTCTTTTTGATATACACTTTTCTCTGGTTGGAATTGCACTAATGCTGCACTACATTCTTATATATATATATATATATATATATATATATATATATATATATATATATATATATATATATATATACATATACATATATATATATATATATATATATATATATATATATATATATATAAGGGTGAAAATGGTGTGTATTCATGCATATGTTAGCAGCATGTGCAGATATATGCATATGAACGGGAATTGAAAATAATAAATATATGGAATTGGTTTTTTATATACGTGTATAGTTTTCGTGGTAAGCTAACAAATATCGAAAACTTGGAACGGTGTCCTTATTAAATGTCTGAAATGGTAATTAACATACAGTATAATTGCATGGCATTTAACATAATGAACTCATTAGGTTATACATTAGTAACTTCGCCAAAAATAAATTACTCGCTGAAGTGTATCCGCGTCATGCATACAGGAAAAAATCACGAGGAATGAGTAATTTTCGTAGTAAATTAACCATGATGACTAATTACGAGGAATTGGTAGACATCTTCAATTCTCATTGAATATAAAATAACTGACTTAATTTTTCTGCAATATAATGGGACGCAATTACTCGATGATAGAGAATAAAAATGTGGACATGAAAATTAAAATGAAAGCATCTGGCAAAGAAAATTAAAACAAGGGTTAATGAATCTAACATCTAATTAACTATCAATATATAAAAACATGCAGTCGATGAAGTGCGTAGAGTTTAAATAAGTGTTTCTTTAGAACTTACGTCTCTATAGAATGCTATTTAAGACTCACGTATTTCTATGATATAATTTCGAACTTACGTCTCTATAAAATCCATTTCAATATCAGGCATCTATAAAATACCATTCCTAATTTTCGTGTCGATACGATATTATTTTTAAATTTCGTGTCTATGAAATAAAATGTCATCTAACAGCGCTATATAATACTGTTTCGAACTTTCGTGTCTATAAAATACTATTTAAATCGCACGTGTCTATATAATACTATTTCGAACTTTCGTGTCTATAAAATACTATTTCAATCTCACACGTCTATATGATGCTCTTTGGAACTTTCGTGTCTATGTGATACTATTTTGATCTTTCGTGTCTATAAAATATTTTACAATCTCACGCGTCTATATACTACTATTTGGAACGTTCGTGTCTCTATGATAGTATTTTTAACTTTCGTGTATATATGATACTATTCCAAAATTTCGTGTCTGTAAACTACTATTTCTATTTAACGCGTCTATATAATTATATTTTCAACTTTCGTGTCTATATGATACTATTCTAAACTTTAATGTCTATCAAAGGCTTTTTAAATCTCACGCGTTTATAAAATATTATTTCAAACTTCCGTGACTGTGTAATTATTTTTCGAACTTTCGTGTCAATATGATACTAGTTCGAACTCACGCACCTATATCATACTATTTTACATTACTAGACTATATAATATAATTTCGACGTTATGCATATATATAATACTTACACGTTTATATAATATTAATTATTTTGTACACACATCTGTACCATTCTTCTCAATTTTGCAAATTTCGTAGTAAATTGCGATCATGCAATTTAACGCTTTTTGACAAACACTTAAATAATTCTAATGTGCTAATAACTGTTTGGCTGTGTTATAGGTTTGATACGGATCATACTTTCCATTTTTATAAATATGGGGCATCACTTTTACGTGGAAGTTATAGATGTAAAAAATACACCATTTATAATACCGTGTGGCAGATCGATAGAATATGATGCTCTTTAATGTCTCAATTTTTGTAAAGGAAGATTATAATGTAATCAATATATTTGTTGAGGTGATTCAGCCCAACTTCAGGAATGTAACACTTACACTTATTCTTACGAGCACAACAGAATCATTATTGAATCTTATCAAACAATCTTATTACACTCGCAATATAGTATTTTATACTTTGATTAACAACGTATGCTTTTTCTTCAGCTTTTTTGTACAGGTCATTTTGGATTCTCTCCCACGCACGAGCAACATGCGTAATGATGTTGCCCTCGGTGTATCTGGCGAACCTGGTGCCGAAGTGCTCTATATAATTCCCGCCGGGATTATACTGTGAATGGGGTCTGTAAGTTGTTGTCTGCTTTTCCTGTTTTTTTGCAGTTGTCTTATTGGTATGGAACCGTCACGAGTATCGTCGGCGTAGTCCCCCGAAGTGTTTTGAGTGTTGGTGGTATGTAAGCGTGCAGATTGTCGTCGTCGTAACCCACCTGTTTCGGGTTTTAGGCCACAGGTCCTCCACTCATCTGCAATCACGGCTGTAAGTGTTATGTTCACAACAATGGAAAGTGTTGTCTCCAGGAGTGTTTAGAGAAGAACTGGAAAACCCAAGCCTCGGCGTTTTCGTAATTGTATTCCATTCCTTTCTTCGTTCTATGTCTGTGGCGATCCTAGAAAGTCGAAAATAAATGCTCACTGTTTAACGAGCTTTCAGACAGTATTCTGGTTTGCGTCTGTTGCGTGAACTTCTGAGCAACACGGGCTTGAGCTCCCTACAGTGTTTGTTTTGATACCTGATGTTTGCTATGGGGCCGCTTT
Organism: Sepiola atlantica; assembly: GCA_963556195.1. Taxonomy (NCBI): domain Eukaryota; kingdom Metazoa; phylum Mollusca; class Cephalopoda; order Sepiida; family Sepiolidae; genus Sepiola; species Sepiola atlantica. The sequence continues at coordinate 21,072,826 of OY744521.1, read as the reverse complement.
TTAGGAGAGCAGTAACTGATTGATTGTCGTCCGGGTAGTATATCCCTTTTTATCATTTCATTAGGTTAGGGCGTTGCTCTTTAGGTGAGCTGCCTCTGGATGTCAATTGGCCAGATGGGTGGGAGACATAGATATATAGATAGATAGAGAGAGAGAGAGAGAGAGAGGGGAAGAGAGAGAGAGAGAACAACTGTGTAATCATACCGTTTGAAATTAATATATTCACACGTGGCGTCATTCAAAAGAAATAAAGTTATATTTACTCACTTTCTCTTTGACCTATGTTGCGTTACATTTATCCTATTTATTCCAACAGACTTCTAATTGTTATTCAGGTTTAAGCAAGTTGGCCTCGACTAAACATTTATTTCATGTTATTCTTGACGAAAACAAATAATATATAAGTGGGTCTACATCAGATATTTAACAATACCACAGACGATTCGCTAGTACTGTTTTCTATTTTTGATTCAATAAAAACGTTTTTCGAAATAATCCATACTGACCATATACCTATAGTTTTAAACAAGGTAAGACACGCCAGATCAAATAAACAATTTATAAATGGCTTTTTCAAGTTTGACGCGTGATTTAATATCCGGGAATGAAATTTATTCATCGGCTCTGTTGATTATGCACCATAAAACAAGCAGTGAGGATTGCTTTTTAAAAACAAACCTCGTTCAAAGTATCACTTTAATAAACTTGTTGAATCAGCTATAACTACGCATTTAATAATTCAGTAAAAGTGGGCATACGTTATGTGGAATATTGTTGTAGAAATTGAGTAATACTGTGCTGAAAAGAACAGGCTTAAAGTCATGTCAGGAAAACTCACAATTATTGCAATTTCTCATACATGTAAGTATTAATCAAACTGGTTATATTATAGAGAAAAAATAAGAGAGACAAAACGAATCTGTTTTCTATAGTTTGCTGTAAAATTCAAATCTAACGATGATTCTGACGAAACATTTTCTTATTTAATTATAATAAAATATTTTATAATTTAATCAAATATAAAAATTAATTCGAGGCGTAACAGCATTATCAGTTTTAATGTTATAAAGAAAATTAAGAGAACGACGATATAAACTATTGATAGTAAACTACTCACTTTCACCAATGTTTCATTCCGACGTGCACAGTTTCTACTGAGCGTAAGAACAAAGCTTTGCACTAATTGAATCCCCATAAATCGCCTAAAAAGAGGCAACCCACTGTAGCATTAAGACACCATAATATGAGTATAATAGCCGCAGCTGGGTAGATAAAATCACATTTAAATAAATAGACTCGTCTTACAGAAATTAAGAACTCGCAATTTATAGTAAATTTATAAGAGTGTAGTAAACAATAGGCAATAAAACATTCCCCCACTATCCAACCACAATGTAATTGGTTCAACTTGAACGGACAAGACTACATTTATTACCAAGCAGTTTGCTCTAAACTCCAACTTGAATTACGCAAACCACGTGTTCCCTAATGTTTAACTACTGGTGGAAACCATACTAGATGATCTGTTCATCACCTAATTCCTATGTCGTCACTATCTTTAAAACAAATTGACACAACCAGGTCATAGAGATTATATCCTATCCTTCTTATAGTAATACCATAAATGATCTGCTAAGCTGACCCCATTTTCCGCTCCAAATCTTATGACAAATGAATTGAAGTATCTTGCTTCCTGGTAGCTGGTAAACTTTCTCTGCGGCACCAGTGTTCACGAACTCTGGCGAAATTTTCGCCTATATGTCTCCTTCCGCTCTATGCGAACATCGGTGAATCATTAATTACTCTAACGATATACCAACACCTTAACAATATATAATTTCTTTCTAGCAAACATATGGATTTAGGCAATGACGTTTTATACTAATACTCTGGCCGTGAACGTATACACCGCACATTTCATAGGTTAAGCTATAAAAATAGTGATATATATCTCTAAAGGTCTAGCATAAAAATATTCTCAAGAATAACCAACTTTTACAGTAATAATAGATTAATATTTAATATAAAGTGATATTTTACAATTAACAGAAATATCGTATAACTCTATACAGCAATCATTTGCATGAACATGGAGTATATCTGCCTACCACAGTTAGACAAAAATAGTTACGCTTATAATTCGCGCACCCTTGAACCGCCAAAGTGTTGCATTCCTGTGCTCGTTTTACAAGTATTTTAACTGGATGAGCTTCGATGAAATTACATGACTCATAACAGCTGAACATAAATACACTGACCCGCCAAAGAGGACAACATCACACACATTAACTGTAGAGATCCCTTGATGCTGGAAGAGTAATTACTCTAATAGTATCATGTTTTTGCAACAATAGACTTTGGAATTATCTCTAACATCATGCAGACATGTAAATATAGTGTGACCGAGCATCTTGCTACACAACTTCCCACCCACTTTTCTCTCTTATAAATGTGATTATAAACACAGTAGTAACTTACGCTTCAGTTTAAATATGCTTTGTTTTTTGAAAACCAAAGTAAAATGAAACTCGATAGAAATTATACATAGAAAATAAATGTCATTATTTTTAACATATCATGGAAGAGAAATACAATTATACTTTTGATTATAATAACGTAACGGACTCTTGATTATAATAACGTAACGGACAATAAGAAATATGTTTAATTGCGATTATTTTTATGTAAATAGAAGATTTCTAGGAAGAAATAAATAACCATCCGCTTTATTCGTGAGATACACTTTGTATTGTTTGAAAAAAATTCTATACAACGTGATGCTTGTAATAAACACATTGTTTGCAGAATAACTTCCGCATTTCTCATACCCAATCAGTGTATATCTTTACTGAGTCGACCGGTCTAAGAAATGCTAGAGTAAACGTCGAATGACGGGTTTCATTTTGCAGTTGACTTTCTCATAATCTGTCTAACATACGAATGCGTTATACTTTAATGTGATTTTATATTTCACTAATAGTAAGAAAGATTATATATACATTTGTAACAAGAATATATATTCGATGTATATGATAATTTAACAGTATTTGACAATAATTAGCTGTTGATAACAACAAGTCGAGACCGTAATGCTGATTAACGCCTTTGTCTTATCCGTCCGCGAAAGTAATCTATTTCACAAAAGATCATTTCAGCACTCCATGTTTCTGGTTTTCTCTATGTTGATCCTAGTAATAGTTGATCAAATGATATATTGAGCACTAGTGAAATACATAAAATACTATTTTTCCTAATAGTATGTGTATATTCGTATTTTGTGTTAGTATTAGCGTTTGTAAAAATGTGTGCTCGTTTTCAATCTACATTGATACATTAGCAATGAAATGTGAAATTGAGTATGTCTCTAATCCCAATCTACGTGTTCATATTCATATATATATATATATATATATATATATATATATATATATATGTTTTCTAATTCAACATTCAAAGTTTTTCAAATGTAGGATCATTTCATAACATAAAGTCAGCTATAGCTATATAGTGCGTGAGTAGAGCTATTTTACACAGTTGTAATTCTTGTGCACTGAATAATGGCGATGATAGGTAGATGTCACAGGAAACACCGTTTTTAATCAATTTAAATTGGGAAGATGGTTTGTGTAATTTAATGGCTTCAACATATTTTTAGAACATCAGACTCAAATGTATGCTTACAATAAGGCTAGATATTTACTTACTTCGAATTTGTTTCTACGAACTTTTATGGGACCTTCAACATTCATATGTTGCCTATATTCCCTACCTTCTCTTTTTACATTTTATATTTTCTTTATTTCTATATCATATATTATTATTACTTTTGGTAATTTCCCATGTACCGACTTATCTGTTTACTTACATCTGAATATAAGTTATTATTCTTTCAAAAGCTATGGCTCAACGAAATAATGATAACATTTATTTTATTTAAAACCCCTTGTTTTTAACAAATGATGACTTGATACATATTGTAATTTGAACAATTAGTATTCTCGTCTTGCACTAGTAAATAAATTGCTCTATCTCGTATACCGAGCATTACGTTTTCATGAAAAAGTTTTGCTCTTTTTGATTTTTTTTATACATCGTACCTTTATTATCCTGTTCTTATATATATATATATATATATATATATATATATGTGTGTGTGTGTGTGTGTGTGTGTGTGTATATTTATCCTTGCATATATATATATATATATATATATATATATATATTTATATGTGTGTGTGTGTATGCGTCTGCTCTCTGTATGTCTCTATGTCTACGAGTGTGTCATTAACTAGTCACATTTATATAACAGCCCTTTCTTTGTCAACCTATTTTTGTACTCAAAGACAATTACTCTCACATCATTGTTCACACTTCAGAATGACTGAATTACTGATTTATAGTGGTACTTCCGTGATCTGTCAGCAGTAGTCATTCTTTTATCTTTAACGACTGTTTCAATTTTGTGATACAATGGCACAAATTAGCGATCAGTAAAACGAAAGTTCTGTTGAATTAGAGATAATGACACATTTCATTACAGAATGTATAGACGAAATATCAATAAAAAGAGCTTGTCAGTTACTTTATCGTTTTCATATGCTAATCATACAATACATCATGGTCAAACTTTAGAACCAGATAGCAAAGTTAAACAGCTTAACAAAGGAGTGTCAACTGACATATCATAAAGCTAAAATCGATAATTATATAAAGTTACGATTGAACTAAAAATTAAATATCTATAATTTAAATAATTCTATATCGGTTATTAACAATAAATACGCAATTAATAATTACTTAAAAAATATGAGAGGAAAATAACACGAGAGTATCTAATTTTAAAATCTAGTAAATAGTACCCAATCAATTAAAATTTCCCGACCTTCTGGGTAGTAGCGTTTTAAATCGCACCCCTTCACTGTAGAGATCCGTACATCAAAAACGAGTATCTACTTGGATAATATCATTCCGCGGAACGCTTACTTTTGTAATGTCCTTCATGGTTGCTGGTTCCGAAACAGAACCAACATGCATTATTGTAAATGTACGTGAACAAACATGTTATAGCCAAACTCACCACCTAGGTGGTCCAATCTATAAACTTAGCCGCTACAAGTATATGTCGTTACACTTTACTGAAAATACGCTCTGCTTGAAGTAAATAAAAGTTAAACATCGTAGCAGTGGTTTCAGGCAGTTTTAAAAAGAAGGTTTTTATTTCAGAGCATCTATTTTAATCAAACCATTTAAAATAATGATTTATGTGGGCAATTTAAAATTAACAACGGTAATACTACACTAGCACTAGTCTTTACGAAAAACAGCGGATTTATTCATTGAAGAAATTACCGATTTTTAAAGATGCTATAATCTATATCATATATAAATATATAATACATTTATACAAAGATTAATACATACATACGTAAGAATGTATACATGTAAAATATACTTTAATTATAAATATATTAAACTAATCCAAAAGTTACTGTATTTCTTAGGTTTTGAAACCTAAAGCTGCACTGTTAATGACAATCTCCTTGAAGAACTGTTAAAGTTAAAATATATAAAGAACAACATTTAAATAACGATTAACATACCAATCGAGATGCCAAAAACGATTCGTATTTAGAATAAACGTCCCTATAAAAATAACAGTCTCACTGGCTCCATTATATTTTATTTTATCTTGACTCGGAGAAAGATTCACTGCTAAGATTAACATATATTTGCCTCGGTCGTAGTATACTCGTTTGTATTTCCTTCTTAGACAAGGTTAAATAAAGAGTTGCTAATCTAATAGGTCCCTCACTATAAACCAAATGCCAACCCCTCTCCCATCGCGGCGATGTTTCATCCATTTGCTTTTTACAAGTACTTCAATGGAATGTGCTTCGATGTACTTGCTGCTTTTGTGAACCGTCGACGTAAATATACTTGTCCAACCCGACAGTCAGCTAAATCCCATCAATCCACCGTAGAGCTCTTCAGATGCCGTAAGGCCTTCTACTTTAATACCTTTTTTCCTCGTGTTGCTGGGCTATGTAACTCCCTCCCTGTTCTCTGTTTCCCCGACTGTACTTACATGCAAAAATGTAAAATTAATGTAAGTAAGCATCTCGCTGATCAGCTCCCAATTTAGGATAACCCCTAAACTGTCACGTCCTAATTATCAGTAGTCACTGACGTCTACAGTTGCAACTTTACTTCTTTGGGTTGAACTATGTTAAGAAAAGTAGTAAGTTACATATGTGGCACACGTTGGTGTACATAGTTTGCATAGAATAAATTGACGAAAGTAAGTGTTGGGGGAATGTAGCAGAAGAAGGAAGGAGTCGAAAAACAGGGAACCGAGAAACGAGTGAATACTAACACGATATAACATTGAGATTATAGATATATAAGTAGAGATATAAAACGTTTCCCAAGATTGAATAAAGACAAACACTATGCACTTCTTCACTATGCACATAAACCCATATTCAGTTTTTTTTTATTACTCTTTCCTCTTCTTTCGCCCAGTAGAAAAACATGTGTTAAATCTTTCGAAATTAGTAAATTATATATATTTTACATTTCATGAAAAAAGATCGTGTATTTGACGTTTTAAATGATGTCTGTCTTTATGAGTCACTAAGAAGTAGATGCAACTAAATATCCGGTACAAAGAAGCTGGCGTAAAGAGTCAGGACCACTTCTATTGTCAACACCCATAAATTATATACATATGATATAAATCTCTTAACAAGATGATATATTTAAGGTTTTACAGAAGGTCACGCACCAATTACTGTATCAGTTTAGAAGGACACTTAAATATTCGGAAACACAGAGCAAAGTATGCAGACAATTTTAATTTAATAGAATAGGAAATATGTAAGGTTTTTAGAAGTTTACTTAAAGATTCATCAACATATCTATTCTCTTCCCCTTAAATTTGAGATCAGAATACACTTTTACATTTAATAGGGATTCTCAAACTTTTCTTTTCATAAGGAAAACATTAGCATCACCCACAAACATACACACGTATATCGATACATTGAACTTTATACATTTAGAATAAGATTACATTGTTACATCTCATTAGTTGGAATTAGACTGATCTAATGTTCAGTTGAGCTTGATAAACTTAGAAACTAATAGATTATACGGGGCTCGCGTAACTAATGACGTCTGTTTTCAGTATAATAACACGCGAGTCTAGGATTTACAATATACCTACAAATTTGATCTCATTTGTGATCGTTAGGTTAATAGACGCCCTTTCTGATATAATTTAGTAACTGGTTATAATCACGTCGGATTACACTTTCATGACAGTTGCTGTTCATTACTGTGCATTTATATTTGAACGCGAATTTTACTAACTTTGTGTCAGTGATGAGTTTGCCTCTGGTATATCTACGAGAACCTACATTATTAAGGAGAGTAAATGCCATTAATGCAAGTAAAAATATACAACCGCGGGTTGTTTGCGGCACATTAGAATAGTATTGAATTAATCAAAAATAAATGGAAGAAAAAAATGAAATATGTTAAATATATCTTAAATAAGAATACATATTATTAAGATACATCGATGCGAGTCTAACGTTAAGCGATGTAAATGCTCTCTGAAAAAAAAACAGTAAATAATAACTGACTAATCGACGTATCTACACTCCGATTAAGATTCAAATATAATTATCAATTCTGGAAAATTTTATTGACTTTCCTAACGAAACCTGGTAAGCATTACTAAATCCATAATAACACATGCGTTTATTTAACTAATTTTGTAAATTCATAACTCACACATTCATCAATAAACTGAAAATTACTAACTCATAGTACGGCACAACTGAACAAAATAAACTTAAATGTTGTACTGTTCATCGGTTCACGTGTACGATAAATTATCGATTATAATTATCGCAACTTGATTATTAAATTGTAAATATAATTGTAACTGTAAATCTCGTAATTAATAGATGTGCAATCATATAATTATGAACATAAAACAAAAACGATACTCAATAAACAAATATGTGGACTTGATAGTTGTTTTTATTTTTTAGAATAGACAAGATGGCGGGCATAATGAGTATAACATGAACCGCTTTGCTTGTATTTTTCTGAGGATTTTATTGGCCAACACGTAATTTTTCTTTAACATTTTAGAAAGAGACGTGCGTCATACATAACTATTGACAAATTTGGATTAATTGCAATAATAACATAAAAAGCAATATTTTTTAATAGCTACTATAAAAAGCAACACAGTTCAAAGAGGGGTAATGAAATTGAAAGGAATTAATTATAATTTCGATTATTTTCTAGAAAATATTCAGTTTACAATCTCTGGATGTAATTATTCTATTCCTAGTAAGAACATTTCTTTGCTCAAACTTTTAGTATACTTGAATGTTTACATTTTCATGTTAAGTTTAAAATAAAATAACTTACTTACAAAACTATGAATATTTTATTAATCTAATTACAATTAACAACTGAATGTATTTGTATTTGTAACGTGAAATAAGCTATAAACTTACCCATATATAAGATTGAGAAACATAAGAGTGCAATATCGATTGAGGAGAGATTTCTCCAAATTAAAAATATGGTTGCTAAACGTACTGTTGAACGTTTACATACGTTTTAATGTAATTTTTAAACTGGAAAGAATACTCGAACTTAGATTCGCGTAGTGCAACATTATAACTATTTAATACTTGTGTTTTATAATGAAGATATTCATACTGGCAGATGCATAGAACGAAACCCTATAATATTATGATAATGATTTCTCATACTTTAGAATCATCGATGAAACAAGATTTTTTAAATTACAAATGTTGATGAAAAAATGACTATTTCCATTATTACAAAATCAGGGGGTGATTTGCGTGCTACGTAAATGTAAGAATACATGAGGGTTTCTGAAGTAGTTTTATAAATGATTTTACGTACACTGAGGAGAAAAATAATGTGGATAATCTTATCATTAACAGTGTATAGTAGTGAGAGATTGTTTAAATAATTTAAAAAATAAAATTAATAGCAGAGTAAACAATATTTAGTGGTTGAGGTACATAGTAAACTGAATCATCTTTAAACAGAATTTCTTTAAACAATGTATACATTGATAAACACATCTGTGGCTCATGTGATATATATATATATATATATATATATATATATATATATATATATATATATATATCCATATACCTATCTATCAATATATATATATATACATATATATATATATACATATATCTATATATATATGTATACACTTGTATATATATATATATATATATATATATATATATATATATATATATATATATATATATATATATATATAAAAAGAAAGAGAGAGAGAGAAAAAAAGAGAGAGAGAATGCATATATTACAGCAAAGTAGATATATCATTCATGCTTATAAGTGACTAATAAAATTACCCGGGATAAGAGTAACAACATAGGTCAAATAATCTAGTGCTGTTGTTCTTGATAATTGTATAAACCATATAAAATAATAAACATTTCTGTTAACAAATTTTGACGTCGACCTTCGTTTGGAAATTTACGTTAAAAAACGTATAAAATGAAGTAAAATATATATCCCGATCTGTATATTTATTAAAGGTAATGGGGAGAGAATACATCGATACATATATCGGAAAGCATAGATATAGATATGTAGTAATACACGACTATGAGTTAATATATCAATCTGTTAATTGAGATAAACGGATTAATTAATCCATATAATACACATTGACGTTTATTTCCCATGTGCTCCTTATGTCTCTGTTATTTTGGCTCTGCATCTAGAAAAACATATTTATGAGATTTAAAACATAGACCATAAAAATTAACAGAGATGTATTTAGAATCTTAAGATTTACTCACAAATATACACTACGGTACTGTTTTTTTATTAATAACAAATGTTATTCAAAAAATACAATAACTACGTAAATTGATTCATTCGGACAGAGGATGCTTTACAACTTCGTCTATCCGATGTGTGTAATGTGATGTTTTTTTGTATTCCGAACCGGCAAGGCTCTGTTAATATACTACCATTTATGTATTTATATATAAACATATATATATATATATATATATATATATATATATATATATATATATAGCTCAGTGAGTTGAACTGCCGACTATCATCCACATGTTTGTAGATAACAATCCTGTTTAAGATCAGTGGTAGTCTAGCTGCACTTGCGAACGATATGTGATACAGCGAATCACGCTGTCTATGGATGACTATATAAGCAGTTTCTTTCCGGGTAGAGCACTGTCGTAAAATGATGTCGCCATCTGATTACTGAGCGTAATGAAAATCTCTTACTTTGTGAATAAAGAGAATAGTGGTGGTCAACGTTTTTATAAAGACCTTTTATATATCATTTACGAACGCTGATCTCGTGGCTCAGTGATAATAGCTGTCTACTACAAATTAGATGTGTGTGCATTCTATTATTGACTTGTGATGGGTATGATTCTAGAAAAGTAAGTCTATATTTTAAACAGACATGTCAAAAAGGTTGCTACAGTTGAATGGCGGGAAACTAAGATCTAATCATCCGGAAAAATATGATTATTCAGTCAGATGTTCAAATTGATAAGGAATAAAAAAGGAAACCCAAATTAAAAACCGGAAGGCTACACAGTCACATTTAAAAAAATTGAAAAACACTGTTTGTAAGCTTAGATGAAAGATTACAAGATTGAAAGATTAAGTTATTCATAGCAAATTTTAAAGGTCTCCGATAGTAAGTTTAGATGAGAAATAAGGGGTTTACTGGGTGCCACGCTGTATCTTAAAAGATACATGTGTGGAGGTTGCTATTGTGGGTTAAAATGTTTGAACGATGTGTGTGTGTGTGTTCGGGGGGGGGGGGGTTAGAAAGTGAGTTGATTGTCTGTTTTCTTGTAGGTGGGGAGTCTGTAAAATAATAGAAGCCGTTTAAGTGATTTAAATGTTTCTCTTATTTTTTATTTAAGCCTCAATAGAAATTAATCTAGTTAGCCTCGTTATTAAAATCATAGTTACATTAGCATAAGTAAATTGTATTAATAATAATAATAACAATAATAATCATCACTCACAGTATTTCCACACTATTGCTGCCAATAATGATAGTAATAAAAATAAAATTTATTACAATAATCATGGCACAAATAATAATAATTATAATAATAATAATGCTAATAATAATAATAATCATAATAATTATAACATTAGAAATACTGATACTATAAAATAATGATAATAATAATAATAATAATAATAATAATAATAATAATAATAATAATAATAATAATCGTCTTAGCTCATCAATATAAAAGAAATTGATCGGTTCATAAGGAAATAACAATACACACACACATATATATATATATATATATATATATTTATATATATATATATATATATACATACATACATACATACACATACACACACATACATATACACACATATTTGCAAAAGATAAATGAATGCAAACGGTCCTACTAGATTTGAACTTGGTTTGGCCGATTTCATAGTTCGGTATTTTATGTGCAAATTTAATGTCTATTGTAAATGATTCATTTAACACAAGTTGCTATTTGACTCATAGCTGTGTAGAAGTGCGCAATAAGAAGTTATGTACTAATATTATCTTCCTATTTATAGTTATCTATAGACTGGAAAATTCTTATTCAAGGAAGATAATATTAGTACATAACTTCTTATATATATATATATATATATATATGTGTGTGTGTTTAGATACGAATACAGTGTGTATATATACACCAGGTTTAGAGAGGACTTATTTACTTACGGTAGAATATTTGCTTGAAATAGATCACATTGTACACATATGTATGAAAAAGGGTTGTATACCTTATGAATACATATATATACATATATATATATATATATATTTATATATGCATGTGTGTATGTATATAAATGGAAGTGGGTGTGCTAATATATGTATACTTATATATGTATGTCTGAGAAAAAAGAAACAATGTCTCAGACAATATGTAAAAATAAAAATGGAATAAAGCCTAAGCAATTCAACAACTGACAAAAATAAACTCAAAAACTCATGTTGTAAAGTTCTGCCGAGATATTTCGGTCGTTAAGATACGGCCATTTTCGTTCGGTTGGTAAACCTTATTTCAAAACGGAAAAGTTTTCAAATTTGTACTAAGAATGCGATTGGAAGAAAATGTCACGTGCAGAGAACAACAAAAAGGGAGTAGGGACGCGAGGAATGTTATGAAAAGAGAAAGAAAAAGAAGATGAAAAAGTAGAAGAAGAAGAAAGAGAGACCAATCAACCAGTGTCCTTAGAACGACAGTTGAAGAAGAAGAAAAAGAAGAAGAAGAAGAAGAAGAAGCGAGAACAAAAGTAAGACAGAGTAAAATCGACATTTGGCTGTCGAAAGCTACTAAAGAAGAAAAAGAGAGAGAGAAAAAAATCATCAGTGCTTGGATATCGCCTGCTGATTGAAAACGTCAACAGTCTAATAGTATTAGTAGTAATTTGAAGCTATTAACGTAGTGATTCAAAACAAGGGAGGAGAAGGAAGCAGAGGAGGAGGTGGAGGAAGAAGAGAAACAAGGGTTAAAAGCAAACCATCGTCATATTTATTTAAATTCATCACATAGAGAATCGATCTAGCAGAAGGAATGGAAATGTTATAGAAACCTTGTCTCTGGGCAATGGTGTTCTTATGACATAGGATCAGACATGATTCTGTGAGACGTCGAAGTTTAGTATCATGAATATGTTTGATAGAAATTGCCTAATGCGTATTGAAGTGGTGGCCGGAAGAGATCATGTGAGTACATAGTGCATTTGAGGTTTCACCGTTTTTTATGGCACGATTGTGTTCATATATTCGTTTCTTTAACGGACGTTGTGTCTCGCCGAAATATATTTTTCCACGATCGGCGCAAGGAATAGTATAAATTCCAGCTGTAGTGGGAGATGAAAGGACTATATTTTTGTTTTTATGCATTTGTAAAATGTGTTTGATGGTGAGTGAGGTAGCTTGGATAATTCTAAAACTATGTTGGAAAAGCGAAGAAAAGAGGTGTGTGTTACGAGAGTTAGTAGGAAGGAAGCATTCCTTAATATGGGTTGTGTAGTATTAGGAAATGTATTAGTATTTTTGATCTTTTTTAGATGTATTTGAAACGCTTTTTTTAGCGGAAAGAATGACATGTTTGGGATATTTTAAAGTAGTGAGATAGGATTTTATTTCATTATATTCCCGAGAGAGATGTTCAGGGCTGCAAATACGCAGAGCCCTGAGGTAAAAAACAATTATCATGCTATTTTTTTATATAGTTATTATGATGTGAATAAAAATGTAAGTAATCATTTTTGTTGGTTGGTTTGCGATTGACCTGAAATGAAAGGCTGGTATTGTTTTTGAGAATAAGAATGTAAAAGAAAACTAAAAAATTAATATTATATCAATTTTCAGTATTTACTTCAACAGTGCTCGATACGTAAGTAGAGCTTGGTAGTACGCTATGAAAATATATTTATGGCAATTAAGCTATACAGAGGTTCCCGCATTTCATCCCTGGGCGAATGTTTTAATCATTTTAGCTGTAAGATCCCCCCAGGAATGAAACACGGGATGTGAAGTTTAATTGCCATAAATATATGTTGATATATATATATATATATATATATATATATATATATATATATATATATATATATGGATAAGCATACACATTTTTACATTCGAACTTATGATACCATTCCCTGAGTTACTAACAATTTCGCAACAACTAAAACACATATGTTTTATGAATCGTTGTATTAAACCTAAAAGAAGTAAGGATGGTTATTCTAAATAATAACACCGATCAATCAAAGTATCCGGAGTTTTCAAAGACTGGATTCGTTTTTGTATTTATTTTATCTTTCAACAACTTTTGATAGCCACATTTAATCTCGTCGTTTTCCATGCAATTAAATCACGTAATTACGTTTGTCACCAATCTATCGGTTCAGCGCATTATGTAAACGATAGTGATCTCCTCTGTTACATATTTCCAAACACTAGCTAATTTACACAAGTAAAACATTTCTTCATAATTATACTAAATTAAGAGAAACAAGAAAAATATTTGAATATATTTTAAGTATTAAAAAGTAAGCAATAAAAAACTGAATGACATAACTTTGGATTAGTCTATTGTTTATCGAATATCTTCGAATATGAGTTTTAAATAGAACCGATGGGCAAAGCTCTACGCCTGTTTGTAAGAAACCTGCTTTACACAAAACAGGATGTATTTTCGTTATTGCAGCGAACATACAATGGACACCAACTGAAACACTGATTAGTATAATAACACCCGTTTTTATAGATTACACAGTGATTGACTGGCAAATAAAAGCACTTTTAAATAAAACATTATTTTTATGTATTAGTTTATAAGTTTATTTGTGTGATTTTACTCTGAATAGATCTTGACTTATTGAATGACATGTAATTATTCAATTCTGTTTGCACAAATTGTTTTGTAATATATCTCAAATTTACCTATATTTGCAAGTTTATTTGTTAATAGTAAACGCGTTTCCACTGTAAAATACTGATTGTTTATACACGTAATATGCATACATGCTACTGTTATGTACTGAATTAGAATTTACACCGTTTATTAATTAACAATTAAATACGGATTTTTCTTCATATACAATAAATTTTATACATCCACTACAATTGCAGTAATAATAACGAACATTAACTGTTAATTCCATAATATTATTTAATAACACATACTAATAAAACTTATATATTTTGTATACCATTGGGCTTGAGTAAACTTGCTTGATCAAGAAATATTATTTATAGTAATTAAGATTTTTTTAAAGTAAAATGATAACATCCAAATCGGGCTGCTTCTGTTAGCTATATATATATATATCCTTATCTTTTATTCTATATCTCTATATTTCTCTTTTTTCTCGACCTATAGGTATAATATCATATGTTAATCTGGTGATAGTCATTATTGTTTTTAATAAACTGTTTAAGAGTTTGATTTAATTTTTCTGTTTACTGGTGTGTTACTTTATTTACTGTTACTTTTTCTATTATGTTACTACCAATTTTTGTTACCAATTTTTGTTACTACCAATATTTACTGTTACTTTTTCTGTTTTCTGTTTACTGATTTTTCTGGATTTCTGTTTAAGAGTTGGATTTATTTCCCCCGACTTTAAATAAACAGACATAAAAAGAAAGTGAGAGCGCGTGACGATGTTCGAATTATATATGCATTGGATGAAAGATGGTGAAATACATACACGTAGTTAGAGATTGATTAGTTTCTGAGTACATATACAGGGACAAATAATTAAAACAATTAAATTGAGTTTTTACATTACTCAATTCTAATACTAGGAAATATTTCAATATAGATTTTGTTTGATGCAAATATATACAAAAAGCCGCAAAATAATATACGTTGATTTTCTGACCTTGGGTATATTTATAAATTTACTCATATGGTTTACTTTGTTATTATACAAAATTGAATTTAAATTATGGGAGGTGTAAACATTTGAACTTAATTTTGTATTAACTTGAATCTTCAACTGTAATCATTCCTGCTAGCAGATTGATAAGCATCGTTTAAAAGTTCATACAGTTACTTCCCTGTCTAATTAACTCGATGTGATTATTGTTAGCAACCAAGATAAAAATGGCTCCCGGGTAAAAGCACCTAAGAAAATCAATTTTCGGAAAAAGACGCATCTATGTCACTTGAAAAGGCATCTTTGAATGAAATTGCTTCAGTTGAAAGCATGAAACGGAACAAATACGATATCATTAACTTCAAAAACAATTTTAAAGGAATGCATTTGAATTATTATAATCAATCGTTTCCCTGGGCGCCTTCTGAATGGTGAGCCACTGAACTAGAATAAACAGGTGAACGGAGTACAAATGTTTACGTATCCGAAAGATATGATCTCTTTTCTTTATATCTGACAATCTTAGTTAGCAACTGAACGTATATAAGTTCGTATTATATATTCTTAATCGTTTATCCTGTGTATCGAAACTTGCTTAGAAAAGTACGTAGTAGAAATACAACTGTACATAATGTGTTTCATTGAAATTAGACACAATGTGTATTTAGATATTAACTAAACAAAATACAACTTGTTATGAGGATACAGCGAATAACATGTATGATAAAAGTTCTATTTGTTTTTAGGCAATAATTTGAATATACCGACTATTGTTTATACAAATATTTTCTGTTGATATTCTTACATGTACAGATATTTTTTTATCATTTGCGTCCACTGTTAGGTAATTGAAGATTGAAACGTAAAATACAAACTTCAACCCTAACAAGATATTTTTCGAATATTAAAATTTATAGGAGAAATAACCTTCTACTACTATAAACAAGAAGTCTTGCAGTGAACGGATTACATGGCATATTTTTCATTTATCTATGTAAATTGATTTTTGTAAATATAAGGTTTCTATTTATCTGAAGTAAGATTCAATGTTTTTGATTACTGTATAAATATTTAGAAAAAACGAAGTTGTTTTGCAAGTTCTTTAATGTGACATGCATCTGATCTCTCTCCCTATATATATATATACATATATATATATATATATATATATATATATATATATATATATATATATATGTATACATATCTGGTTGAAGAGAAGTGCCACCTTCTGTTTATTTCTTTTGTGATCCAATCTTTCTATTCTCCGATATCCCCTGTAGCTAACGACTTTACAATTAGATTTACTAGAAAAGGTTTAAAACTAGCAATTTACTAACAAAAAATAATCCTACCGACAATTGCTTACTAAAAACTAGTAATGCCATATACGTGTTAAAATGTCTTGATATAATAAGGAATATATTATATGATTGAAAGGCTGATTAAACTTTGGATCTACTTATAACGAGTAGCGTTATCCTTTTTATTGTGGCTCCTAAGTATTTTCATTTAAGTTCCAAGTGGAATCTAACATTTTAGTTATCTTTATGCTAGCATAAAGATAACTAACTTGTGCGTACTATATTTTGTATTTTCGTATATGACATTTTTTGAAGTGTTCTTCTTTGACTTCGTTGGATTATCTTATGACAGCTTATTGAACATCTCTATACCGGTCGATTTCTTTATTATAAAATATATTTGCGAGGGTATATAAAACAAATGAACGCAGAGTCTAGGGCTCCCATGGCCAAATTAAATAGATTATTCATGTTTGTTGTCCATTAGTCATTCTTATTTATTAAATACTGATAATCTACATTTTCATATATATATATATATATATATATATATATATATATATTTCTATTTTGTTTTTTATGTTGATTATTGGGGAAAAAGTGAAACAAAAAAAAACTAAGTTCATTTCAAAACATATGTATTCGATTATTGATTAAGATGATAATTGTGATTTATCATCGTGTATGCTGGATTATTACGAATTGATTATTGCATCTTAGTTTTCATGAATGAAGGAGCTTAGATGCACCACGACAATCTACCAATAATAATATGATATGATATTAAATAACATTATCAAAACGCTGCTTTATATTTAATTTTTGAAAATATATGTTTAGTTCATCAAAGAGAAATATATTTAAATTACGCATTGTAAATTGAATAGATACATGAATAATAATATGAGACTTCGTCACACGGTTTGTCGTTTGATATGTATGTCACACGTAACTTTGAAATAACATATTTATCGCAATATGCAAAGAGAGGAAAAAAGCGTTTTCAGGAGATATGGTAATTTAAAAAGCTGATAACAAGTAGTTCGTAAAAATAGTAGATCCACTTTCGATAAAAATAACAATGTTAATATGATACATGGAAAACAATATATATAATTGAGAATAACTTCAGAAAAAGATAAAACACATGTACGTACGTGTTTAAAATGTATATTTTAATTTATATACTACACAGTACGAACAAATGTTTCTCTGTAGCACTCATTAACCTTTCCATCGTAAGAAACTTCTTCTTAAAATCAACTCTCACATTTTCCGTTTTTCTCCTCTGTATTGAAGCAGACGTGCATTTTCATTAAATGCACAGCTGTATGTAAATATCTATATCACATTCGAATTATCTCGGCGTCATTGGTGTGGGTATATTAATATGCAAGTTTGCATTTTTCGACGCAAAGGTCTAATCTTTACTTCTGTTCTATTAATAATCTTATATATAAAGTATATATTGGCGTTTTTATTATCGATAGGATGTTCTTACAAAGCATATACGTAAATCAGTTGACTATTAAGATATAACATCGTTCTTACTTTCCTATATGTTGTCGATTATCTGGCAAGTCCTACACATGTGTATAACTTCAGAATTCGTTCCCCCAACTTTGTTATTATTTTGTATTCTAGTTTCATGTTCGTAGCCCTTTCAAACATTTATGACATATTTAGACATTACGATTAGAATTAAAACTAGACAACACAACAGTGTTTTAACTAGCTCACGTACAGACACTAACTAAAGTGTTTGATTCAGGCTAAACCGACTTTTCGTCGGCATCCACCGCTTGTTGACGAACAGAGACGGAAGCTACCGAATAAACACACCCCAGTGACAAGATATAACCGAGGCGACGCTATCACTCAGATACAAATTATAAAACAACATCTAAAGCGAGAACAAAGCAGTTACCGTATGTACAATTTTATGAGAATGTATTTATTTTTTCACGTAGAAAATATAATAGAACAATGGTTATATTTTGTCTCATAAGAAAGTTAACACTTGTTTAATTATGTGTTATTGTTTGAATGAATAGTTTTTGGTACTGATACGTCCATCGAACCATATCTACTGGTTTAGGGTTAAGTTAGAATTTAGATGAACTACACAACATTAATGAGAACAGAAGCAAACAGTTTCTTACATTGTTTTAGAGTTGGGAGTTAGGTTAAAACAATCAGTTTTAAACATTTATTAGTATTTCAGTGGACTAAATCGTCTGTCCTAATTGGCTTGAATTCATTATCGCTTTAATACTGAACTTAATGATTATTACGGTTTACTCAATTCGTAATTGTACATTACAATCAGATTGGCTGCATTTTCCGGCTGTTTATATAAACTGCTAAAAGATGCCGATGAGAAGTCGATTTCACCATGGGTCACAAACTGTAGTAATATAATTATTTACAAGGAGCTCACGTACCGACACTCAGCATATTACGTAATATGATTGGCGTCTCTCTGTTTTTTATGAAATTCCTGTGAATAAAAAATCCTTGTGCTACGTTTTGAGTCAGACAATTAACAAATACTTCATTTAAATTTTATAACATGTAATATATGTAAACTTGTATATTCGGGTTGTCTCTCTTGCTTTCATTTGATAAATCAAAGAAGGAACCAAACGATAATAATATTTTCATGACATAAGTGACACGAGGCACACTGGAAATACACTAATATAGTATTTTTAAAGTTTTAGTTCAGTGTAACGTCCAATAATGATTCGGCTATTAATGAGATGCATAGAAAAAAATGCATACAAGGATTTCGTAAAGAGCAGCATTACTAACAACTCGATTATTTTGTGAAAGAACATATGAATTAAATAATTTTGAAAAGTAATACAAAACTGCGCAAAGTTTATAAAACAATTATTATCTGAAAAGTAATCCCATATTGGTATTATTTATATTATTCGCATTTTAAATTATGACATTTAGAAACTTCTATTTGAAATTGTTTAAGATTCTAAGATAAATCAGTGATGAATGCCAATTCACGACGCCCCGAATTCATGCGGACATAAGTATAATTACAACCATGAGATTCCTTGTAGAATATTATCCCAGAAAATATATATTTGAGTGTGTGCATAATGTTGGTGTTAATTGCATTAGCGGAAAGTCAATCAGCGAGTAGCACCACAAATATAACCCACCTAAATATACATTATTCTGAGAACACGTCAGGTTTCAAAAATGCTTACCATTTTTTTCTAATAAGTTAATAAATAAATTATAATATTTCTACATTTCCGTTAGTTTACTGCAAATTAAATTACTTACAGTTGCCCTACAAACAACTTCTATGATCAGAGTTGTGTTCGATTTTCAAACTGTCCTCTTTAAAACACATTATAACGATAACATTATCTTTTGTCCTTCGAATCTTTTGTCTTGAAGTGCGATTTTCTGTATTTGGTCTGAAGTGCATGATCTCTTATTAACGCTGACGTTTGGTACCAACCTGTTAGAAACGGAGGTGATTATGCATAACTAATATAATTACACGAAAGTAAACATAATCACACCAGTAAACATAATCACACCAGTTTCATGAAAGTACAATTAAGTTATTATATCGATTACTAATCATGGAGTTATTTCATATTAATAAAATCTGACAAGACAATTAAAATTATTCCATGAAAATATTTATTTCAAAAGATTAAAATGACTGAGCAAATACAAATTCTCTTCTTCATTTGTAATAAACAATGTTAACTCATCTAAATACATCGGCATATACGCTTAGATATTCTGCAGATATGGCACGTGTTTATTACATTAAGTTATCTCTGAGACAGAACATTAAGTTAATGTTCTATTATTAAATGCGTAAAGTAATGTACATATATCTTAGACCCTTTTGAGATCCGTGTAGAAACAAATATGATTCGCAAATATATGTGCTCGACACATTTAAACATCTAATAGATTCATAAGTGCATCATATATATATATATATATATATATATATATATATATATATATATATATATACATACATATTAGTACTTCATGTATCCCCATCAAATATTATAAGGAGATATAATTTTGTATGTGTCAGTTTTCAGTATTTACTTCAACAGTGCTCGATACGTAAGTAGAGCTAGGTAGTAAGCAATGAAAATATATATGGCAATCAAGCTACACAGAGGCTCCCGTGTTTCATCCCCGGCATTTAGCCTGCCGATTCCCCCCGGGGATGAAACACGGGAGCGTCTGTGTAGCTTGATTGCCATATATATTTTCATTGCTTACTATATATATATATACATATATATATATATATATATATATATACTGTGTTTCTCATTTTATTGCAGATCGTAATATTGTTAATAACTTCAATGACATAAATCGCAGAATAATTGTGTACACTGAAAGAGTGCTCGTAAGTAGGTAAAATACCAAAATACTTTGCAAATTCATACCACATGTCTAAAGTTATATCCATTTATGCATTTGTTAGCCACTTTCACTGTTTCTCGCTTTATTGCAGGTTTGTAAAACTGAACCAAAATCGATGTTTGCCTGCTAATGAAAGGAAAAGGGTTGTAGCTGGCCTTGCAGAAGGACTGACACTTCTGGATGTAGCCAAAGAAACTGGGAAGGGATAAGAGAACCTTGGCTCCTTTTGTGGAGAAACCCAACACTGCATCAAGGAAAGATAAGGAGACAAGAATGAGCATTTCCCCTACCGATATGCGGAAAATACGTAGACATATCATTAGGGAACAAAATGGCACTAGCGCCTCCATTTTGGGCAAAGCTGGCGTTGTTCCGATGTCCAGGAAGACCAGATGCAGTGTCTTGAATGAGATGGGCCGGAACGTGAAGCCCATTTCCAGGCCTCCCTTGAACAAAACCTATAAGGGAAAATCATTGCGTGGGCAGTAAAATACATGAAAACGGACTTCCAACAGGTTCTATCTACAGATGAAGCTAGAGCCACACTTGATGGTCCGGATGGATAGACTAAAGTTTGTAGTCCTACCGGAGCTGCTATCTCACATCGCGTGCGTCGCCAACAAGGTATGGGTGAGTTATGTTTTGGGCGGTTATCATATGTGATGAATTAATTGGACCTTTTCTAGTGCCAGGGGTGTGAAACTCACAAGTCAATCATTCATATCGTTCTTAGATGAGTATTTGTCACCTTGGCTGGACGACCTGCCTTTACTTCGTCTACGTCAACTGATTTGTATGCACGACAATGCTCAATCTCATGCAGCAAAGGCTACGACTACCTTTCTTGCATCTCTGGGTATCAAGGGAGAGAGTCTCATGACTTGGCCGACTTGTTCTCCTGACTTAAACCCGATGGAGCAGCTCTGGCCAATTTTAAAGAGGAAGGTTTATGAAGGAGGACAACAATTTACATCAAAAGATGCCCTCTGGAATAAAAATGTCGATGTTGCTAGTAGCATAACCCCTTCCCAAATCAAGAGATTGACTTCATCTGTTGATGGGAGACTGCAAAGGGACATTTAAAGAAATGGGAGATTTGGTGATAAATGATTCAATTTTGTGGTGCATATCTGGTGATTTCTTCCTTACATTTCCTTCATATTGTTACTATGATTTAAATGATTAAAATAATTAACCCTGCTAAGTCCATCTTTTTTATCACCTAAGGACTGTATTTTTACAAACCTGCAATTAAGCGAGAAACAGTAAAAATGGCTAACAAATACATAAATGTCTATAACTTTACCGTGCCTAAACTATTGTTCACTGATATCGAAAAGTTAAATTACTTATAAGTTTTACCATTACCGATATTGTCATCTAGTTTAGTAAGGATTGTTAAGCGATGTGGCAGTAAGGCAATGCACTAACAAACAAACACCGAAAACATAACGTCCGATTTGTTGGAGGTAATAGATTATAGGGATCATTAAACTCCACATTAAAAGATCAATATAATTGTTGGCTTCTAACTTGCATAAGAAAACTGCATTGTATTTGTAATCTATATCAAAACCGAAATTGAAATGCACGAACATATTTCCTGTCATGTTCTCAACTATTTATTGTTCTAACCTTTGAACTGCCCGCATATGATTTAAGTAAGTGCTGATAATTTATTGAATATTGTAAAAGTAGTGATACACCATGACATCCAGAATTTTCTGAGGACAATGGAATATTATGTTAACGAATTGGATACATTAGCTACGTAAATTCACATAATGCCAGGAAGAAGCAGAGGAAAATTGATATTAATCAAAATTACTTTCCTAGTCGAAAAAAAGTTTAGAACTTTAAGAAGAATATTTCAATTTATCGATTGGCAAGTGTTATATTCACATAGTTTCGGTCGATATAATCGTAGATTTGGTTGCGGTAGATATTTTCGAATATGGATACCTTCTTGTCGAACCCGGAAATATTCATGCTGGAGTGCTAAAAAGAGTAATTATACAGTAATAAGTAATAACACATTTAAAAGTAATTCCTATATTTAGACAATGTTTGTTGTGAGAATCTATTCATTCATGCCAGAATTGTCCACATGGAGAAGACGTCTGCAGGTTGAAAGTTCAATCGTCTATACAGAAGAAGATAATAACAAAGAATAATAAAAAACATCTATTAAGTTTGGGCTTTTACAAATAGAATCAGAGCAATATACCCGATTAGATTAAATACAAAAATAATATCGAATTCCTTCTTAGAATCTCTTGTTTAGCATAAAGATTATTAGGTTTTTTGAAAGACGGC
Source organism: Sepiola atlantica (assembly GCA_963556195.1). Lineage (NCBI taxonomy): Eukaryota > Metazoa > Mollusca > Cephalopoda > Sepiida > Sepiolidae > Sepiola > Sepiola atlantica. The sequence continues at coordinate 21,049,244 of OY744521.1, read as the reverse complement.
AGGAAGTTCGAAAAATGTCGGAGTTTATGGATGGGAATATGTCAAGTAAGATGAGAATAATCATCCTAATAATCGAAATACTAAAAAATACTTATGTCAGATGTTCATATATTTCTTATAACAATCCGCACTCTATTATGTATATTTCTACAAATTATAGTTTTTATTAAAAACTTAATGATTCCCTCTTTTTGTTCTTATTTTGCTGCTGTACTTTAAAGATTACATTAATAACCTTGGCGTTTTGATTCGTAAATTACATTTGACAGATTTTATCTTTCAGATATGGTCTTCGAATTTGTTTTAAAATTCCGCTTGTGTACGTGTTTATCGTCCTAACGTTATGTTTTAATACGAGTGTTCTATTAATCATGTAAATAAGATGTTACAAAGATAGATTATCACTTTTTATTTTACAGATTAAATGCTAAATCCATTCAATCGCTTTTTCTGAAAACTGATTTCTCACATCAGATTTATCTTCATAATATAATTGTGTCTACATGTGACGATGGCGTTACTTCGGTCACTCATGTAAGAAAACAGAAGACACCGACATATTTTCAATTATTCGACTGTTAGTCTCATGCTCAGGTGGCAACATAAAATTGTGACTGATAATCTTTCTAGATAATAGCTTGTGCCACACGCATTTAAACGGGAAAAATAACGAGTTTATTGTGACGTTTAATGTAACAATACATAAACACACTTTGTAACAATGTTTGTGTTTAGATTAAATAGTTCATTTTACTGATGAAAAATGATACTATATACTGCAAGGCAACAACATTTAAACAGCAACTCTGGTACAATAAAGATGTCACGTTTTAAATTGGAAGATGTGATCGTACGTATATTGGTAAGTTATTATATTTACATCTGCGTTAACACAATGTTCTATTTAATATAGTGTGTCTCTTATAAATTCGCATTATGAAAACCACCTTTTATATGTTAATCTTGTCTGTGTATCTACAGTAAAATATACGTAGTCTGCATTTGACAAGTAAAAAAAAGAAGTTATATCTATGAACACTTTTAGTAGTTTAATTTATAACATTTGAAATAAATATGATTCCAAAATTATACGTACAACAAAAGTTGAACAATGATACACATACAAGCAGGTTTCTTTTTTTTTAGATTAATCTTTTTTTTCACTATTCAACATCGAGAAAAATGAAGAGAACATACTAAATATATCAGTTTTTTATCTAACTTGTTAACTAAAGAATATAGTAGTGTCAAATATTCACACGCAAACACGCACACACACACACACCCACAACACATATATATATATATATATATATATATATATATATATATATATATATATATAGGCAGCATCTTTTCTTGAAGGCAAGTATTGTTAAATATAACAGCCAATTTATGTATGTGTATCCTTTCGTAGATACTTTCCATTATCCGAATAAGAATCTTAGTTTCGGAGGGGGGGATTGGCCCATGAATCTGCCACAGTGTTCATTTGTGTACCAAGTAATTTCAGACCCATCTGGGTCCATCTTCCCATGAAGATAGACCAGGATAGGTGTGAATGTACTGAGGGCACAAATTCAAAGTATTGAAGATTCATTGGTCAATACCCCCGTAACTAAGATTCTGATTAGGACAATGGAAATGATCGACAAAAGGATATCCAGACATACGTTTTCTTTTATCTCTTTCTCTCTCTCTCTCTCTCTCTCTCTCTCTCTATATATATATATATATATATATATATATATATATATATATATATATATATATATATATATATAGTCTCGGATTTTTTTTTAACCTTAAAAACTTGAAAAAAAATATTTTTTCGTTGAAAGATTTTTGTCAAGTAAGTCAATCAATCTACTTCAATCACTATATTAGTTAACTTCCAAGAATTTACTCTAATATAAATATATTTGTATATATGTTTTTTTATATAAGGGATCGTCAGTTGTTTACAATGAAAACTGTTTCGGAATTTTAAAAACAAAACAGTATTTCTTCATCATTGCATCCCAGCCGTGTAGATAAGATACCACCTCCCTATTTACTAATTAGTTTTTAATTAAAAAAAATCCGAATATTTGATTTAGTTTTGCCACCAGATTTGTGTTTCTAAAGTTATTAAATATAGTTTCTCCTTACCTTTGTTGTTCCTTTCAAAGTGAGTTTACTATTTTACAGAACATCTATTTTATAGAGTTAGATGATTCCATTATAATAACCCCCCTTTTTTACCTCTTGGTTATTTTCTTTATCTACAAATGTTTTACAATTAAAAATATATATTTATAAAAATATTTCATATATACATATATATATATATATATATATATATATATATATATATATATATACATTTATTTATTTATTTCATCATGGACTATTTACATATGTTATACATTTTTATAGTAGCGTTTTGGACTTTTTATCAATTTCTTTTGATTTATTTCACATAATTTAAAAGCGTCAGGATAGCGTGTTATTGCCTTATTTAATTGTCTAAATATTTTATTTTGATCTCCACCTTGTTCATTACTATTGAAGTGACTGGAGGTATAACATCCATTAATCTTAAAGTAACGCGGGTTATTCTAAGAAATTCGGACATTATACTCTCATTAAATATATACATAGGGCAGGTACTACTTTTATGCGGCATACGAACGATTTGAAAGGGAAAAATAATTTCTTTTATCAAACATTTTATGAATAAATCTACCATTCTCAATTTGTATATCTAAATCTAGAAAGATAGCATGTATTCCTGTATGTTCACAATTTAATTTTAACTCCCTCGGATATATTAAATGTTTTGTATTTTCAAACTCCTCTCTATCATTTATACAGACAAGGTCATCAAGAAACCTCCTGAGCCGTGGTAATTATACGTTCTAGATATATCATTTTTTATTAATGATGACATATATATGTATTCATATCTATGTGAATAGAGATTTGCCCAAAAGGGGGCAGGGTCCAAACCCATAGGAATACCTATTGTTTGTATTAATGTTTTATTTCCTATTTTAAAATAACTTTTTTAATAAGGTGGCTTATAAGTATTTTAGGGCCATTTTTTGAAGTACTAGTTTTACTGTTTTTAGTCTTATACCAAAAGGCTTTAGATTTTGAAAAATCTATGTATTTACCTTTACCTCCGGCAAAAGCTAAATCTATAATGTTACCCAATTCTTTAATAAGTTCATTATGTGGTATTTAATATATAACGTACTAAAATCATATGTAGAAATTGATTTTGCCTTTTTACGGGAATTTATATCATCTAGTTTTTCTTTTATTAGATATGAATTATTCACTACCCAAAATAGGTTTATATTACTATAAAATTTTCTTTTATTATGAAAATTATTTATCTGATTAATTATTAATTTAAACACATTTGATGTATCCTTACTCAAGGGTTTAGTAATACACATTTTAGAGGAAACAATAAAACGGGGCCCACCTGTGTTTTTTAATGCATTTTAGGTATCCAATACATACATGGAAGTTTATTATTTTTCTCATCTAATTTAAGTCCTAACTTTTCAGAAATAATGATGTTATTTAGAATAATACTTTCTTTTTTACAATTACTTACTTTATAAGTATCTGATTCTGTACCTATAATACCTACTTCTGACAATAAGCGTTGTATGTAATATTTTTTACAGATAAAAGCTATATGATTTGCTGCCTTATCAATAGGAACTATTACACATGTATGTATATATATATATATATATATATATATATATATATATATATAAAGAATACACTATTGTAATAATACACTTTTATTGGTAATGCTGTTTCTTCTCTTAGCGGTGTATGTGGGGCGCATACTAGACTGCTGATTTTATTTTAATTATTGTCGGTGTCAAGACATTCTGCACGTATGTTGCCCTCAATATATTCCACCGCACTCTCATTACATCCCGGGTCGAGATGACATTTGAAGAGACAGCCTGGTAAGGTGACAGGTGTCGTGTGGGCATAGACTCGTTAATTAAAATCAAGAGATAGATACTAGAAAACGTACGAACATAGGATATAACACTATTTTCAGAGGCAGTTTGTATTCTGCTAATTGAACTGCCATAAGTCAACTACAAATAAATATTTATAGCATCGATACTTCATTGTAAGATTGTAGTAGCAGAAACTAGAAGCAGATATACTAAGATCAGCAGGAAATGTATTAGACAATAGAAAGTAAGCTTCCTCAGATCTTAATAAATGTTTTTCTAAAGGTCTGAGGAAACTGGCTCTCGAAAGACAGTGCAGCTTATAAATGTATGCACACATGTAACGAATTAATGTTTGTATGAATAAAACATGATGTTATATATATATATATATATATATATATATATACATATAAATATATATATATATATATAGCATTAGATGAAGTGAAAGAATGAAATAAGGTGCGAATCTAATTTTATTACAATTCAAAGTTCAAGCAAATTAATTGAAAGTCCTTAACTCATGAGTTTTCAAAGAAAATGTTCCCCTCAGTGGACCATTACCACAATGACATTACTGCAGGTAATAAAATTAAACTTTGAAAATATATACAAATATATGAAATACATAAAAGTATATAACACATTACATATATCGGCCCAAAACAAAACTGTTTTGTTAAACTTATACCGTTCATCCTGGTCATAAAGTTTAACACAATTTCAAGAAATATATATATATTTATCACTCTTTTTTCTTCTCTCTCTCTCTCTCTCTCTCTCTCTCTATATATATATATATATATATATATATATATGTGTGCGTGTGCGTGTGCGTGTGCGTGTGTAGGATTTGTGCAAAAGCGAGCAGCAGAGAAGAACGCATACATGAAATATAAAATAACGCATTAGAACTGCACTGAGTGTTATCCTAATTAGTGAACTTAAAACTTTGATCTTTAAGAATTGATATTTTTAAGACAAAGGAAAAATCAGTTATCTGTATTTTGAAGAATTGGCATCGATTAAGAATTTATTTCATATCTCATGTTAATGGATGCCATACGATTAGATAGTAAATTAAGTATTACCAGAGAATTCATAGAGGTGGGTGTATATGATTCTGTAAGTGTCAGTCGACATTTAGCGAATAAGTGAAACAAGTAAACAAAAGCGTGGGTATGAACAGTGGCTTAAAAACAAGTAAAACACCTTAAAACACTATACAAACATTATTTAATTAATTTCGGTGAAATGTTATGTTAATAATGACAAGGTGAAGTAGCTAGTAGTTAAAGATGCGTACTAAAAATTTGGGTGTGCCAGATTCGAATCCACTTTGTTTCACAGAAACACTTTTATCGAAACCCACACCTGACCTTGTGTCTACTTTTATAAAGAGGGGGTAGATACTATAATTAAGAGGCCGGGTTTGATCATGGCGATATGATATAGAATCAGACAATTTTTTTTTACAAATGGCGAGGCTTAATGTTATATTTAGTCTTAACCATTTGTCTACGTTTTATTATGGCTTTTTTGTTTACATTAAATCACTTAAACAGGAGCCTCATGCACATAAAGGTTGTCGGATTTGCTTCTAAGCTAATTCCACAATTTTGCATTGCTCATGTATTATTGGCGTTATACCTTACTTCGAAAATCTTACATATATCTTCTATATGAATAAATGAAGTTCTTTTATCAGCACTATTATTTAAGAATGTCACACACGACATTTGAAAGGGGTCAACTGTACTTCAGTATTGGTTGGCTTTAACTGTAAATTAGTATACTAGTCTACTCATTGTAAACATGCAATAATTAGAGAAAAATAGATTGCATATTCATTTAATATTTTACATAGCGTCAATGGGCAATCGATATTTACGACTGAACCTCCCAGATTATCGTATTGGCAGATGTGTTACTGAAGAAGTTACTGTGTAAACCCTGTTTACATCTGCCAATACAACCACTTATTATTTTCCGTCGTAAATATCGATTGCCCACTGAAGCTATTTTAGATATTAAGCAAATTATGATAAGCTAATCAAATACGTCATGGAATATGTAATCTTATTAAACCTGAATAGGCAATTATTTGGGGCATACAAATAATTGTGATAAAAAAAATTCGAATTGACTGCCTAATCATTAATCAACACCAAATTGAAAAAGT
>OY744521.1:20923082-21038082 GCA_963556195.1 Sepiola atlantica | reverse complement strand
TAAATAGGTAACCATTTTGGAAAAATAACAAAACTGGGTCTTTGATATGACGTAGGCGCTTTCAATAGCATATTTAAACATGAGTTAATTGATATGACCGACGCGCCTCCTAATTTTCTTTTCTTTCTTTTAACTAGGTATGAGGGAGGGTAAAAAATGTTTCTGTAGCGGCCGGCAATTTTTTTTTCTTAACTAAAGATCTTCTCATGCATGGGGGTTGTAAATATTTTTTTTTGGGGGGGGGGGAATATTTTTTTTTAACTGAAAATATAACTATGTATGGGGCAGGGTAAAAAAAAATTGGGTGGTGAACAATTTTTTTTTTTTTTTATAACTGTAAATATTACTATGTATGGGGAAGGGTAAACAATTGGGGGGGGGTAAAACCTATTTTTTCTTTTCATAACAAAAAATATTTCTATGTATGGGGAAAAGTTGAAAAAATTTGTAGGGGGCAAAATATTTTTTTTGGACTAAAAACATTTCAATTAATGGGGTAGGGTAAAAAAAATTGGTATGGTGTCGAAATATTTTTTCTTATTATTTAACTAAAAATATTCTTTGGTCCGAAACAAAGAAAATCAATGTCTAACAACCCAAGAAATATGACTGGGCCTCCCATCGTTTTACGGGTGAGCGTTCATTTCTGACGCGGCAGCCTAGTAAGAATAGACGACCGTAGGGAGGCTATTTTGGCTAGTATTAGTAATAGATTTAAGCTGAGGCTGGAAGGATAACACCTATTTCAGGACATCTTTTAAATATAAAACTGACGTTACAGACGTTGACCTTATCTTTTGTAATACATTAGGCTCGTATTGTTCAATATTCTTAAATAATCGATCACTCTGCTTTGGTTCTCTCTGATTTTCTTTAATATATATATATATATATATATATATATATATATATATATATTTAATATGGAATAGGTAAAATAAATACCTTTTGAAGCATTAAAGATGCGATATCAATTTTTTAAAAAGAAAAATACATCGAAACTGATTTTTTTCTTCTTTTTTATTATAAACTTCCATTTTTTTGTTAGTTAAAAGTGATACAGATATTTCGCCAATAACTTGGCCTCATCGGTGTGTAATATATCCTGATGTCATCGGATTTGTATTTTTTTTCTTACCGGCTTCTGTTGTTGAAGCCGGGCCAAAGGGGTTTATTGTTGTTTCCCACTTTCAAATATGAGATCGTGAATGCGCACGTGATGAGTATTAAGTGTTTTAAGGTTCATATTTTTTTAAGAAGCATCTATTGTTAAATTTAATAAGTAATAGGTAAACTAAATACGTTTTGAAGCATTAAAGATGCGATATCGATTTTTTAAAAAGAAAAATCAATCGAAACCGATTCTTTTTCTTCCTTTTTTATTATAAACTTCCATTTTTTTGTTAATTTAAAGTGATACGGATATTTCGCCAATAAGTTGGCCTCATCGGTGTGTAATATATCCTGATGTCATCGGATTTGTATTTTTTTCTTACCGGCTTCTATTGTTGCAGCCGGGCCAAAGGGGTTTGTTGTTGTTTCCCACGTTCAAATATGAGATCGTGAATGCGCACGTGATCGGTATGAAGTGTTTAAGGTTCATATTTTTTTAAGAAGCATCTATTGTTAAATTGAATAAGGAATAGGTAAAATAAATACCTTTTGAAGCATTAAAGATGCGATATCAATTTTAAAAAAAATGAAAATAAATCGAAACCGATTTTTTTTCTTCTTCTTTTATTATTAAAAAAAATATGAACCTTAAAACACTATATATATATATATATATGGGGTAAGGTACACGATAATTTCTGTAAAATAAATTTCGTGGTGGACAAAATGTGTGAAAAAATTACAAACGGAAAAACCAGTTAAAGTGCAAGAGAAAAACAAAAACAAAATATTTTGACCGGTTTCGTTCTCTTCTCCAACAGAACGAAACCAATCAAAACCTTTTGTTTTTGTTTTTCTCCTGCACTTTAACTTGTTTTTCCGTTTGTCATTTTTGCACACACACGCACACACACATATTTGAAGTAATACATACATATATATATATATATATATATATATATATATATATATATATATATACACATATATTTAATATATATATATATACATATATATATATATATATATATATATATATAAATATATATGTGTAGCTTTGATTAGGTTCACTATATATATATATATATATATATATATATATATATATATATGGATATGCACTAGTCTCTTTCCATTACACACTGTCCTGAAAAGAGTTTATATTCGTATTGGGCCCTTCTTATCTACCATGCTAAATCCCCTGTGTCATCGCCGCAATGTAGCACCCTCTTGCTTGTTTCACAAGTACTTCAATGGAATGTGCTCCGATGAACTGGCAGCTCTTGTTTCTCCTCGACGTAAGAACACAATCGACTAACGCTAAATCTCACATCCATGTGCGCTGGAAGCCCTCAAAATAGTACTAGAGAGCCTTTTACTACAAATGTTGTTTTTTTCGAGCTGCTGACTTTTGGAACTCCGTCCCCTACTCTCTGTTTCACCGACTGTACAAAGATGCAGACATTTAAAACTGATTCTTCAATAGTCCCTGACGTCTATAGTAGCAACTTGCCTCGTTTTTGGTTTACAAAGTGTTTTTAAAAACTACAAATATGAATGTCATGCTAATAAGATTGAACAGTTTTCAAAATAATTTCCTATTTACATAATTGAACTATTCCTATGTAACTTAAAATTATGAATGAATTGTGTTCAATGAAACCAGATTGTAAACGATGCTTTGTAACTGTCACTAAGTTATTGAGTATCTGGAATGTTTTCTAAGTGTACAAAAGGTTTAATAACTGAAGTTACTTAGAGTGATTGGGGCCATACATGCGCCGAGTCTTTACTTCTTATTTACATTTAACATATATACATATATGTATGTGTGCACATGTGTGTGTCGCTCACATATGCACAAGAGTCACAACTAAACGCACGCACACCCACACACAAACACAACATACAACACGACGTCAAGGCCATAAGAATTATACATCTCAAAAGAAAACACGAAACACGTGAAGAAATTGAGATGCCCGATAAAATAAAGGTCAGAATTACACGGGCTTCAAAAACACGCACGACTTCGACCCAAATAAGCAAAAAATAAAATATAAAATATATAAAACCACATACACACACCCGCACACCTACTCATGCGCAGAAACGCCAAACAATAACACATTATCTTAAATGAAACTACACCCTTACAAATCGAAAGAATGTCTGAAGAGAGTGCCCCATGCTCGAAACGCGTTATAAAATTATTAATTCATGAAATTATAAAATAGTAAAATAATGAAATAATCAATAAATGCTGAAAAAACTTTTTACAAATGTGGGTAGCCTTACTCATTTACACACACACACACACACGCACACCCACACACATACACACACACACACACAAACATATATATATATATATATATATATTACATTAGTAAGCTTTTATTAAAGTTCAATATGAATACCAAGAAAGTAAAGTAAAACCCGGTTCTGTATTTTGATAGCTGCTATGTTTACATTGTTTATATTTCACAGAAGCACACACTGCCTTCGTTGACAGCCTATATAATTCGTAATGTTTAGTGAACATCCTATCGCATATACCTCGGTCATGTATGCACTAATACAGTTTGGGATAATATCAACCCAAACTTTCGAACATCTATAAATGTAAAAATGGATTCAACAATTTATCTTGCAGTAAATATATCGTATTTAGATATTAAATTACTGAAGATTTGTAAACATACTGTAAGACATGCAGAGTAGGACACTTTTTATTAGATTGAATAACAGGTCGCCATTACATAGAAGTTAAACTACAATAAATGACGACAATAAAATTACAGCAATGGTTCGATGGTACTCATATAGACTGCGACCCGTGTTTCCATGACTTCGCGTGGGCAACGTACGAGCAGGCCCGCAAGCGCCAGAAAGATCACGAGGGGAAGACTGCCAGATTATACATTGAAGACGGCCAGACAATACATTCAAAGAAAAGTTGCAAATAAAAAAGTTAATCGCATAAAATAAAAGTAAAATACTTATATAAAAATAAATAACGTAAACACCATTTCTAAACAACTGATATTTATTTTTCTGTTTTTGTCAAAAGAAACGATTGTTAAGCGAATGTTTAAAAAATATTTTTTGTGCAACGAAAAGTTCCAAAATAAATAATTTTTTTTGGATATAACCAACAGCGAAGAACCGTTATTTCGATTTTGTTTTTTGTTTCTCATTTTATTTTCAATGTTCGTTTCTTTTTAACATTTTCCGGGGTAGGTTTTAGAGTTAGCGCTTAAGGGTTAGAAGTTAGGGTTAGGTTGTAGCGTTAGTATTTCGCTAGAAGTTGCTGTTGCTTACAAAACTCAATGGGTCCTTCGAGATTTAATGCGCTTACACAGACCGTATTAATTTATCTATTTTATCTAACGCGCTGCAGATCGTACAAATAAGTGTTTTGGAAAAGTTATCGCCTGCTTGCTGCAACCTGATTGCCTAATACAAGTTGTAACCTGATTTGTTAATAGTTTTTTTCAAATCTCGAGTGCTTCCGATAATTTCCCGAACGTTGACGACGCGAAGTCACGGAAACACGGGTCTACTAGAATCGAAAACAAGAAAACGATTCATGGTATTTTTCTTTTCCTATTAGATGCGTAGTGTTATATAAATCAAACATGACGACTTTTAGAATATATACAAGTTGTCTTATCTTAATATAAATGTATAGCGGTGGAAATGCTATTTCAAATTGAAGCATAAGAGACAAACTAACTATAAAAGGACAGACAAACAGCGACTCTCGTGGATATGCTTAGATGCATAAAGATTACAATTATTTCATAAAGAGTTTGGTTATAACTGTTACATGAATAGAAAAAGTAGACAAACTATTTTAAAAGAAAATCAATAAAATCTTTACAATAAATGCTACAGTGTTTTGAATCAGACAGTGAAACCTACTATATGATAAGGGGAACATTCCATGCCGCAAGAAAAGTGTTCAAACTACAAGAAACATTGTTATTTTGGAAGATGTACACTGGACGATGGTGAAGCATTATTATTTCAGATTGAACATTGAAAGACAAGAAACTAAAATACATGTTCAATCATAAGTTTATTTGTAATAGAAGATTCGCCAAGCAGTGCGACTCTGATTAAACATCGGTTTTTTCAGCGGATAGAAAATTGCAAGGTGTCTTTGTGTCGATAACACAACACAACTGTTTCACTTCTTTCATGGCTATCCTTTCCATCTTTTTCTCTCTATCTTTTTGTGTATCTGTAATGAAAATAGAAAGCTATAGAACATGAACAGCCAAAAATCAACACACAAATAGGACATACTACTGATTAGAAATTAAAAATTGTTATTGTGACGACCCACGCGTTTCTCTCTTCAGGGCTCACTTTTCTGTTCGTATTTTTATATATGTAATCATTGTAGTATTAGTTGTAGTAGTAGTTTTTCTTTTTGTTTATTTCAAGATGCGTATGTATAATACGCAAGTAAACAATGTTACATTAATTATAATATTTTAAATCTCTTCATAAAACAACATCAAACTACATTAAATTATATGGTGCTGATATCAAATACGCAGCAGTTTCCGGGAACTTCGCATCGGCAGAGTTCGGCATGTTACGTAAATACATGCGAGATGCCGAAGTGATTCGCTAATCAGCTGTCAGCTGACAGACGAAATGGAAAGAGTGTGGTGTTGAATAACCGAACACGCAGACTGATTGGAAGATTTTGAAGGGACGTCTGCGAAGACAATTTGTTACGAAAATCCTCGTCAGATCAGAGGTCCAGAGCATGCGGTTGACATAGCCGAGTATCTGTTTAACCGTAACCCGACCCGTACCCTACTGATTGAAAAAAACAATGTCAAAAAGACCCTTAAAAACACACAATTAAAATATTTTTTAATTTTATGAAACACAAACCCCTACTTGTTAACCAGTTGACTGAATAAAAAGAAATGCCAAAAAATAATAACAATGTATTTATTAACAGTTGCTTTGCATTGTTTTTATTAAAAATTGGAAAACAATTTTTTTTGTTTTTTTTTGTTGTTTGCTATCTGTATGAAAAAATCGACTAGGCAGTTCATCGAAGTTATCGTCTGTCAACATTCGCTTCGGCATCTCCCGAGCGTTTATGTAACATGCCCGAATGCTGCCGACACAAATTAAATAGTAATCCATAGATAAAAAATAATATAATCTTAATAGATTATTAGAACCCTTATTATTCTTAATAAAAAAAAGTGTCTATTTTCTTTCTTGTCTAATATTGGGTATCATTGTACAGTATAAATGCGTACCAACAAATAACGATAAACTTAGTGGAAACTGTCACAAAACTCTTCTTTAAGTTGTCACGTCCAAATATCCGAACTAAGGGGGGTATACAATTAAAATTAGATTTGCAGCATTACATCATTGAATTAATTCTAATAACATATTACTTAAATAACAAAATAAACTAGTTAATAGCATCTTTGGAAGGATGACCCCTGGATTTTGAACTTATAAGAATCTTTAACTGTAACGGACATGAATCTACTGTTCGATAAGTAAGAGTCCATTATGAAAGCAATCTTGTTTATTACCTCCAAACTGTGTACACAAAATAACATAACGATATTGGCCGTGTGGTTAAGGCGTCGAATTTGAGTTGCAAAATACTCGTGATCCGGGGCTTCGAATCGCATGAACGGTAGTGAATAGTCATATCTCTATGCTGGTGAGTCCCGATTATTAAAAAAGACGAAACGTATACGTACATAGATAATACACAATAACACATATTATATATATATATATATATATATATATATATATATATATATATATATATATATATGTGTGTGTGTGTAAAATTAAAATTGAATGAGCGGAAGACCTAAAAAGTTCAACGTTTCGCCTAAATGTTATATGCGCTTTGTCAAGAGCGAACGAAAAAATGCAAAAAATAACAGAAGACGTATTCTGTTAATTTTTGCATTTTTTCGTTCGCTCTTGACAAACCCCATAACACATTTGGGCGAAACGTTGAGCTTTTTAGGTCTTCCGCTTATTCCATTTCAATTTTATAACGTCGGATTATTTTACCCTTTCATGTATTCATATATATATATATATATATATATATATATATATATATATATATATATATATATATATATATAGTGTAGATGATTTTTAATACAATTTAGAATATTTTCGTTTCCCTAAAATATTAATGGACTTCATAAATTCGTAGAATCGAACTATGTAAATAATTTACACCCGATGCTTGTTATCTATTTTGTTTTCTATTACTATCTACGTTATGGAAGATTTTTAGTAAATACATCAATTGTACGTTTATTATCATCATAAACAATATTTACTTTTAAAGAATTAAATGAATTTTCTTCTAAGAAATTATCATGAACCTTCTTCGTATAATATCGTTTTTTAACCCTAATAAAAAGAAATACAGTTTCATAAACATTTGAAGAGTTCGAATGCAAAACGCGATAAACGCCATTTTCAAAATTGTGAGGCTATCACTATACAAAAAGCGTTGCCTTTCAACACTATACCACACTTCAAAATCATCTTTTACATAATCTGATATCCGTATAATTTTGTCACGCTCTCAATTAAAATACACTTTTAGTCGAAGTCTAGATTTGATATCTCTGTCTTTTTATTGTTTAATTTTTCAATTTTAAGAAATATGCTTCATCGCGTTTTGAATTCAAAACTTCATTTATTGACTGTAATAATATATGGTTGTATGCATGCATACCTATTTTAATATTAAAAAAATGTTGAAATATTGTGTTTCATGGTTTTCCATAAAAAAAACTGCTAATAAGATGAGACATTTTTAAATTAATGTATTACCGCCAAATAAGTATCTTCCGCAGTGTTTTCATAAAAAAGTGAGTAATATTCTCTACAATTTGATTAATTGGTCTCTAAATATATTACTTCCCGCTATCTACTACTATTTAAATTAAGTATCTATAACGTATAACAGCTAGTACATCGATTGTTGAGAGGTGTCAAATCGTTTCCCTTCAGATTTGGCCTGACTGATATATGTCAAGTTTACCAGAAATATCTTTTTTAATAAAACAGATTCACTTTTGCACATAAGTTTTCGGTTAGTATCGTTCCAATGAAACACTAAAAAAACACTCTTAAACTAGCTAGTTTAAATGCGAACTTGTGACAGTACTAATGTTTTGCTCAACTTTAAATCACGAACACTAAATATGTTCCGTTTATGGGAATGTGAGCGTAAGTCAGCAAGAAACATCTATGATATCTGTAACATTCCATGAGATGAAACAAGTTCGTTTGTCGAATTGATTGTTTGATATAGGGGATGCTATCTGAACTGTAGCGTTTGACTGTTGGCGATCGATTCACGAGGGGATAGATCTTTAATTCATTTTCGCGCAGTGATACATTAGAAATAAAGTTCAAATAAATCACGAATTTCAAATAACTTGCATCCCGAGAAAGTTGTGGCTTTAAATTTTGTACTTACACGGTTCGCCTAAGGTAGAAATTTCATATAACATCGTCCGAATAAATTTTAAATAAATCATTCACACTAATACCTGATAGTTTTCTCTTGTGTAAATTTAACATTTTATATTATGTGTTTTTATTTTATAAATATTATTACTACGTTATTGTACACTGTTGCCATTACTTTGGTAAACAGCGTTAGTCTTTAATATTTCCAAGCAGTGCGGATGCTTTAAATCGTATATACGAATGTAAATAATAGTGTTTCGGAGTTTTTGTGATACGGGTTGATAATTTGTAGAATTTGGTATATTCAGACTATTGTTCTAATCTTGGGTGTTTTTTATCATAACGTTTCGGCCGATGTAACCTCCGACCTTCTTCAGGTGTACCTTGTTGAACTCGGGAATCTTTCTGTCGAACTCGGAAATCTGGACGGAATTTCGAACAGAACCCTTATTTAAATCCACATGCTCTCGTTCATGCTAGAATGGTCCACAAGCACCCGTGCCGCAATGGGTACAGTACTTAGTAAAATTCAGTTCTAAGTGACAGTCGTCTGAAGGTTCAATCCTCAGTGCGGGCGATGCGAATAATTGCGAATTACTGAATACTTCTTCTTAGTCATGATTTCTGAGTTTGACAGAAAGATTCCCGAGCTGAAGAAGGTCAGAGATTATCTCTGCCGAAACGTTGCGATAAGAACACCCAGATTAGCAAGTATAATGAAAGTAAGTGTAAAAGTATAAACACGCTGAAATTGGAAAAAGAACACTTTCGGAGAAACGACGCCAGGTCGGAACAAATGAAGACAATAATAGATTTTCTGGCGTAAAACGACCCCAAGTATTACGTTTGAACTGAGTAAAGTAATAGTCTATTACGGATATGTTTAGAGAGAACGTAAGAAAAGAAAACAATATTTATACCCGTTTTTTTTTAAAGAAATCGTTACATACGAGGAACGAGGCTAAGACGGCATTTTTAATATTATTTGAGCTATTATCTAATCTATTAGAGTATTCTGAAAATGATTAAAAGTATTTAAGAATAGACAGTTGCACTACTAAAATAAGACAATTCCGATATACCCGTATTCTGTGAATGCATCTAAGACGCCATATATAATCTAAGCTAAATATAGGGAGCGTTTCTTTTTATTTTAGAGATCTAGTGTAGTAAGTAGGGAATAGTATGAGTTAAAAAACGGAAACTATATACAGTGACTAAATAATAATTACACCGATTAAGGAAATAGCACTGATAATGTTAGTTGAGAAATAAGACTTAATGATAGGGGAGTGAAACATTTTCTTCCATCTTTGAAGGAGTACCCATAAGAGATATGCAATTTAATAGAATGTAATGTAAACACAGCTAAATGTACGCATAGTTTTGTGAATAGCTGTTGGTGTTTTGTTGAAAAGATTTGGATATGAAGTGTTCGGTAATGGCCGTATTGTGACTGAGGTTACACGGGAATATATCCAATTTAGTTTTATTAATAAAGTAGATGGTTTCCATATCAAAAGTGACCCATATATCGTATAGCTGTTGCTTTCTTATTTTCAAATAGAATCATAATATACATACATTTCACTTTAGATTTAAGACAATTTTCACAATTATAGTTTAACAAAAAATGCTTAATCGTTGCCGATTTACTTATTTTTTTACATAATAAAATACATATGTGTTCTCACTTTCATGTTTATCTCCTCAAAATTATTTCTAACTATTATTGCTATTGTTTTATTTTTTATCTTTTTAACGTGTTCTAAATATATTTCACTTTTTTTATTGTTGCGTAAGTTTATTTTTATCTTACTTTTTCTACATGCGTGTTACACTGTTTATCATTAATCTATCATTTTTCGATCTTGCTTATTTTTGACTTAATTAGTCTGCGTTATGAAATAAATTAAATATTTTAAATATCATGTGTATTTCTGTGTATGCTTCAGACCTGACTTTCTTCGACGTTTAATTTTCCATTTGTTTTCTTTCTTTTTCGAGATAGCTGTGATGTCAATGATTCTAGACCGCGGTATTTTGATGATCGTAGCAATCGTAATTTTGTCAACATTTATATTTTGGCTCGTCAGTAGGTGGCAAATGGAGATGCACAGTGTTGTGTATCGTGTTTTCTTGTTCCGAAAGTATCAAAGCTGTTTGGAAACGCATTTTCATTCATTCAATTACAACTATACATTTTAATGTGCTGGATTCCTAACAATGTATTGATAAACTCAGCTTTGCAAGTACATATTGTTGTTTTCCTTCCCTGATTCTGTCGTAATCGGTGACGGTATATATCTAAAAAATTCACACATTCCTCAATGCAATATAACTAAAACAATACACATAAATAGTTATATTACCCTTTGATTTTGCAATCTTCAAATGCGTGAAATTTCTTTCACGTTTCATGGAATCGTTTTCCGAAGTATTTACATTCTTCTCATATCAGATGTTATTTTTTACTACATTTTAACCGATAAAGCATCAGACTTTCTTCCAGTGCGTCTTATTAAACTTGAAATATTTTAGTATGTGCGAGATTTTAAACTTAACTCTAAAGAAAGTCAGAATTTACATCGTCCGATATTTTATGAGAATAATAATCAAGATAAGAATAGTGGTCCGAAGTATCCACATAATTCAAAGAAAACCATTTTTAAATAATCATCTAAAAATAGTAAACTGAATGTTTATCTTATCTATTTTCTTAATCAATATAATGATTTCTATTTTTTTAATATTTACTGCCATATGAATACCAGTATTTTCTTCTCATTCACATATAAAAATAAAATTATTTGCACAATCCTTTTGATACGTTGTTCTACATCATTGCGTAAACTAATAAAACTTATATCGATATTAACTTGGCCCCTGCGGGCAAAATAACGAGATAATAATTTCTAGATTCTTATAACGTTTTATTAAATTAATTGTAACTTAAAATCAATGTAGATTTCACAAGGCAAACATTGACAAAATTTGATAATATTCATACTTGACCCCCCCTAAATATAATATATTAGATACTTATATTTTACCTCTGGTTGACCGGATACATTCGAAAACAAATCAAACAAACTAAAAAATGTGTGTTTAATGAACGCACCTGGTACGTAATTAATATATCGTATGCCAAAAATACGTAAATTAATCAATAATTTTTTAATATATTTTTTTATCGGTGAACGGGTTATGTAAATATCTTGGCGGTATTATTTGTCATATATAAAGAAGCTAAAAGAGATCATATCCACAATTCTATGGCTTTATTTATCTTGTTCGGAAAAGTGAGTATTATCCCCCTTAAATATGAAGAATATCGCGTCGATATTTAACCTTTATTCGTGTATCGATAAAATTTGAGTTTCTGCAATAAAATCAAAACTACTTAATCAATTACACCGAGTTTTTGTATAAGAAATACTCATTTCGTTACAAGTACGTACAGAAAAATATAATTTATATTTTTATTTCGGAATTTCTCTACATAAGCACCGGTATCTATTCTATTCTTATAATTTCACTATCAAATTTACATATTCTAAGACTTTTTATTCTTTATATTCAGTGATGTCTGAGTTACTTGATTTTAGAATAACAATGAAAAATGATTACATCCTGAGTTCTACTAGTGCAACATATTTTCGCAACATATTTTCGCAATGTCTCTGCAGACCAATCTTCTGGAGAGATAAGATTTCGACTCATAAATAAAGAAAATTTTTTAAAGAATCATACATGAAATCAAATCCCATCCAAAAAGCCACATACATAATGAAACAAATGAAGAGAGATGAAACATATACAATTTGGTATAGAAAAAATCAAAAGCTTATTTTAATCACAAAGATCGAAACCTTATTCAGACTGTATATGAGTACTTATGTTTAACTTTACACTAATAAATCACACATATATTGTGTCAAAAATAGGAAGGGAACCCTTTCTTGTTATTCGAGTCATCTTTAGTTAGGGTATTCTCAACATCATACTATCTGAGGTAATGATCACGTTACATCACAGGGAACTGATTTCGTAATGAATACGACCTTAAACCTCGAGCCAATAATATCGCGTATGGGAGACTATTATCAACGTACACATCCATTTAAATGAATTTACTACTAGCTGATAAGTATCTCATGATGTACACGTATAAGCACACATCTATGAAACTTATAAGACACAGCAATACAAATAGCCTGTGTATCACTAATCAGATACTATTAAGCGTTCAAAATGCGTGTAGGGTTTCAGCATTAACTCATGCAAAATATAGTGATGTGCCACAAATAAACGCCTATATTCAATGAACCAATTGATTTGTCTGTGTTTCTATATATTTTAATCTGAATGTTATGGTGTTGATTGCATATGCACGTACACACATGTACCAAACACCTGAGGAAATCAGGAGAGGAGATCCACAAGAAACGTTGTATATATATATATGTATATATATATATATATATATATATATATATATATATATATATATATACATTTTAGAGATGGAAAATAGGAATAAAAAGTTGTAAAGATACAATATTTATTAGAACACCAAAAGTTCAGAGCAAGTAGCTTCATATCCTTAATCCATGGATTTTCAAAGATACACTTTTTCATCAGAGGATAGGGAGCTAGAGGTTTTCGAAATGCTCATTTTGATATATACCGAACTCTAACTACAAACTTATTTCTGAACCGTATTTTGACGTGTTTTTAGACAGCGTCCACCATGAGTCTACGCTCTCATCTCAACATAATAGTATTTACCTTTTGGTTTTTATTTTGTTTTATTTCATGTAAAATGTTCAAAGTTAAATGTTGCCAATAACATTTACAATTACATTGTCGGCTTTTCTCCTAGTCTCTGATGAAAATAATTTTTCTTTGAAAATCAATGGATTAAGAATATGAAGGTCTTGGCTCTGAACTTTTGATGTTCAAATAAATAGTATATCTTCAAAATTGTTCATTCTCATCTTTCATCTCTAGACTTGATTGCTCTATTCAATATATTGAGCTGTATATTATCACGAGATGTTATTATTAAACGATAATTCAATAATATTTAATTTAATTAAACATTTTTATATATATATATAAATTAAAAATATTTAAATTAAATTAAAAATATTAAATTCCCGAAACAATTTTTTATGGTAAACAACTGATGATCCCTTAAAATAGTGTTAGAAATAAACTAATATAATAACTGTAAAAAATAAATTGACTTACATGAGTGATTTTCCACTGGAAGACTTGGGACTATAAGTTGTTTTTTTTAAATTTTTTAAAAAATATAATTTTAATGGTTGAGAAGCTTCCGAGACTATATATATATATATATATATATATATATATATATATATATATATATATATATATATATATATATATATATGAAAAATGAAAAAAAACAAGAGATATTTTTAGACATTCATCTTCATTGTAAGACTTCCACAGGATGATAATTTTAAGATAAATGTCTCGCAAGTACATCGAAAAATTGGGTTGACATGATGGGTTTATGAGGAATTAGAGCACGATCATGCTTTCAAATTTGAACAGGCTAAAAAGACCAAACCCATTCATAACAAAGCTCGGCGAAGACTACTGGAGACAGCACTATTCACACCCTCTAACACCATTAGACAACGAAATGGCTTCTATAATATATACCCCTTAATAAGCAAAATTATCCTGACCGAATAAAAACTAAACCTAGATCATGATTAACCTTTCTTCTCTTCGTTCTCAATTGTACTTATATAAAAATCCCCGCACACACACTCACATACATTTTCACTAACTACTATTCTAAACAACTTACCCACAAATAACATCCTTACCAATGAACACAATCAAGACATCCTCAAAAATATTTAGATATTTAAACCCCTTTTGCCCTCAATTTAATGTAAAGCCATGAACACAGCCCGAACCAAACTACATTTCCCGCCAAAATTAATATCATTTTTCTCCTTCTTTTTCATTTCCTTGCCTTTATTGTCATGTTAACGGCACATTTCAACACATTCCTTCTAACTCACTTATAGTTACACATTTCTGACATAGCCAGCTGGTCAATACCCTTACCCTCCAAAGATTTCACACCTAACCACGATAAAATCTCCCCTCCCCCTCACCCATATCACCCTTTCGACTACCTCTTTCATACTCTTACGAACCCACCCCGCCTACTTTCAAATTATCTTCCTTTCTTCAAATCTCTTTCTAAAACCATAATACCACCTACATACCAAGGATACAAAGTTCCCCTCTTACCTCCTCTTTCTCCAACCCCCCAAAATCCATGTCACACCTCACAACGACAACAACCTCAGCACCCCATCCTCTCTCTCCCAGTCTAAGACAAATTCACTAACATCCCACATTACCTCTTTTTCAATGCAACCTTAATATACCCACTCACAGCTTTCCATATTCATTTCAATATCTGCTACTGACTGACTTCTCGCCGCCCAGATCCTGGCCAGCGCTCTTAGTAGCTAGGGTTGCTACTTTTCTTCATCAACCCATCATGCCAACCCAATATTTCTATGTGCTTGCATGACATGTTTCTTAAAATATCATCATGAGGAAGTCTTACAATACAGACTAAACGTTGATTAATATAAAAATATATATCGGTGTTTCCTTTTTCATTTTCCATTACGTCGGATTAATCTCATCCTTCCTTTATCATATATATATATATATATATATAGCGACAATTAAAAAATGCAATGGTATTAACAAAATAATGTAAATGATAATATATACTAATACAAATAATCGGATTACATTTAAATGGATCTCATTAAGAACTTGCAATGCTACTGATAAAGTATATGATAATGGACACACACAATTAAAAACAATTAAGACTAAATTTCAAATGTATTAGTGTTATTTATCTTTATTTCAAACAGCCACTCACATTTTTTTAAAATTTCTTATTACATAAAATAATTTTAGTATAGAACTGATAAAATTAATGAAACCCACGATCAAACGAACGTTGTATGCATGCTATAAATACCCCTAACCATCTATTTAATATTCTCTGTGTGTCTGTTGGTCGGTCTGTCAAGCTATATTTAAAAGATACTGTGCTTCTATATTTGATCTTTTAAATTGAAATATCATTTTAGATGCATTCAAATATCTCTTTTTAATGCTTTTCACTTGGTCCTTCGAACTCTCACTCCAAAGGGTTAAAGTAGATTTTCTATTGCTAGACGCCCTTATAGAAAGTGCGTTTGTGTTAGTCTGTTAATATTACCTGTTTTTATTCATATATTCTAAACAGTTTTAATAAAGTGATATCGTTCAATACATTTCTATTAAAGAAGTGATTCTATTATACTTTCCCTATGAGAATTCGAATACCTTCAAGTCAGTTGTGCAAATGTTCTACACATCACACTGTAAGTATACACACGACTAGAAATTAGCAATATATGTAAGCACAAAAACTGAATGCATTAATATATATATATATATATATATATATATATACACACGTGCTGGTCAAAAAAATAGAACATATGTATAAAACTGTCAAAATCATTCCGTTTGAGATAATTTTCGGCTTTTAAATTGTGTAGGCGAAATATTCT
The DNA here is from genome assembly GCA_963556195.1 of Sepiola atlantica. NCBI lineage: Eukaryota > Metazoa > Mollusca > Cephalopoda > Sepiida > Sepiolidae > Sepiola > Sepiola atlantica. The sequence goes on along the minus strand of OY744521.1, from coordinate 21,021,811 downwards.
ATATGTAAATAACAATTACAACTATTGTTAATCATTTGTAATATTTGCATATGTCAGACTGTATTGTCACAGAGTAGTTTATTGTCACATTGGGAAATTCAGCGTTTCAATTTAATAGAACATTATTCGTTGAGTAATCTTAGACTAAAAAAAATGATGTGTTTAAAAAGATTTTGCAAGTAATTTAATCATAATCTCTCATTATGGGTCGCTCTAAAGACATATCTTTGTTTGAGAAGCAGCGAATGTTTGATTTGCGGGAAGTAGGTAAGACGCTCATGGAAATCGCAACCAAGGTCGGATGTTCAAAATCGGTAGTGACCAAAGTGCTCCAGAAAGATGTTAAGGGTGTTTCCATCAGCAATTGCAAGAAATGCGGACGAAAGAAAAGCACCACTGAAAGACAAGACCGGGCACTTGACAAGGTGGCAAAGAAAAGTCGATTCCAGTCAACAAGCCACATTACTAAAAGTGGAAACAGGCTTCTGGTGCCGACGTTTCACGAAGCACTACCTACCGAAGGCTCCGGCAACTGGGATACCAAAATCGTATAGCTGCCACCAAACCGCTCCTTAAAAAAATCAGATGTTGAAGAGGCTACGATGGGCAACTGGTCATCACACCCTGACTACAGACGAATGGCGGCGTGTGATCTTTTCAGATGAGTCTCGATTTTGTATTTCTTTCGGCAACCAAGGGCCATGTGTTTGGCGAAGATCCACAGAACGGTATAACCAAGAATGCGTCAAGAAGTCTGTGAAGTTCCCGCAGTCTTGCATTGTTTTGGGCTGTATGAGTGCTAAGGGTGTTGGTAATTTCTGCTTCATCAAAGGAAATGTAAACGCAACAGTGTACCAAGATATCATGGAAGCTAATTTACTGTAAGTGCTGGATAATCAGTTTGACAGTGACGCCACATACATCATTTTTCAACATGACTTGACACCGACACACTCATCCAAGTCCACAACTTCCTGGCTCCGAGAACAATCGATCCCTGTTCTTGAATGGCCGGCGAACTCGCCAGATTTTAACGTTATTGAAGCCTTGTGGAATCAGATGAAGAGGAAGCTTCGCAAAGAAAAACCTACTACTCTTGCAGCCATGAATATTGCAATACAGAACACATGGGATTCGGTGTCTACACAATTATGCGAGAAGCTTGTTGATTCCATGCCCGGCGAATTGATGCTGTTATCAAGGCAAAAGGTGCTGCTACTAAATATTGATTAATTTTTATCTGTATTTAAGTTAATAAAAAAAACTATTTTGTTTTCTTAGCTGTCTTGTTCTATTATTTTGAAACGCGAAATATTGAAAAAACTGACATTGCAATTGATATCAAAAAAAGTTTCTATCGTAAACCAACTATTTCAGTTAGTTTAGCATCATAGGAATATTTTAGCACCAATTACATCTCACAGATAAGAATGAGAGATTATGATTAAATTACTTGCAAAATCTTTTTAAACACATATATTTTTTTAGTTTGAGATTACTCAACGAATAATGTTCTATTAAATTGAAACGTTGAATTTCCTAATGTGACAATAAACTACTCTGTGACAATCAAGTCTGATATATGCAAATATGACAAATGATTAAAAATAGTTGTAATTGTTATTTACATATAGAATATTTTGCCTACACAATTTAAAAGCCGAAAATTATCTCAAACGGAATGATTTTTACAGTTTTATACATATGTTCTATTTATAGACCAGCACGAGTATATATATGAATATGAATGAGCTTGTTTTAATTAACATACTGGCTTTTACAAAGTTCTTCAGTGTAGATGGACAGATACTAAGCCAGTATCGAAACTACAACCATCCAGTTGATAGTCGGTAATACTAAGCATTCGACTGCGGGCAGAGAGTTAAATTTAAAAAATGACATCTGTATACTTATACATTAACATTGACTACAACCGGAGAATACTCCACTTACGCTTTAAAAGATATACAGGGTGGGCCAAAATAAGGGTCCTATCTTTAAATTTGAATAACTTGAATTTGAATAACTTCCACAAAATAAAAGTTAAACTCACCAAACTTTATGTGTGTGTAGACTGACCCTTCCGAGATTTTTTGAAATAAACAAAACAAATTTTAGCCGAAAAACACTTCTTAAAACTTACAAAAACTAAAGTATTGTGTTTTACACTGTTTTGAGTTTTTTAAGCAAAAATAATGTTTTCTATATCCTTAGGGCTAATACGGCTCGTGCTTGCTTCGGAAGGGGTCCTTTACTTATTCTAAAAAAAATTTTTTTTTAAATCAATAAATAAAAAAGTTATGAATTTTTAAAAATAGGACCCTTATTTTTGCCCACCCTGTATATATATATATATATATATATATATATATATATATATATATAATGCGTAATTAAAATAGAAATTAAAAACAAACAATATTTATTTAATCATCAGTAAATTTATACAGAAACATTTTGGTTCATTGCTTGGCATTGTTGCATCTTTGTGTGGTTTATATGTTCAAATCTGTGCGAACAATATAAACACCAGCACTGTGAAATATAAGTGGATCCTATAAGTCTTAAATATAAATAAGTCTTATCTGACAGACTATATCGACAGCAGTATCAGTAAAGATTAATTGATGTAAATATACAAATCACTATCCATAGACTCCATGAGACAATATATATCAGTATATATTAATAATTTTAATAAATGTATATGGATTTTTGTAAATAAGTATTTTAAATAATATAAGAACCAGCATCGTGAAATATTAGTGTATCACATGAACAAATTAAATACCTCTAAAAAGACAAACTTAACATGAAGTTACATTAACAAAGTGTTTATTATAAAACTGGAAATGCCAAAAATCATGGAACACCCATTGCGATCTTTTTTATTTATAATTTTCTACTAAATATTCGTTATTCGTAAATAGTATCGTATATTATATTATCAGGAACACACTTGCTGTAAAAGTTATGAATCATTCAGAAACTACTCAACTTCGGTTATCATTTAATATGAAGTTATTTTGCGAGATTTAAAAACTTAGGCCTAAATAGCATGTTAGCTTACATGTCAAACTTTGACTAGCGAATATACAGTTGTTCCCATGTGATGCACTCTGCTACAGTTTATTTCTGGAATAGGCACCCCGCTACATATCGAAATATGACATGAGTTGTCTATTATGACCAAAATATGAAAATAAACACAGTGTAACAGTCATATTTTGTAATTGAAGTAGACAATAATAGGTACATCTCTTACAACTTAAATGGTGTGTATGTGTGTATAAGTTAAAATGCACTGAAATCAAATATAAGATCAATACTTAAATCCCGTAATAAAGGACGGAAGTGGATACGAGTTCTCTCAAAACAAGAAAATAGATATGTGTGGATGTAACCGTTTGATTATTAAATGATTATGACGAGACTGTCTGTTATAATATAACACACGTGCAACAACAAACAGATACCTTGACAGAATATGGTGATTCAGATTATATCTATGTCTGCCCCTTTTAAAACTGCAATATAATTCCTTTCTTCCTAACGAAATGCTTACACATTAGCTGTTCTTGTAAACGAGTTTGTCTCTGTTTATGAGACGGTGATACTTGCATATTCTTCCACCGTAAATTCTATTAAGCAAAAGACGCCGCAAATATTTAAATCAAGCAATTTCGAAGATTTCACGTGTCCAAAATACGGCACATACAGAAGCATAATGGGAGTGTTTTAACATGATAATTTTGTCCCGATTATCATACTAGACATTTCCCTAAATACTACGCAAGATAATAATCCTATTGTAAAAGATGTTATCATGTCTGTATTCAATCCCCTATTTATTAAAAATAATGCATAGCTCTATTCTGCAATCATTGAAAGTTAAATTTGAAAACTAAAACTGGCGATTTTTCTGCATAAGAAGAAAAAATACGTCTTCAAAATATGGTATTTAATCTGTGAAGTTTCGTCACTGTTAATGTACAGAATTGATATAATGGCGTATTAAAAAACCTACCTGATAATGATATTAAATATAATGAATATTTGTTCTTCATGCCCACTTGCACTTTCGTTTTCTACATTTGAACAATACATAGTTTGCATACATTCGGTGTGCTTGGTTGTTAAGAAAAGGCAATGCCAATTCTATCGGCACATACACAAGTCGCCTATAAGGTAACAGTTGTATATAAACATATGACGGTTGTCATTTCTGGCTGAAATTATTGGTTCATTGATTTATTAATTTGTTGATATTTAAACATGCTACTGATAGTTTAATTACTTTTATTTTCAAAGTGCAAACGTGATCGCGAATTAAAAGTAACATTATATAAAACCTTATTCAGACTTACCTTCTAATGAATTGTATTTTAAGAAAAAAAATACATATTTTTCTATGTAGCAGTTTGATACAAGCTAAAAAGCGTGAAATACACTGCCAAAGTTATTCGACTATTCGTAGGGTATAACTTATTCTTAATTGTAAAAATATGATATTGAGTATGTCCAATTTAATAATTAACAATATCATATACATAAAATACAACCGTCTAAACAACTTGTTGTCTTATCATGACATAATATATATACTACATAACCCATCACTTATCTCGGTAGATAACAACTCTGAGGCATTTCATGCTACGCAGCCACGTTCGAATGGCAAAAAACGACCAGCGTTAGCCGTGTAGCTTTACGTTTCAATACCTATCCAAATGATATGGCTGTTGTAGTATCCGCGGATATAAATGTAATGCCGACTGTATCCCCGCTTCTTGTTATGTTGTTCGTAGCAGAAGTGCTAACAGTTCTAGCATATAATAAAGATTTACAATAATATATCATTTGTTATAATAGTTTTAATTTTTACGTTGGCTAATTGGTTAAAAACGTGGACTGAGGATATTGGTGTGCCGGGGCTTAACCGAGTGTGTTTCACAGAAACATTTCCATGAAAACACATACCTGACCTTGTGTCTAACCTCTTGGAGAGGAGTTGAATAAAAAACATAGTGTATCATCTTTTCCCGACCCCTGAGACAATCTCCGGAACAGGTCTTTCAAATTCGCAGAAAAAAGATCCACGATACCGTCTAGTATTTATTTTTCTGCACGTGTCTATTTCTTTACTTCACGATTTTTAATCTATTTTTTACTTCTCTTAACTGTCGCCAACTTCTCCCTTTTGTCATTCTTTAGACATAACCATCTCCCTTTCTTCCTTTTAATTAATCACATCCTAGGACATATGTTTCTATCATTATATATTAACAATGACTGCGTTCGTCATTTAACTTTGGTTTACGTGTTTTCATTTATTTTAGCCACACACTTCCGTGATCCTAAATATCATGTCACATGTTTCATCCAGCGCATTACATTTCGTTACGCTGTCTTAGAACCGGCATTCTTCTATGTGTGTATACTCCCGTCTCAGTGTTATCAATTTAGTGAAGCAGTCTCAAATCAAATAAATTCTTTCCTACTATAATGACATGTTATTATTGTAACTCAGTCGTAACTCTACTGCGTCATTGAATCGTGTAAGTTACGTTGAGCGACTTCAGCTATTCTTCTTCTCTATTTCTAATCACCACCGCTCGTTCCTAAGTTTTATAATCATTTTATCGGTATCTCCATTGATACATAAGAATAGCGCTTTGTAGCATTGTCTCTCTTCTATGTACTGTTTTACTAAGATGTCTCTTCTACTCATTCTATTCCTTCCTCTCAATGAATGTAGTAATATATGAGAAGAAACATACAGCAATTCTTTCTGTCAACCTCGATGAATTTAATAGTTTTTCCTGAAAGATTTGTAGACTAGATTTAGTTAAAACAGTCAACTCTCATATACAAAATGGGATCTTGTCTAATGGGAACTATCATTACGATTTTATACAATGAACAGTGACTAGAACACCCGAACCGTTTTGTAGAAATGAAAAAAACCTAAATGAATACTATTATCGTGATTTTTTAGTCAAATCCCATGCATTATCTCCTCCTTTTTTGCTCAACGTCCTAGATAGAGGTACTGTAGTGATAGGTTTGGATAATATTTTAACAGCATCTACGCTAGAAAAGGATGGGGGAATGGATAAGAGTTATTTCAGTAGTCCCCAGGAGGCCTCTTTGATTTTGAAATATTCGGCGTTGTCCGGGAGATAAGTGCTCAATATCCTAGATAGAGCTACTGTAGTGATAGGTTTGGAAAATATTTTAACGCTATCTTCGTTCCCCATTGGACTATTTCGCAGATCAGGAGAGAGGATACCTAAGTGATTTCAGTAGTCCCCAGGAGGCCTCCTTGATTATCAAAGTACTCGGCGTTGTCCGGGAGAAAAGTGCTCAATGTCCTAGATAGAGCTACTGTAGTGATAGGTTTGGATAATATTTGAACAGCATCTACGCTGAAAAGGATGGGGTAATCGATAAGAGTTATTTCAGTAGTGCTTAGGAGGCCTCTTTGATTTTGAAATACTCGGCGTTGTCCGGGAGAAAAGTGCTCAATATCCTAGATAGAGCTACTTTAGTGATAGGTTTGGAAAATATTTTAACGCCATCTTCGTTCCCCTTTGAACTATTTCGCAAATCAGAAGGAGAGAGGATACCTAAGTGATTTCAGTAGTCCCCAGGAGGCCTCCTTGATTATCAAAGTACTCGGCGTTGTCCGGGAAAAAAGTGCTCAATGTCCTAGATAGAGCTACTGTAGTGATAGGTTTGGATAATATTTTAACGCCATCTTCGTTCCTCTTTGGACTATTTCGCAGATCAGAAGGAGAGAGGATACCTAAGTGATTTCAGTAGTCCCCAGGAGGCCTCCTTGATTATCAAAGTACTCGGCGTTGTCCGGGAGAAAAGTGCTCCATGTCCTAGATAGAGCTACTGTAGTGATAGGTTTAGAAAATATTTAAACGCCATCTTCGTTCCCCTTTGGACTATTTGGCAGATCAGAAGGAGAGAGGATACCTAAGGGATTTTAGGAGTGCTCATGAAGCCTCCTCGATTTTCAAAGTACTCGGCGTTGTCCGGGAGAAAAGTGCTCAATATCCTAGATAGAGCTACTGTAGTGATAGGTTTAGAAAATATTTTAACGCCATCTTCGTTCCCCTTTGGACTATTTCGCAGATCAGAAGGAGAGAGGATACCTAAGGGATTTCAGGAGTGCTCATGAAGCCTCCTCGATTTTCAAAGTACTCGGCGTTGTCCGGGAGAAAAGTGCTTACTATCCTAGATAGAGCTACTGTAGTGATAGGTTTAGAACATATTTTAACGCCATCTTCGTTCCCCTTTGGACAATTTTGCAGATGAAAAGGAGAGAATGATATCTAAGTGATTTCAGTAGTCCCCAGGAGGCCTCTTTGATTTTCAAAGTACTCGGCGTTGTCCGAGAGAAAAGTGCTCAATGTCCTAGATAGAGCTACTGTAGTGATAGGTTTGGAAAATATTTTAACGCCATCTTCGTTCCTCTTTGGACTATTTCGCAGATCAGAAGGAGAGAGGATACCTAAGGGATTTCAGGAGTGCTCATGAAGCCTCCTCGATTTTCAAAGTACTCGGCGTTGTCCGGGAGAAAAGTGCTTAATATCCTAGATAGAGCTACTGTAGTGATAGGTTTAGAACATATTTTAAGCCCATCTCTGTTCCCCTTTGGACAATTTTGCAGATGAAAAGGAGAGAATGATACCTAAGTGATTTCAGTAGTCCCCAAGAGGCCTCTTTTATTTTCAAAGTACTCGGCGTTGTCCGGGAAAAAAGTGCTCAATGTCCTAGATAGAGCTACTGTAGTGATAGGTTTGGATAATATTTTAACGCCATCTTCGTTCCTCTTTGGACTATTTCGCAGATCAGAAGGAGAGAGGATACCTAAGTGATTTCAGTAGTCCCCAGGAGGCCTCCTTGATTATCAAAGTACTCGGCGTTGTCCGGGAGAAAAGTGCTCCATGTCCTAGATAGAGCTACTGTAGTGATAGGTTTGGAAAATATTTTAACGCCATCTTCGTTCCCCTTTGGACTATTTCGCAGATCAGAAGGAGAGAGGATACCTAAAGGATTTCAGGAGTGCTCATGAAGCCTCCTCGATTTTCAAAGTACTCGGCGTTGTCCGGGAGAAAAGTGCTCAATATCCTAGATAGAGCTACTGTAGTGATAGGTTTAGAACATATTTTAAGCCCATCTTCGTTCCCCTTTGGACAATTTTGCAGATGAAAAGGAGAGAATGATACCTAAGTGATTTCAGTAGTCCCCAAGAGGCCTCTTTTATTTTCAAAGAACTCGGCGTTGTCTGGGAAAAAAGTGCTCAATGTCCTAGATAGAGCTACTGTAGTGATAGGTTTGGATAATATTTTAACGCCATCTTCGTTCCTCTTTGGACTATTTCGCAGATCAGAAGGAGAGAGGATACCTAAGTGATTTCAGTAGTCCCCAGGAGGCCTCCTTGATTATCAAAGTACTCGGCGTTGTCCGGGAGAAAAGTGCTCTATGTCCTAGATAGAGCTACTGTAGTGATAGGTTTGGAAAATATTTAAACGCCATCTTCGTTCCCCTTTGGACTATTTCGCAGATCAGAAGGAGAGAGGATACCTAAGGGATTTCAGGAGTGCTCATGAAGCCTCCTCGATTTTCAAAGTACTCGGCGTTGTCCGGGAGAAAAGTGCTCAATATCCTAGATAGAGCTACTGTAGTGATAGGTTTAGAAAATATTTTAACGCTATCTTCGTTCCCCTTTGGACAATTTTGCATATGAAAAGGAGGGAGGATACCTAACTGATTTCAGTTGTCCCCAGGAGGCCTCTTTGATTTTCAAAGTACTCGGCGTTGTCCGGAAAAAAGTGCTCAATGTCCTAGATAGAGCTACTGTAGTGATAACTTTGGATAATATTTTAACAGCATCTACGCTGAAAAGGATGGGGGAATGGATAAGAATTATTTCAGTAGTCCATAGGAGGCCTCTTTGATTTTGAAATACTCGGCGTTGTCCGGGAGAAAAGTGCTCAATATCCTAGATAGAGCTACTGTAGTGATAGGTTTGGAACATATTTTAACGCCATCTTCGTTCCCCTTTGGACTATTTCGCAGATCAGAAGGAGAGAGGATACCAAAGGGATTTCAGGAGTGCTCATGAAGCCTCCTCGATTTTCAAAGTACTCGGCGTTGTCAGGGAGAAAAGTGCTCAATAACCTAGATAGAGCTACTGTAGTGATAGGTTTAGAACATATTTTAAGCCCATCTTCGTTCCCCTTTGGACAATTTTGCAGATGAAAAGGAGAGAATGATACCTAAGTGATTTCAGTAGTCCCCAGGAGGCCTCCTTGATTTACAAAGTACTCGGCGTTGTCCGGGAAAAAAGTGCTCAATGTCCTAGATAGAGCTACTGTAGTGATAGGTTTGGATAATATGTTAACAGCGTCTACGCTGAAAAGGATGGGGAATCGATAAGAGTTATTTCAGTAGTGTTCAGGAGGCCTCTTTGATTTTGAAATACTCGGCATTGTCCGGGAGAAAAGTGCTCAATATCCTAGATAGAGCTACTGTAGTGATAGGTTTAGAAAATATTTTAACGCCATCTTCGTTCCTCTTTGTACTATTTGGCAGATCAGAAGGAGAGAGGATACCTAAGGGATTTTAGGAGTGCTCATGAAGCCTCCTCGATTTTCAAAGTACTCGGCGTTGTCCGGGAGAAATGTGCTCAATATCCTAGATAGAGCTACTGTAGTGATAGGTTTAGAAAATATTTTGACGCCATCTCTGTACCACTTTGGACTATTTTGCAGATGAAAATGAGGGAGGATACCTAAGTGATTTCAGTAGTGCTCAGGAGGCGTCCTTTATTTTGAAAGTACTCGGCGTTGTCCGGGAGAAAAGTGCTTAATATCCTACATAGAGCTACTGTAGTGATAGGTTTGGATAATATTTTAACAGCATCTACGCTGAAAAGTATGGGGGAATCGATAAGAGTTATTTCAGTAGTGCTCATGAGGCCTCCTTTATTTTCAAAGTACTCGGTGTTGTCTGGGAGAAAAGTACTCAATATCTTAGATAGAGCTACTGTACTGATAGGTTTGGAAAATATTTTGACGCCATATTCGTTCCCCTTTGGACTATTTTGCAGATGAAAAGGAGGGAGGATACCTAAGTGATATCAGTAGGTCTCAGGAGGCGTCCTTGATTTTGAAAGTACTCGGCGTTATCCAGGAGAAAAGTGCTCAATATCCTAGATAGAGCTACTGTAGTGATAATTTTGGATAATATTTTAACAGTATTTACGCTGAAAAGGATGGCGGAATCGATAAGAGTGATTTTAGAGTAATAAGAGTGATATGCACCGGGGCGGCAATAGGTACGTATATAGTATGTGCACTGGGGCGACGATAGGTATGTATATAGTCTGCGCACCACGGTGGTTATACATACGTATATAGTATTAATACCGGAGCGGAAATAAGTACCTATATAGAAAGCGCAGATAGAGGTGGTACTTTTTATAGAAATATGTCATACTATTGCCCTGGGCAACGTAGGAGCAATGGTGGGGAAGAAGCAGCCTTCCCAAAAAGCAAAATTAAAAGTAGCGGTGAAATGGGGCGACCAGGGAAGAGAAAGGTAGAAAGATAAATAGACGGCTATAGATGAGAGGGGGAAATAGAAGTTTGAATATAAAGATGTTACACACGCGATTTCTTCTCAATTATATGTTTTTATGACCCTGAGCAACGCCGGGTAGCCCCGCTAGTAATAATATAAGAACCAACATCGTGAGATATTAGTGTATCACATGAACAAATTAAATAGGTCTAAAAAGACAAACTTAACATGAAGTTACATTAACAAAGTGTTTATTATAAAACTGGAAATGCCAAAAATCATGGAACACCCATTGCGATCTTTTTTATTTATAATTTTCTACTAAATATTCGTTATTCGTAAATAGTATCGTATATTAAATTATCAGGAACACACTTGCTGTAAAAGTTATGAATCATTAAGAAACTACTCAACTTCGGTTATCATTTAATATGAAGTTATTTTGCGAGATTTAAAAACTTAGGCCTAAATAGAATGTTAGCTTACATGTCAAACTTTGACTAGCGAATATGCAGTTGTTCCCATGTGATGCACTCTGCTACAGTTTATTTCTGGAATAGGCACCCCGCTACATATCGAAATATGACATGAGTTGTCTATTATGACCAAAATATGAAAATAAACACAGTGTAACACTCATGTTTTTTAATTGAAGTAGACAAAAATAGGTACATCCCTTACAACTTAAATGGTGTGTATGTGTGTATAAGTTAAAATGCACTGAAATCAAATATAAGATCAATACTTAAATCCCGTAAGAAAGGACGGAAGTGGATACGAGTTATCTCAAAACAAGAAAATAGATATGTGTGGATGTAACCGTTTGATTATTAAATGATTATGACGAGACTGTCTGTTATAATATAACACACGTGCAACAACAAACAGATACCTTGACAGAATATGGTGATTCAGATTATATCTATGTCTGCCCCTTTTAAAACTGCAATATAATTCCTTTCTTCCTAACGAAATGCTTACACATTAGCTGTTCTTGTAAACGAGTTTGTCTCTGTTTATGAGACGGTGATACTTGCATATTCTTCCACCGTAAATTCTATTAAACAAAAGACGCCGCAAATATTTAAATCAAGCAATTTCGAAGATTTCACGTGTCAAAAATACGGCACATACAGAAGAATAATGGGGGTGTTTTAACATGATAATTTTGTCCCGATTATCATACTATACATTTCGCTAAATACTACGCAAGATAATAATCTTATTGAAAAAGATGTTATCATGTCTGTATTCAATCCCCTATTTATTAAAGATAATGCATAGCTCTATTCTGCAATCATTGAAAGTTAAATTTGAAAACTAAAACTGGCGATTTGTCTGCATAAGAAGAAGAAAAAATACGTCTTCAAAATATGGTATTTAATCTGTGAAGTTTCGTCAGTGTTAATGTACAGAATTGATATAATGGCGTATTAACAACCTACATGATAATTGTTGTTGTTGCAAGGTTGAACAATAATTAGTGAGGAATACAATGAAGACGCAAACAACAAGGAGAATGCAATAATAAGTGTATTAAAGAAAAGGTATAGTTACAGTATGTACAAATGAAGGTGTCGAGTCAGAGAGTCTTGGTGGGAGGACATGTACGCTCTTCGGCGTCACTTCCGGTGGCATTTAGGTAACACACACTAAGGCCAACCTAGGCTTGCCATTTATAGTGTAACGTTATTCGTATATGCAAATGAGTGGTTGCCACCACAACAATAATGATATTAAATATAATGAATATTTGTTCTTCATGCCCACTTGCACTTTCGTTTTCTACATTTGAACAATACATAGTTTGCATACATTCGGTGTGCTTGGTCGTTAAGAAAAAGGCAATGGCAATTCTATCGGCACATACACAAGTCGCCTATAAGGAAACAATTGTATATAAACATATGACGGTTGTCATTTCTGGCTGAAATTATTGGTTCATTGATTTATTAATTGGTTGATATTTAAACATGCTACTGATAGTTTAATTACTTTTATTTTCAAAGTGCAAACGTGATAGCGATTTAAAGGTAACATTATATAAACCCTTATTCAGACTTATCTTCTAATGAATTGTATTTTAAGACAAAACATACATATTTTTCTATGTAGCAGTTCGATAGAAGCGAAAAAGCGTGAAATACACTGCCAAAGTTATTCGACTATTCGTAGGGTATAACTTATTCTTAATTGTAAAAAAGATGATATTGAGTATGTCCAATTTAATAATTAACAATATCATATACATGAAAAACAACCGTCTAATAAACTTGTTGTCTTATCATGACATAATATATATACTACATAGCCCATCACTTATCTCGGTAGATAACAACTCTGAAGAATTTCATGCTACGCAGCAACGTTCGAATGGCATAAAACGACCAGCGTTAGCCGTGTAGCTTTACGTTTCAATACCTATCCAAATGATATGGCTGTTGTAGCATCCGCGGATATAAATGTAATGCCGACTGTATCCCCGCTTCTTGTTATGTTGTTCGTAGCAGAAGTGCTAACAGTTCTAGCATATAATAAAGATTTACAATAATATATCATTTGTTATAATAGTTTTAATTTTTACGTTGGCTAATTGGTTAAAAACGTGGACTGAGGATATTGGTGTGCCGGGGCTTAATCGAGTGTGTTTCACAGAAACATTTCCATGAAAACACATACCTGACCTTGTGTCTAACCTCCTGAAGAGGAGCTGAATAAAAAACATAGTGTATCATCTTTTCCCGACCCCTGAGACAATCTCCGGAACAGGTCTTTCAAATTCGCAGAAAAAAGATCTAAGATACCGTCTAGTATTTATCTTTCTGCACGTGTCTATTTCTTTACTTCACGATTTTTCATGTATTTTTTACTTTTCTTAACTGTCGCCAACTTCTCCCTTTTCTCTTTCTTTAGATATAACCATCTCCCTTTCTTCTTTTAATTAATCACATCCTAGAACATATGGTTCTATCTTTATATATTAACAATGACTGCGTTCGTCATTTAACTTTCGTTTACGTGTTTTCATTTATTTTAGCTACACACTTCCAGCGCATTATATTTCGTTACGCTGTCTTAGAACCGGCATTCTTCTATGTATGTATACTCCCATCTCAGTGTTATCAATTTAGTGGAGCAGTCTCAAATCAAATACATTCTTCCAACTATAATGTCATGTAATTATTGTAACGCAGTCGTAACTCTACTGCGCCATTGAATCGTGTATGTTGCGTTGAGCGGCTTCAGCTATTCTTCTTCTCTATTTATAATCACCACCGCTCGTTCCTAAGTTTTATAATCATTTTATCGGTATCTCCATTGATACATGAGAATAGCGCTTTGTAGCATTGCCTCTCTTCTATGTACGAACGTAGCACCTGTTTTACTAAGATGTCTCTTCTACTCATTCTATTCTCTCCTCTCAATTAATGTAGTAATATATGAGAAGAAACATGCAGCAATTCTTTCTGTCAACCTCGATGAATTTAATAGTTTTCCCTGAAAGATTTGTAGACTTGATTTAGTTAAAACAGTCAACTTTCATATACAAAATGGGATCCCGTCTATTGTTACTGTCATTACAATTTTATACAATGAACAGTGACTAGAACACCCGAACCGTTTTGTAGAAATGAAAAACACTAAATGAATACCATTATCGTGATTTCTGAGTCAATTCAAAAACTATTATCTTGAGTTTGTGGTCACGGATTGAATGGTTAAATTCCTAATAGAAAGCAATATTCATTTTCGTCTAATTTGATTCTATGTTTCGATTATTCAAGCGAAATGTTTCACAGAATGTTCTAAGCATGCTGTGATTATTAGTTCTGATGGAAAACAATCAAATAAAAATACGTGTTAAACGATCTCAAGTAGAACACATTTCTTTTAGATGGGAATAGTTTCAAAACGGCACACAACATTCTTCAGCCTGAATCTCATCTTTTAAAACCGAAAATTTAAACGTTGTCCTTCCGAGATATATTTTAGGTTTTTTGAAATTCTTTATTCTTATCAATTTGAACAGAACTGTTGTTGATTTTTTAATTATCTAACGGAACAAAAATATTATATCCAGCAATTACGTTAATTTATATTAAATAGTGGCACTATTCCCATTACATGAACACTATTACTCAGTTTGTACTACATGATAATATGTTCATGACTATATATAAATATATGTCTCTCACTCAACAAAAACGGGCCATGTGTACACTTTATGTGATATCTCCTTTATTTATTGACCGATTGCCCTTATTTTACAGGATATGACAGAATCAACGACCGTGAGTACACCAACACCTCAGTGGGAGCTGGGACAAAGAATACACTGTGGTAAATGTTACTACAAAGCCAGGCTCGTTTAAGAAAACCCAGGACAGTTTCATGCATTAGTTCGAATGTGAAAAGCCACAACCCAAAAGCAGCATTCAGAACTGGGTGGACCACTTCGAGAAGTATGGGCCCGTGGAGAACTTTAACGCTACCAGTGAGAACCGTCCAAGCCAGTCGGCACGTCCCAAGAAGCGGACAGCCGAGCTAGTCGAAAGTATGATGGAGTCTCTTCAGGAGAGTCCGAAACGCTCTGTGCGTAAGCGAAGTCAGTCCCTCGGTATCTCCGTGAGACTTACAGGAGAGTGCTGGTGAATGATATCAGGGCTTACCCATACAGAATACAGACGCTGCAGACCCATACAGCCTCTGACAAGAAGCAGAGGAGCGCTATGGCAGTCAAGATGCTCGATAAGATCGAGGAGACACCAGGTGTCCTTAACCTCCTTTGGACCTCAGATGAACCCCACTTCCATCTTGACGAAAAGGCAAACTCAAAGACAAATGTCTTCTGGGGGTCCTCCAGAAGAATGAAGTAGCCACCAAGCCCCTGCACTCTCCTAATTGCACAGTGTTGGCTGCAATCTCGGTCAGAGGCATCATCGGACCAATCTTCATCGAAGAATCTGGCGCAGCAGTGACAGTCACCGAGGAACGGTATGTGGAGGTCCTCAAAACCTTCAAGAGTGAGCTCCAGACTCTCTACCCATCGCTCATGAGCAAGTTCTGGTTCCAGCAAGACGGAGCAAGTTCTCACACCTCAAACCTGTCCCGAGATTGGCTGAAAGAGAACTTCGGAGGACGAGTGATCAGTCTCAAGACTAATTTTGAGTGGCCACCCCACAGCCCGGACCTAAGCCCCCCATATTATTTCCTGTGGGGCTATCTTAAGACAGAATGTACGCAGGGAAACCCAGAACCATCACGCAACTTAAGGAAGCCATCAGGGAGGAGATGAGAGGCATTCCCAATTCAGTCTGTAAGAACGTCATGGACTGCGCCTCAAGAAATGCACGGAGCTAAAAGGAGTCCATCTAGAACACATGCTGTAGAACGGAGAAAAAAAGGCCAAATACCCTAATGTTCTGATATGATTTTTTTAATATAATAAACTAGTTATGCCTCAAAATTCATTTCATTCGGACGAATGTTTTTATTTGGGTCACCATATATATATATATATATATATATATATATATATATATATATATATATATATATATATATATATATATATATATATATATAACTAAACAAGTTCAAAAGTGAATGATACCTCGTAACATTAATAAATATTAAAATTAATTATATTATTAAAAACATTTAAACAGCCATCACCAAATGCAGTTACGTTTCAGCGACCTAACGCTTCAGCAGCACCTAGAAATAATAATGAAAATATAATCTGTACAATGGTTATAAAAGAAACATAGTCGAAATCAGACAAAAGATCCCAGAAAAACAAGTAAATCGACAGCATGGCGAAGTAACAGTCATTCCGACCTAAATAAAACGTGGCGGACATTCTATTTCACATGATAGACAGGTTTAATTATCAAGGACACGTAGTGAGTCGATAGCACTTTAACGTAGCAAGATATTGTTATTACTTCTGTTGTTTTTCTTTTTTATTCGGATTTTATGGATTTTATTTTAGAATAAGAATATAAGTGTATTTTTCTCCTGCGAATTGACGACATGTAAAATCTTATCGATCATTCGATCATTAAATGATGGCCGATATGCATATATATATATATATATATATATATATATATATATATATATATATACCATGTTGTCTCTCATTGCCGTATTTTTATTTTTTTACCAATTGTACGAATTAAGTTTCATCATCATTTTTAGGCTTCGATGAAACGATAGGTCGTTGAAACATGATTACATTTGCGTAATGCAGTTTAAATATACATATATCCTTTAAGACATCTAAGTTGATTAATCTGGAGATGTTAAAATAGACTTTCAAAAAGCTCTAATGCAAAGTTCCAAATAGACTCGTAGAAAACTCTTGGCCAGTCCTCTATATGTATCCGCTTCTAGGTACATATAAATCTTAATTCCCCTTAATTGCGTGACAGTTTTCATTCGCCGAGTAGATATGTCGACTGCATGCAGATGTTGGTCTTACTCTGTGAACAGTGATCACGCTTCCCGACCGTTTGAAATTGTTACTCTCTTGTACTGATAACAGCTATGAGCTTGAAACGCAAACGTCTGTAGGCATTAATAATCATATATATATATATATATATATATATATATATATATATATATATATATATATATATATATATATATGTGTGTGTGTGTGTATATATACACATATGTATATATATATATATATATATATATATATATATATATATATTGATAAATGTAAACAGAGAGATAAAGATGTAAGAAGGACACATCTATTTCAACTTTGATTGTTCAATGCAAGGTGTACTCGGTAAAAAAATGTTTAGTGTTATTTCCTAAATCCAAGGCTTTTCAAAGATTACCATTATATCATCAAAGGAATTACATAGATGGATAAGTTGAGAGTGGAAAAGCCACAATTCAAAATTTTTAAAAATATAAATTAATGGAGAGGATATGTATTCATAAGTTGTGTATTACGTATATTTTATTTGTACAATTAAATAAATATTTAAAATAATCGATGATGTTTATACACATATAAATATACCTCGACTTAGCTAGTGCTTGGAATAAATAGTTAATTCATAATTCAGAGAAAACGATACCAAGTATAACAAATTGTAATCATTTTTTATATTAAATGTTCTAATAAATATATGCCCCTTAAAGCCGAGGGACAGACTCAATTAATGAGTATGTTATTGTTTCCAAAAGTGGTTAATATGCAGTGTATCAGTTTAACTCTTACTACTTCTATTACTACTTCTAACCTGCTACAAAGTTATTAGGAGTTCACATCTTAATGAAGTATTTCCCTATTTCAGTCAATTATATCTATCTATTTATTTAATGGGGGGTTCGCTGTCTTCATACCAGTTACACATTAAATACGAAATATCTACGCCTGCATTAGTGAACCCAATTTACTCTTCTTCTCAAACCGATACGCACAGATAGGCAAGGACAAAATGTGCATACACATGTTTCCTTACATACCGGACATATTTTTTCATAAGACTAGAACGAAACACCCTTTACATCGTCCAAAATATAAAGAAAAGTAAAGTCGTTTCTTTCTACACCACACTCAACCTACCTACAAACAGATATAAGAAACACACACATGACACATATAAGCTGACATTAGGAATACCTCATCCAATATTGAAACATAAATATATTTGCACCAAAGCAGGATAGTCGCTCTAGTCCTAATACAAAAACGGTCATTTACATTATCAATGTTTCGGATGCAACACCTACTACATAGGTGAAACACAGAACATGCTTGATTGGAATAGTAGTTCAGATTTAGCGTTTGGTGCAATAATCAATTGCGTACATAACATTGAAGGGTGATGTTTTATAAAAAAGGATTCATGACCTACTAAGAAAATACAACTAAGCAACATCCGGGAAACTGTCAAATGCATTCACCGTCGCATAAAACACGGTGTTAATATATTATATACTTATGTACAATAATTATGTTGAATTTTACTAAGCCTACTCTTATCTACCGATATACATACTTGGCGTTTTGGCTAAGATCAAAGTGTAGTATCTGTTCCGATGGATACTGCACCCCATAGACTGGTATTGTCTTGGCCTTCGGGGCTTTATTTACGCTGGTCTATGGGTCTGTCCTGTGCGGTTCTAGGAGGTCCACTCTCCCAGGCTTTGCCTCCCCTCTTTGGGGAGGAGTAAGTTTATTGCTTACCACCTGAGGCGCCCCAAACGGAGAATGCCGACGGGGCTTCCCAGGCACTTTTTAATGGGCAGAGTGCTCACCTCTCGGGCGCTGGCTTTTCAAACCCCACTTTCCCGACCCGACCTTGGGTCACATCTTACTTGAGGGAGTAAGATAAAACTGGCCTTGGGCCTTACTCTTGGAGAGGAGTAAATAAATACTCTTATCAACCAATGTTTGTCCATACTATTTGCAGCCTAAGCAGCGGCACACACTTTACTTGGGTATCATTCTTTCTCATAAATCTAATAATATGACCCCTACTGCTTATTCTTAATATTTTGCTATTTAGCTAATATTTTAACCTACTCCTTTCTCACAACGTACTGTCATACTTTTTCATACAACCAACTTATCGTTCCATCGACACTCCACTTCGCCTTTTATATGCTTAGTTCCCAGCCTCGACTCACTTTCTTATATTCACCTTCATAATTTCAACTATTCTCATCCACCACTCACGTGTGTATGTATAAATAGTGTACTCACATTTGTAGCATATCTTTCTTCTGATCACACCTGAATGTCTCAGGATGAAAAGCGGTCTCGCCACATATGTCTTCGTATTTATTTAATTTCGTTCTATATGAATGTATTAGTCGAATATTCTTTTTTTTTCTTTTTGAGGTCTGCTTACACTTAAATATATTTTAAACAATTACTGTGTATAATTATTCTGATAATTATTTTCAAGCATTTACAGAAGAGTGTCAATTACATCACGGCTTAACTACCTAAGCAACCTAACGCCAACTGGTTATACACATTATTATAACTATCTACATTTGTTTTGTTACTTGATGTGATCTAACAAAACTTGATCAGTCATATTACATTCGGATCCAGTGATTTTCTATCCAAAACGTATTAATCAAACGCTGACAACTACTAGTATTTTATGTAAACATTTATTCCGGTTACGTATATTGTTACACGTGAACGCACACTATTTTACTTTAATACAAATTCATTTAGAAAAACAAAAGTCTTTTTTAGTCTTGCTATAATTTAATGCAAATACATTTCACTTAATAGTGTATCTTAGTTCATTGTGTTTATTTCTGTATGCTGTGAATCTTTTATAAATAACATACATATTAAGTATAGCTGAAAGAAAAATATTTTTGGCGAAATAGACATTCTTAGAAATGTCTTTATCTGTTTTATCGTATCGTTATAATCCGCCATGTTACATTTTTTCTTTGTATGTTTTACCTCCGGTAAATTCTTCTGTGTCAAGTTGAATATGAAGATGAAACCATCTGGACATTAAAATCAAAATAACTTAATCTGATGATTACCTGTACGTTGCTAAATAAGTTATAAGCTATTATTTCATTTAAAATATAAACGTCCCTGGTTTATATGGTAAATCATCATAAACAGTTCCTTAACCGATTTTGGTTCTCATCAAAATGAGAACCGCTTTCCATGTATGGAACTGTGAGTGACAGAGAGCACACACACATAGCCACCGGTTGGGATAACATATTTAAGATATGTTTTCAAATCTTTACAACATTTCCCGTCTCTCGGTATATCTGTCACATTAATGTTTGAAATCAAAGGTTTATCTATGAATGAGCATATTCTACGGATACAGTCTCATATTCATTATGATAAGAATTTGTGTTGGGGCGCTGCAACGCAATCCGTGAATGGAACATATATTTCAATAGCACCCTACCAAGATACATTTCTAAATCAAATAATTCATAAACACTGTCAAGGAATTTGTTTGGGAATATATTCGATAGAAAGTTGTACTGCACACGCCGTTAGAGATGATATTGATTTTGATATTTACTGAGCGAAAATGTTTATTATGCATAAAAAGACATAATTACTTATGTTTAAGTAAAAGTACGATGCCCTCATTTTACTTTCACATAAAATTCACTTTTTTTTTCTAAATATATTTCTTTCTCAATTGTATTTGTATATGTATCACAACTATCTAAATTACTCGTGGTCTCTCTTAAATCAGGATCATATAAAATCATGGAACCTAGAAATGCCGGTCTATAGATTCACTTATAACTCTATGTGACCATCCATTTGTTCTGTATGTGGTGTTACCAGAGGTTATTATTACTGACTCACAACGTGGTATATTCACTTACCGGATGCAATACATTCACCTGCTTTTTCAGACAGTCCAGCAAAGAGAGCCTTAAAAAATTGCAACCGTTCTTTTACTGGAACTGTTTGTATATCGCTTGCACTTAGTTCACCGGGTATATTCGCCAGGTAGTTTCTAAAATTATTTTTTATTAGTCCGGTTGCTCCTATAATAACTGGAATGATTGAGATCTTCTTGAGATTCCAGTTCCTTTTTCTATATCGTACATAAGACCTTTGGTATTTCGTAATCTTTATCTTTTTACACTTTTCAAGCGAGCATCGTTATGGACACTAGCTTCATCTAGAATTGCTACTTTCTCCCTTTTGTCCCATATCACTATGTAAGGTTTAACAGTTCCGTTTTTCTGATATGTAGTTGTAGATATTGCATACATTGTATAGTGGATTGTGGATTACTTTTTCTCATCTGTTCTTACTAGTGTATGCTCCCAGAACTTACTGCTAATGTGCGCGTCAATAAATAGACAAGTAACAATGCGACTTAAAGTGGGAAAATAGTTTCTATACTCTTTGAAATGCCTAATAAACTTGATGAAACTACATTACAGACTGTTCAACTACATGAGTGTTTATTTTTTCCCAATGCACTCTACAGCAATTTTCTTTTCGCTCGAGTTTATATGTCCAATCCATGTTTGTATCAAGTGTTGCATACGTTAACAGGCGTTATGGATCGTTCTAATAGCTCGGACCAAAGTAACTTTTCTGTTAATATTCTTTCAGACAGTTGACTCAGTATTAGATAAAAGAGAAACAATTGAATCAATGTTAACTTAAAATGTGTATATTTATTTATTTAATGCTGCGCCCACTCTCAAATACATCAGTCGCTTCTATATCCCTTATACAACAGGATGTTACATGAAATGTCATTTCATCGCTGACTTTCGAAACTCGGCATATCTTAACTTCGATCCAACACTCGCTACATGATAAACATAGACAGTCGGCAATTAAACTGACATTGGTCGACAGGTAAACCTAGGTTAACACCTTGTCAATCTTACTTAAGTCATCTCATGCATTTTGTAGATCATTTTTTACAACAATTACACAATCAAATTACAAAAAAGTACTATTAAACAACATGTTAGACGAACAGACAACGAATATCTTAACGTTGTGTAGTAACATTTCATATCTATATAAAGAGAAACGTGATGCATAAGATGTGACTACGCTAAGTTTTATTTTATCTCATTCCAGAAAAAAAGCAAATTCGATATTTTTCATGACTAAAAGTTCGATGTTATAAGTAGTTTCCGCTTCTTTCAATGACTTTTGAATATTTTGTGCGTTCTATCCTGAGCTATTTACCATTGGAATTTCATTGAAATAGACAGTGATTTACTCTTAAATTTGATTTCCAATAAGCATGTTCTTGATTCTAGTAGAATCCAGTGGGTCACGATAGTTAAATTCCAACTTAGTCATTTACATCTACTTGGCCTATTACAAAATATGTGTTATATCCACCTATAGTAGTACCATCATCTTTTGGAAAAGGCTAGATTATGGGAGTTTGGTTCCAGTTGATTCGTCTAATGCATTATTATTATTATTATTATTATTATTATTATTATTATTATTAGCTTATTATTATTATTTATAGTCGTCTCAACTTTTTAATTCTTTTAGTTAGAAGGTTGTATTTTGAACATCAGTTTCATTCCCTTGACCAAAAACATTCCAGCTGTACCTTACAACTTCGCTGTTCATCACAAGCAAACCATAGCAGAATCAGAAAAAAATTGTCTCGTCAATCTGTTTCAGCAATTTTGTTCTTTTTCGTTATGGTTCTAATCGTTCCAATTGCAGCCGGAATAACTTTTAGTACTTAACATGTCTATTGTCTTACTAATTCCCATTTTCGATCTTGATATGTATTTATTTGTTCGTGTTCTTGCTCCCCCAATCTTATATCAAAGGGATAAGCCATACCAATGAGTAAGCAAATTCTCATTTTGTTGTTTATAAAGATTAAGTCGTAATTTGAAAGTTAAGAACCCTATCAGTCTGTATGCGCCCAAAGAATGTAACATTGTCCTTCTCCTGCTCATACCATTTCTCACTCTAGTCCAATTCATAAAGTTTACATATAGTTGAGAATAGTACGTGATCGACTTTATCGCGTTACCATTTTTAAATACTGTTGTGCGAGTATTGGGCATTCAGATACAATGTGCGGTAAGGTTTCTTCGATTTCATTACACAATCTGCATATCAGTGATTTTAGCAGCTTTGTCAATGTAATGTTTGATGGACCTAGTGCGTGTGGCTGGTTTCTGGGCTGTCATTTAGGTGCTCTCCGTAGATCTTTTGTGGATCACCCATGACCAACCAATTTACGCTGTCATGGTTCTCTAAATGCGGTGTTCTTAAAGAATACACCGTGTAATTCATTTCCAAATAATTTAAAGCCTCTCTCTTGTAACTGATTCTTTTTAAACCACAGTTCTTAGTATTCCTTTCTTTTTACTTCACGAAGAATAATCTCATAACTTTCAGAAATATATTTATATTTATATATATATATATATATATATATATATATATATATTGAAGAAAAAAGAGTGATAAATATGCGACGATTGTCCAAATTTATTTCAAGTTTCAATTGTTCAATGCAAGGAGTATTTAGTAATAAACTAGTGTTTATAAACACTAGTTTATTACTGAATACACCTGGCATTGGACAATTGAAGTTTGAAATAAATTTGGATTATCGTCGCATATTTATTACTTTTTTTCTTCTATCTCTACAATTGCTCTATCTCGTATATTGAGCTAAACCTCTTCACTATAGGTTCCATTTACTAAAAGTTTTACTTTTGGTTAATATTTTATCCTATATATATGTATATATAAATATATATATATATATATATATATATATACATAAATATATATTTATATGTATATATTATTATCATTATTATTAGTAGTAGTAGCAGTAGTATTTATGTTACTATTATTATTATTATGATTAGTGTATTTATTATGCTCTGTCCGTTTTAAATTGTATAACATATATATAACCTTAATCTAGTGCTGAACTGGAGAAGAGAGGATTACTCATGTGCCTACATTTAATTGTTTAGTACATTATCGATTCTTAGCTTGTGAAATATTACACGTGTTATATCATTCCCTTTTAGATTTCTTTCAACTGCCGTTTCAATGTTTTTATTTTTATTGCTATGATATCTAGTGAGCAAACTAGTCGACAGGAACACACGTTCCATAATATTTTCAAACGTTATATATAATGGAAAGTAAATTATATTTCATGCCATTAGTACTTATTATTTAATACCCCGAACTTACATACGCGAATCTCATTTAGCAATAAACTCGGTACTTGTCACGAAGCTACTTTTCGGAAAATATACCATCAATTCGTTGGCTTTCAACAGATTTTAACATTTTCACGGACCGAACGTCTTCCTTAACAAAGTCATCCGTCCATGGGATTGGATGGGTTTTATCTCTCACGCTCACATTTCTATTCAATGCTAAGTGTTTATAGATCAACTATTTTGTACTTGCACAGTTTGTATCTACCTTTTGTTTCATTCTGTCCACGTTCTGTCTACGATTTCAACGAGATACGAACACCCGTTTCAACTACTATTACACATGACCAATTATCGGAATAAATAAACATCAGACATCCATTAAACGACACTAACGAATCTCGGGACTTAAGTTAACAATAGTAACTTACATTATTGCTTACATCAATGTGTTATTTAATTTTATTACATATTTATTAAATATTTTCTAAATAATATGATTTATGTGACAATAACTTTTCATTTCCGGGTCACACTGATTATTGATTTAAGATTCTAAGTTTCCTCGTTAGTTATCGCTCTTCAAGGGCTTAAACGGTGGCATATACATTCCAGAAAAAT
Organism: Sepiola atlantica; assembly: GCA_963556195.1. NCBI lineage: Eukaryota > Metazoa > Mollusca > Cephalopoda > Sepiida > Sepiolidae > Sepiola > Sepiola atlantica. Next base: position 20,996,896 of record OY744521.1, on the reverse strand, counting down.
CAAATCGTTTTGATACAACTTGTCGTAAACACTTCGTCGTGATTTACAAAAAGTATATTCTTATATTTTTACAACATACTCTTAATTAATATTTTTGTAAATCTTCTATTCCGAATCTTCCCTAATTAAACATTCAGATTCCCGGTTAACTGTCATATATCACTGCACGTTATTTCCGCAAAGTCACTTCGACCACATAGTTCTTTGAAATGACAACTTGTGTTACAATAGTGTGGTATCTATTACAATGTATCTGATATTATGCGGTGGTTGATGTGTTTGGTTCGAAAGGATTAATGATTCTAACCATTTGGAAATAGCTCTTATACGACACCGCTCAACATGACAAGAATACGTGCATTAATGCGCCATGTCAAGTTTGTCAATATTAAACCACAGATTCTAACTTCATAAACAAGCATCTAAATTTACTTTAATCAATATCAAATACCCGTTCATATATACACGCAAACATAAACACGCCATATAGAGATGGCAGCTAAAAGCACCCACACCAGGTATGACCTACGTTGTAGAGTAGTTCCTATGTATAATTACTTTAGAACCACACAGAAAAAAATGTGTATAGTAAAAAAGTGTCTCTTAACAGTAATTTATCAGGAGAGGAACGCGCCTGAGTTTACTAAAAAATTGTTTATTTGCAATACGCTAGTCGACTGACTTGCATGTTGAGAAAAAAATGAACACAGTAAATATTTGATAGGCACCCACTATTTATAACGCTTTCATTTATTGTTTTATAAATATGAGATCACTGCTTCAAATAGTAAATTAGATAGCATAACACCTCTCGTAATTTGTAAATGATTTTATGTTGACCATAAGTTATTTATATTAGATCAATGTGGAGAAATTCATTATGTTTACCAATAAACGCACGCACGCATACACACACACTAGAGGTTGAATTACCTTGAGTGTATTTGGTATATTTGTATAAGGGTTTGTCAGGAATACCTGACCTGTATTTACTTCACCCTACAAGTAAACCATGAATAATATTCAAAATAACATAGAAATCGAATGCCAAATAAGATCCCCTCGACACAAAAATACACTAACATATACGAGGAATGGTGCACCTTCGTCAATAATGTTACCTCAAGTAACAACACTTTGCTTTACACTCCATTAGACAAGATGTAAGTTCTCAAGAAATAAAGGGGTCTTTCCTGGCGCTAACACTTGGATTCTATATGAGATATAGTGATATCCTAATTTGCAACATAAATTCTTTTTTACATTTAGAAAGTTTGAGTTAATAAAGCGTTGCCGGTGGGAATAGTTCAGCAGAAAATGAGATGAATTGAATTTTACATATTTAATATATATATATATATATATATATATATATATATATATATATATATATGACAAGTTCGAATGCAAAACGCGATAAATCCAATCTGTTCAAATTCAGACATTAAATAATAATAAAAGGACGAATGATTTAAATATTCAATAATATTTCTTTTTTTTTTAATTGAACGCAAACATAAATAATGCAGTATTGTATTGTGTAAAACAAAATGGTGTGGCATGACCGAGTCTTAAAATGCAATACTTTTTGTAGTGATAGCTTTGCAATTTTTGAAATGGCGCTTATCGCATTTTGCATTCGAACTCTTCACATATATATATATATATATATATATATATATATATATATATATGTTCTTTCCCGAATTGATCAATATAATATGTTATCTTACATCTTTCTTGTGTTCGCTTTATTTTGGCTGATTCCAGGACAAGGGTTCCTGGTGTCTTGTGGAGTATACAGATGTGTGCTGTTAATTTAGGAAAAACAACTTGGAGAAGGTGACCCATTCATCACTTATATAATCAGTTTGTAATTATTTTTCATTTTCATTGTTTAGATGATTTATTGTCTGTTATTTTGTGTGTGTATTTGATTCCTGCGGCTGTTCTAGTCTGTATGAAATGGTTGTAATTGTCTTAATAACCGCATTTTATTGTTTTTGTTTTCCTACTCATCGCTTTCACTGAATTAGTATATATATATATATATATATATATATATATATATATATATATATATATATATATATATATATATATATATATATACATACTGAACATCTGCAGTACATTAAGGATGTTGACCCTCATAATAAATTCAGTACCGTGGTTTCTAATTATTTTAGTAGCAATATAGACACAATATGACCAATGACATTTTTTTTACCCCCACACTTTTGCGCCTAATTTGTTTAAAATTTAAATTATGCTTTTATATATTTTGCAACAACATAATTAAAAGTGTAATTTAGTTTCTGATACTACACTTTGTCTTTTTTCCTTAGTCATTAAAAGTGTATGCGAAATATTTCCATACTGAGACAATTTTAATTTGTGTCCCGATCAAAAGTGGGCGTTTTTTAAAGCTTGAATTCCCTCAAATAAAGCAGAATTTTTGTCTTACTATTTCCTGTCCTCTGTGAGCAGCAAGTAAATATAACTGTTATATATATATATATATATATATATATATATATATATATATATATATATATATATATATACACTGAAAAATGTATTCCCTGTACATTTTACCAAAGTAAGATATTTATAATTATGTTCACCATTTTACAATATATATTACTTTTAGACCATCGTCAACGGCTCTCACAAAATCATACTTCATTTAGATGGTAGCTAACAGTTTCTTCTGTAACATTTTCTATATCGCATCCTCCCACTAATCGCCTGTATATAAATTACATCGGATAATTTATACAGTGTAAGTGTTTCATTTCATTCTTCTTACAATTTCATACCGGATTCATAAACAATATAATACACCCTCACTCATATTCCTTGCTTATTCCAGAATACTGGATTGCATACAATTATTATTAATATTTCGTTACTTACAACTATTAAGAATACACTCCAACTCCTTCCGGAATTGTTGAGTGCGAGACAATTCCATTTTCAATTATTCCAGTTTTTTATTTATTTATTCATTTTTGTCATTATTTAATTTCGCGCATACAACGTGCAATACACACACTCATGACATTTTAAATGCTTCAACATCTTCTGTGAACACATAAAATCATCACGCTTAGCAAAACCTTCAATTCCATTGGTTACAACTTTTGTACGGTAGATCGAGAGGTAACTCTCTGCATAACGCAGTCAGGACCAATTCACCTCTAACGTTACTCCGGATATGAGAGCCATTATTTTGACTTTCATAACATGAGTTTTCGTGTTCATATTTACAACTTCTCGGTACATTCTTCATGGTAACGTCATCATCGTACACAAACATTATTTATTCAATTTTTTAGCCAAAACAATAACTATTCCGCCATAGTAATCAGTTTCGCTTCTGCTCATCTATACTAAGATAAAGTTTACACAAACACATTATTGTTTGAGATGATTCGGCAAACAATACGTTAATTTCGAACAAATCCAATATTACAAAACAAATATTAATAAACTTTTGTTGTCATGACTAAATATTACAACGTAAACCACATCATTACAGCTGTTTCTTTTCATACAAATACCTATTCATACAATAAAGTATAGACTTGGCTATATTTAACGTATGATAACAAGACTTGTTTTCATTATACATAAATTGCACTTATTGTACTCTGAATGCGAATGGCGTCAATCTTTTCTCGGTACTTCTGCACTTTACAGGCCGTGCTGAAATAATACCGTTACAGCATACATACTAATTCTTACCATAAGGGAGGTGAATAGGGATACTCGGTCCGGGTCCGTTAGCTGCAGGGTGTTGTTGCAAGGAGTAGGATTTTCTCAAATTAAATATTTTAACTATTCTGTGTTTTCACCATATAATTTAATAAACATAAGATACCGTGAAAAATGATTTTAACGGGAAAATAATATTTAAAAAAAAAGAAAATGATCGTTGTCCTTAAACTGTATAAGTATGTTTTTCTCTCATCGATCAGTAAATGGCCAATCAATTCTAGACGTCGCCAATTTTTATGTTTGGCTTAATTCGAAGGTGTATCTTTTGCAAGGAGATGGATTTTCTCTGCAATTAAATATTTTAACTATTCTCTACTTTAACCATGCAAGTTATTAAACATCAGATATAGTGAAAGATGGATACTTGGAAATCCTATCGGCCGTGGTCCATAAGTTGCAGAAGTACAATTCACTGACTCAAGATCGGAAAGGGAACATCTGCAGTTTTCGGACCAGGACCGTACTATTTTGTTCAGATACGATTTTTACATTGCGTTCATTGTTAGCGGTATCTTTAGTTTATAGATTTGTCAGGCAAAAGTACAAAATAATATACAAATTCTATTTTGAAAAGTATAACATGAATTTAAAAAACGACAAGTACAGCAGAGTTAGTAATGTCGGGAATATCCATGAACGTTAATTATATTTTTAAAAATAATGAAATAATAATAACAATAAACCGAAAGAAAAATATTGTTTTCAGGAGGGAGGGAGCAAATCGATGATCACCGAATTGTATGTTTTATACATAAAATTTGCACTATTCTCTTTATTTTTAAACGGTTGCGAGTGATGAATGCAAACGAGTCTCTCATTTTATTATATTTCTTCCGGACAACGCCGGTCCGCAGGTACGGCTAGTAGTAAATAACAATCCAACGTTATGTTTATTTACGCATCAATAAGAAAATATTACTACTCTTTTGCAATTCTTGTGTGTTATATTGAATAAGGTTCAGTTTAAGTATGCATCGAATTGTGTTTCATTTGTTAAAAATCTTATATTTAAAGTTGTCTGATGTTTATTTTGGTAAACCTCTTATTTATTGCTGACAGTCTGACTGTTCGGGAGATCTCGCTTCCTACCTTCATTGAACCGACTTTACTTACGTAGGTCACAATCAAGCCCGATTGGCAAACTCCGGGTGTTAGTCACGTCCATCTTGACTGACCGACCCTCTACTCTTTGTGCTAACAGTACTATATTTGTATGTATTCATATCTATCTAAACACTCGTAAATAGAAATAGATGTTTCGTTCTTCTTTTCAAAATAGTGATCTTAAATATTTCCAATGAATAAATGCACGTATAAAATGCCGAATTATTCTATAGCTCCGTACGTGTCTTTTTTCAACTTTCCGTATGTTTTCCTTGAAGCAATCCCAACAACGCTGACTAGACAATTTGGTTTTCTCTTTACAGTGCCAAATGCGAATCAAAATAAAATTTGTTCAGGAACAGCTTGTTAGGGAGAAAATATTTATGTTTGGTAAAGTAAATTGGCATCGGATAATATGCCCCGACAAACATTTACCATATGGACATAGAAGCACAAAAATGTCTGGCAGCTAATCGGTGAACATCAGGTTATATCGAGACTAGTTATCACAAACGAGTGACCTAGACGTCTTCAGTCATTTGCTAGGGGCGTAAAATAAACGCAAATTCACCTCTACACCCATAATTTACATTCTAAAACCCAATAAACCTGAGTAGTGAATTCGTGAAATTCTTATATCGTGTTCTATATAATAAGGTAAATATTTGATTTCTTCATGTGTTCCACAAAATAGGAAAAAAATTACTCACAACGCCGTATTTTATCATAAGAAAGACTGCATATAATATATAGGATTAATGATTGACAAACTATTATATTACGTGTGAGGAAATCGGATCTGACGGGTTCACATTTTATCGTTTTTTTGGTGTGCTAATTTTCGCACTCATAATATAAGGAAGTTTATACACGCACAATATACAAGTTATTTTTAATTAATCTCATAAATATGGATTGTGTTTTGCCATTAAATAACTTAAATTGTCTTAATTTTCTATGTAACATTCGTTTAACGTCTCTTCAGATTACAAATAACACACACGTTAAACTATTAATTCTTTTACAAATACTACACAACCGTAACTATGTATATATATATATATATATATATATATATATATATATATATATATATATATATATATATATATATATATAGAGAGAGAGAGAGAGAGAGAGGTAGAAGAAAAAAGAGTGATAAATATGTGACCATTGTCCAAACTTATTTCAAATTTCAATTATTCAATGCAAGGTGTATTCAGTAATAAACTAGTGTTTATTATTCTTTCCTTAAGCCAAGGCTTTTCAAAGATCGAACTCTTATCATTAGAGGAGAAATACAGATAGATAAGTTGGCTTTCGAAAAAACCAAAGTCTAAATATTTGAAAAATATGAAAATTATTATTAACAATTATTAAAATAATTTTTGTTAAAAAAACGTATTGAATGAAAAGAAAAGTTCCGTGAAAAAGTTATGCCAATTGTCCGGGTGGTAAATTTCCGTTGAAAAGAAGTCCGGTGAATTGTAGAATGTGAAGAAAAATTCTTTGCGAGGGAGCAGATTGGAGAAAGTGCTCAAAATATAGGTAAGTCCAGACGCACTTAAAAGGGGTTGAGAAGAGGAAAACAGGCCATTTTTTATGTACTTCCACGGCCAAATAAAAACAGATGACTCTCATTCAAGGTTTAAATCCGAATGAGATAAAAAAGCAAAAACTGTTAAAGATTTAGGGTTGGGGGGGTTATGGGGTACGGGATTGTTTAAAAAGCCGCTTTGTGAATTTGGGGGAAATAAAAAAGAAGGGAAAGGAAAAGGAAAAGGAGGAAGGGTTGGTATGGGGATGCAGTTAAAGTGACAGGTAGGTTAAGTGTGTGGGCGGGCGGTCGGTAGGATGTAGGTTTAGGGGGTGGGATTAAACTGAAGTGGGAAGTGGATATAGAAATTGTTGATTCTAAAAATAGAAATCAAATGAGTGAGCTTCTAATATTTCAGGCAGCTAAGAGCAAATTAAATTGTAATTACCAGTTTTGGTTACTGGGGGTTTAAAAAGGGTTAAAGTAGAATCAGTTAAAAGCATGGTAAAATAAATAGAGGAATGTGAGAGAGTGAATGATTAAAATTAAAAATTAAAAATTAAAAATTAAAAATTAAATTTAAAAGGAGCTAGGGAATAGTTAATTAAAAAAAAACAAATTAAGGGTTAGATGAATAATTAGGAGGGACGTTAAATGGCCAAGGAGACAAGAGGGGGAAATAAATTGATGGGAAGAGAGTTAATGAAATTAAAGATCAAGTCTGTTCTACTCGGTTATATTGAAATTTAGGAGAGGGGAACAGTGTAAGGGATAAGGATAGATTGTTTGAAACAATTTGTTTACAAGTAATAGGGGGTGGAATTGGGTTGGTTCAATCAAAAACTTGAGTACAGTGTCATTGTTATAATCTATGGTTTAAATGGTGAGTGAGTCATAACAGGGTAACAATTAACAATTACCGTTTAAAATTAAATTAGATATATAAGGGAAGCTTGCAAGGGGTTTCCAAGTAGTATGAAAATATGATTTCGGGGGATGGGGGTGAGATTGGTCAAAGATAAGATAAGATGAGCAAAAGGAGAATAGACCGATAAAAAATGGCTCGCGAGTATTTAGAGGGATTAGGATTATTCAAAATAGGCCACAATAAGTAGTTATGTAACTAGCTTGAATCAATCAATTAGTTAAAAAGATGAAAGAGAAATATAAGTATTTGCAGGATTATATTTAAGTATGGTACTAGAGTGATTTTGCTGGTGATTAGAATTCAACCAACATCTCCCCCCCTCCCTCCCTCCCTCTCTCTCTCTCTCTCTCTCTCTCTCTCTCTCTCTCTCTCTCTCTCTCTATATATATATATATATATATATATATATATATATATATATATATATATATATGTACGTATACGTTATAAGTCCCAGGATTAGTAAAATTAATTCCTGTACAGAACAGTTTCCCGCATAATTTATGTCTCTTTATGAATATTACAATTTTGATATCATAGTATTAAACCTTAATTTTACAATTCGTATTCCAATTTAGTGGAAAATCTATTTTTACGATATTAATTATAGAACAATGCTCTTACGTAGACATAAATATTTTCGTAAAATTACTATATTAGTGTCTAATGACTACAGATCAAATATAATATAAATATGAAATATTAAAATTGTTTGATAACAAGTTGAGCTCATGTTATGACGTAAATAAACTGCCCACATTCTCTAGAGAAACTACAATTCAAGAAATATATATATAAATCTTATTGTTGACATAAAAAAATCGAACGTATCTGAATTGCTAAGAAATGATTTAACCCAGTACATAACACTACATTAGACTATATATATATATATATATATATATATATATATATATATATATATATATATATATATATATATATGTATATATATATATAGTCTAAAGAAGCGTTGAGTTATTTTAAGCAAAAAGACAAAAGAAAGGAAAATGCAGTTTAAATTCATAGAGAAACTAACTAAATCCAAAATAGTGTAGACTTAACATTTGTTGGAAAATTCATAAATAAATAATATATAATAGTAAGTATATAAAATAAAAAGGGGGATAAAGTATCTAACAGTGAAACAAAAGCAGGAGACCTTAACGTAAGCATATAATATTAACACGTAACTGTTTCGGAGATTTAAAAACAGGACAGTTATATGCATGGCTCTCCAATGGTACAGATAAAACTACAATTTTCCCAATAATCAAGTGTCGAAATAATTCAGCTAAAAATGTTACTTATATATACATAAATAAATTCTAATAATAATAATAATAATAATAATAATAATAATAATAATAATAATAATAATAATAATATTAATAATAATATACTACCCTTAAGACTACCGTGTGATATGGTAATTTGCATATCAAATAAAATCATTCATAACAATAGTAATACTAGTAATAATAATAATAATAATAATAATAATAATAATAATAATAATAATAATAATAATAATAATAATAATAATAAAATACTATCTAAACACTACACCTACGAACCATTCTACGATATGGTAGCTAGAAATAAAATTATATAGGAATTAAAGTTGCATTAAAAAAAAAAGAAGAAAAAAAAAGCTATATATATATATATATACACACACACATATATATATATATATATATATATATATGTATGTATATATATCTTTTATTACGACCACGTTACGCCTAAATTTACACACATCTTTTTCATTTTATTTGTACATATGTAGTTTATTATTATTGTCATTTCATATTACATTACATTTTCTAGACTGTTGAACTCATATTTATTGAACTATTTCGATGTTTATTTTGCACAGTGGTTTTTCTTTGGTTGGTATCCTTTGACATTCAGACAGAAAATTATATTTAAGCAGTAGTGTAGAATGCCTTCATATCGTGTTACATCGAATTCATATTTGTGTATGTGTATGTTTTTTTTACATGGCACTCTATGTTATTGCAAACCTCGTCTTGGGGACGGTTTTTTAATCAGGAGCATAAGTGAGTGCCTTTCACCTAACACGGATGTTAGAAATTTACTTTTATTTGAAGAGCAAAGTGGTTGAAGTTAAAAGGCAGCTCGTCTAATTTAATGCCTCATAAAACCAGGCGTTTTATGGTCTTTGAGCAGAGAAGTCAATGATAAAAAAAATCTAAAATTGGACATGGCTTTCAGCAAATTATATTTAGATTAAAGGTATTGCTGAAATGATTTACTCGATTTAATTGATAGGAAAATCTGTTTTATGTGGCTAATCACATACATTGGTAAATATTTACCGAAGTTCACAATTTTGATGGCGATGCGCATTACGAAATATTATGTTGGATCCAGTTTACATTTACGCGAGTTGCGTTTATCATTCAACTCGCAGAAGATGATGGTTGAGTGCGTAATCATATGAGGAATCAAAACAGTTATGCAATTTTTAAAAATGAAGAGAGAAAACGAAAAAAAAACGAAAACCTGGATACATGGCAACATTCCGTCATCAAGAAACTCAATACACCCGTTATTATTAGATAGTAAGAGATTATTTTTAAATTTGTGTTAGTCTGTTCCAATGACGCTACTCATTCTTAATCTACTTGGTAACACACTTCATATTTGGGAGAGAATTGACGGTTCGTCGATTATACTTCATTAATATACTGCCAGCCTCGTTAGACTTTGAATGCTCCTTATGTCTTGAAAAAAAACATATTATTCATTGTCTCTAAGTAAGGTAATTTGTTCCGATCTAATTTGAAACTTTTTACGAGCTGCATTATCATCACACTAACATCTGATCGGCCTTATGTGATGATCAACATGTACTGCCTCTTCTACCTCAGTAATCCATGGTTCATAAGAACAGCTCTTCTTTTCAGAAAATCTGAATATTGTATTCCTTTTCGGGTCCATCTTTCCCGGAGGCTCCTTCTTGTTTGTCGCCAGGAACTGTGGCTATTCTCGGGTAGCCGGGTTCCAACTATTATCAATCATTTGACTAATACTACCACGTAACGTAAAGTGTCATGTTCTGGGGCAATAAAACGAACCACGTGCCTACTTTGTAAGTATGTATGTAATTAAATAAAGAGACAACCCGACATAACCTATACAGTTCTGATGAATGATGCATGTCGACATGAAGTTTTCTTTTTGTAAAGGAATTGATGGTGGATTCCTGATTCAGAATATAACATATTACATTCCAGTACGTAATACGTTTTTGTTTCTTTATATCGGTCGTATTCATAAAAGGATGATTTTTTAAAAATAGTTTCATTACCTGTAGACATATCCGTTTTCCAAGAGCATACAACTTGTTAGTATTGTAAGATGAATGACGGGGAAATCTTTTTTTTACACAGAATACTGTTAGTACGACGGAAATGAAAACGGAGAAATATTAGCCATTTACGTTTAATGCGATTAAACTGCAAACATAAAAAAGTGATTTGTTATCTTACCTCAAGTTAGCTTATTTGAAATTCATCCTCAGAACGCGGAAATCTGTTTTAATTATAATTACATTTCGAGTTTCACAAATTAAACTTTCGAAAGATAATCAATCTTTAGAGATTCTAATAAATGAACTAAATCGATTATCACATTAATAATAACTGATACATTTCTTTTTAATCCAATGATTGTAAAACATTTTGTATAGTGTCTATTGTACGTATTCTAAGTACTCATTGGAACTATTATTTAAGATATTTGAATTGTTGATATTTGTCCAGCTTATTTGAGCTGGGTAACTATTTTGTAATTTAATGACACATATTTCGAACACATACATTATATGGTGTCTTACTCTCATTTTCAAAATATTTATTGATAAGTTTATATTGTTAAAGGTTTTTATGTTCTATTAGAATTTGTAAAATGAAAAAAATCACAACGATATAAATATGCTAAAATATTATATATATATATATATATATATATATATATATATATATAAATATATATACAGACACATTAGTTATCATTAATGGTGTGGTGAAGGGAAACTCCCATCCATCGGCTCCCCAGGTTGCGGAGAGGAGAACAGCCTTTAAATATAAAGGTTAGCTGTGAGTATCTAATAAGCAGTGCCGGACAAAATCGCGGGTTGCCTTTTGGCAAGGCATAGTACCCGGAAGCCACCCTGCTAGGAATACGGTGAAGTACTGGAGCCCAATAGGACAAAACAAAATCCCTAACGGCGGAGTAGTCTGTATGTCAGGCTGAAATGGCGGATGAGGGTTGCAGCCAGTCAGGGGGTTCAGTCGTCTCGGTCTCCGTGCCACTGAACATAAACTTGCCTGGTCAAGATGATGGGCCTGTTGTTTGTGAACCAACTTATCCATGTAAAACAAATCCACGCACAGGCGTCTCCAGAGACACCAGTAGTCGGATTAGAGTTCTAAGGAGAAAATGGAAGAAAGTCTGGCGGCAATCGGAACAACGTGATATCTGGAAGTCGTTAGTGTTCAACCGGCACGTCCAGCGGCAGATGTTTAGTTCAGTCGCTTCACTCTTGGATCCGGAGCCAGAGAGTGATTCGGCAGTGGCATCTGTGACTGAGCAGCCCTTTCTAGGATTCACTCTGCTCACCCTAAATAGGGAGGGGGCTAGAAAAGGTGCCCTAAAATAGTTTGCTACATCTTACCTGCCTGAGAAAACCGCTTTCAGAGGGTTCCACCTTAATCGCGGTCGAACAATGAATTAAAATTTAAAATGGCATCATGGAATGTCCGTACCCTACTAGACTTAAACTTTTCAAGACCCGAAAGAATAACCGTTCTTGTTGTACGAGAGCTTCAGAGACTCAACATCGATATTGCAGCGCTTTCAGAAACCCGCCTGTCAGGTGAAGGGCATCTGCGTGAAGACGGTGGTGGCTACACTATTTTTTGGAAGGGCTACGAACCTGTCAAGCCGCGACTACACGAAGTCGCTTTCGCTATAAAGAACACTTTGATGCTGAGACTCAGTGAATTACCCGTCGGCATAAATGAACGCCTTATGACCCTTAGAGTACAAGCAGGGGAAAGTTCCTATGCCACAGTAATCAGCGCATATGCTCCAACCGTTGCTGCCGATGAACACACCAAGGAGACATTATACGAAGACCTTGACATACTACTTTCTGCCATCCTGACTGAAGATAAAATAATTCTTCTTGGTGATTTTAATGCGAGAGTAGGTAGGGATTCTCAAATTTGGAGGTGAACCATTGGTAAAGAGGGCGTGGGTAAAATAAACCCGAATGGAACACTGCTACTTTCAAAGTGTGCTGAATACAATCTCATTGTCACTAACACGCTTTTCAGACAAAGAGACAAATACAAGACAACACCCGCGATCAAAAAATTGGCATCTTGTAGACTATATTATTATTCGCGCACGTGATAGGAGAGATGTTCCAATAACAAAAGCTGCCCCACTCACCGAGGACTGCTGGACAGATCATCGTTTAGTTTTCTCAATAATGAGAATCAAACTGCAGTGTAGGAGGAAAAACCACAATACACCAAAGAGGCTCAAATTCAACACAAACTTGCTGCAGTATCCGACGAGGCGACTTCAGCTACAACAATCACTTCTTCAGCATCTACCGGACCATAAGCCCACCAGGGCAAAAGAACATTGGCAAAAAATGAAGTTCGCCATTTTGGACGCCTGTAAAGACTCGATTGGTTTGAAGAAATATAAGAATCAATATTGGTTCGATGAAAATAACCAATAAATAAAAGAGATAATCGAGCTAACAAGGAAAGCGTTCGCATCATATCTTAACGACCCAAACTCAGAAGCCAAAAAGGAAAAAAACATAGAGATTTTATAGCCAAAGTACAAACAACTACAAGAGCCATTAAAAACAACTGGTGGACGAACAAATCTAAAGAGATACAACTTTATGTTGATAAAAAACGACATGAAGAATTTCTTTAGTGCAACCAAAATTCTCTATGGTCCCATCACTCAAGGTTTAACACCTTTGCGAAGATGGGACGGCTCTCGAATTCTCAAAAATAGTGGCGAAATCTTTGCACGGTGGAAAGACCACTTTGAAGATATTTTAAACCGACACCCAATCGTTGACGACAATGCGATACATCAAATACCGCAACGACCTGTGGACGATTCACTGAACAGAATCCCCTCTCTTGAAGAGGCCAATATTGCTGTCCTTGCTTTGAAAAATAATAAGGCTGCCGGTATGGTAGACAGCACCTGCATGCACAACTGCATCAACTTATTGTCAAAATATGGGTACAGGAGAAATACCAACTAACTTAAGGAATGGCTTAATTAGAACAATCTTCAAGAAGAAAAGTGAAAAAACTGACTGTGTAAATTATAGAGGTATCACACTACTATCAATAGCTGGAAAAATCCTGGCTCATATCTTATCCAAGAGAATAACACCTCTTGCTGAGTCTGTCTTACCCGAGTCACAATGTGGTTTTCGACCGGCTCGTGGCACCAGTGACATGTTATTCAGTCTGAGGCAGCTTCAGGAAAAATGCCGAGAGCAACAGTAACCTCTATATATTGCTTTCATCGATTTAACAAAGCCTTCGATAGTGTAAGCCGTAGGCATCTCTGGAAAATTCTATCAAGAGCTGGTTGTCCAGAGAAGTTCATCAGAATGAAAAAGTTCTTCAAGACAATATATTTGCAACGGTAATCGCAAATAGCTGCTCTCCGGATCAATTCAAAGTAAAATCTGGGGTAAAACAGGGCTGTGTAACTGCACCAACTTTGTTCCCAATCTTTACTGCGGCTATACTGCACCTGTTGGATGGTCAACTTTCACCTGGCAAATACATGAACTACAGAATGGATGGTGGAGTTTACAACATAAGACGCCTGAAGGGCAGAACAAAAACAAATGTTTATTCTCTTATTGAATTTCAATATGCAGATGATAATGGAGTTTGTGGTCTGACTGAAGAGGACCTACACGCCACGATTAATGTATTTGCCAATGCATACTAAAAATTAGGATTAAACATCAACATTAAAAAAACTGAGGTGTTATTCCAGCCCTCACCTCAAGATAACTGCAGAAACCCTCCTAATATCCAGCAGGGCGGAGAATCGCCGCAAAACGTAGATCGATTTGCATATTTGGGCAGCCACCTTGCCTCTACTGCCACCATTGACGATGACATCCAGTATTGTATTAGGTGTGCAAGTGCTGCTTTCGGTAGACTTCATTCCAGAGTCTTAGATAATAAAGATTTAAGGCTGGATACCAAAATCTTAGTCTATCGGGCCATTGTCCTACCCACTCTCTTATATGTCTCGGAGACCTGGACGATATACCATCGACATATCAAAGCACTCGAAAAACTGCATCAAAGACTCTAACAAAAAATTTTAAGAATCATCTGGCAAGATCGTCGGACCAACACCAGTGTCCTGGAAGAGTCTGGTTGCTCTAGTGTAGAGGCTTTGATTGTTAGGAATCGTTTTAGATGGGTTGATCACGTTGTAAGGATGAGCGACCAGTCCTATCCAACGAAAATATTCTACTCTGAGCTAAATGTGGGAGCTAGGAGGGTTTGAGGACAGAAGAAACGGTACAGGGACTATTTGAAGGAGGACATGAGGAGATGCGGGATTGATCCCACAACATGGGAAGCGAAAGCACTTGAAAGAACAGAGTGGATGAATGAAGTCTGAGGTGGGGTGGTTCGGTTTGAGGGTTAACGATGTCGTCATGCCGAAGACCTGAGAACAGCAAGAATAGTACGCCACGAAAATCAACCACGTGCACAATTACCAAACAATAACGAATGCCCGAATGTAACAGAATATGTGGATCGCGCATTGGACTGTTTTCTCACATGAGAACCCACAATTGAAGCCCTGGAAATCTGCATACTCGATTCGAGTGACGGCCATGATGGAGTTATCATTAATAATGAAAACTGCTCAAATCAACCAGGCGATATAGAGTTTATTATTCCCCCACTATAGTTGATTCACCAATCTCGTGTCTAACTGTTGATGTGTAATCCTGTGGTTTATGGCGATATAATACTAATTATGCCGACTTCATATTGAATTATATTATGGATTGAGTGAAAGCATAGACATTGTCATGCTTCTTTTAATGTTTCAATAATTGAACGGCAATATATGATATGTTGATATATGAAACACAAACAATGTAAGTCAGTATAAATATCGGTGTTAACACTTTTTGCTGTTGTTTTGTATGGCTTGGAGTGATGGTTCAGTGAACAGTAGCTTGATGTGTGGGAATTATTTTCGTGCATTGTTCACTTTTGTCCGTGTATATTTACGCATACGGTAAACTCAATTATATAAATAATCAACACGATTCAAACCTGAATTCTCATCGTTGTTATATACACAGTTCTCTATCATTTAACTACTTACGTTGCTTTTATCGTAGTTGGTCTTACAGCGGGGATTTAGATTAACATAATGAAGTATACCTATTATAGATTAATTCATTGTGATGTTATACAAGAAAATACGTTTGTTATGCAAGGTATATAAAAACATAGAATTAACATTAAAAACAGTCAACTACATCGGATTGAATATTTGCTTCACTTGAAAATTATCGCAAGTCCACATTTTACGACAACTTTGACATAACGAAGGCTGGAATGTAAAACATATTATCCTCAGTAAACTTGTGTGGCAATTGTAAAGTGTCAACTTCATAAGAACTTAAATTAATATGTCATACATGAGTTCGTCTGTGCGTGTCTTTCTCTCCTCTATCTCATTCTCTTTCTCTCTCTCTCTCTCTCTCTCTCTCTCTCTCTATATATATATATATATATATATATATATATATATATATATATATATATATAGGCATGCCTCTACATACGAGAAGCGATCATGTGAACTGACCTCTCCACCCCATTTTGAGTGGTATTTCAGGGCAAGAGCGCTAATAAAGAACACCGACAAATAGCGAACTTTGCAGTGAAGTGCAACTTGCTGAATATAGTAGAGCCAGTCAGCTACAGCTCAGACAGATTGTTTACTCTTCGCGTAAACGTCAACAAAAGCTCTCTCACAATCGTCAGCGTGTACAGCGGAACACTCTCTACTGTATCAGACGTCAGTGATGAGTTTAAGGACGAGCTAGCAGCATGGACGAACTTATTTGTAATGGCGACTTAAATGCCGGAGTTGACGCTGATCATATCTCATCGCCTTTGTGTCTTGACAAATTTGCCTCGGTAACATTAACACCGATGGGCAGATACTGTTCGGATTATGTAGTATTTATAAATTGTGCGTTGCGAATTTTCTCTTAAAGATCAAGCTTCAACATGAAGTTAAGTTGGCACATATACGCTTAAAACACTGGCATTGGCTGGATCTAGTTCTGTTCTAGACGAGCAGTTATTAGAAACGTCTTACATACATGTTTTTATCACAGCGTGGACTGCGACACAGACAATTCCTAAGTATGTGCCGGGATAAAGTTTGGCCAAGAGTTTCAACGAAAAAGAAAGGGAATCTTCGCATTGATGTTCGCAATTCGTGCCACCTAGTTATTTTGCAACGGGTTTTCAATTGATTTGAGAAGGACCAGACAATCTAATAAACCGATGACTGCTACGGAAAAGTAGGCAAGTTTTCGGCGCATCATGCACCGCACCACCTGAGCTACATTAGGGTGAAAGACTTAAAAATTAGATAGATGGTCAATGACGATGTTAGCTGAAATAATTCATGTCATAAAAGCACAACGAATCCAATAAGTTACCTAGTAATGGAAACTTGCAGATCCTCCACGCTTCTAGCCACCACGTACAGCTAATTGCAAAACGCTGTGTCAACGAGTACCGAATATAGCTTTGTAAAACCATATTGACAGTAACAGTCTTAGGAAAATCGGAGAAATGTACCTTGGCGTCAAGTCGACAATGCGGCAATTGCATAACAAGACACGTATCTTTCAATCCACTTCTGAGCAAGTCGCCACAGATAGGAGAAAAATAAAACAGATGGATAGCAAATTATTATAACTTCAACTCCAGGTAGACTGTCCTAACAACAACTACCACTGCTGCCATTATGTTCCTGGCGGTCATAAATTACCTTAACACCAAACCAATCATGAAAGAGCTTAGCATAGCCATTGACAGTTTGACCCCAAGGACAACCTCAGACGGTGAGAGAATCCCTTTTGTCTTAGTCAAGAACAAAAAAAGAACTATACTGCTGTAAGGATAGGCCGCATCCTAAAAGACTTTCCGTTTCGCATCATATCCCGCTTGGTTCAAACTTTTGCTGGCCACTTTTCGACACTCTCTATTATGGTCTAATTTATATGTAATTTTGACTTCATAAAATTTAACAAACGTATTAGAAAATCACCCATTATAATTAGACCATGATAATTTAAGTAAAGAAAATTACACGGAAAATAATATACATATATATATATATATATATACATATATATATATATATATATATATATATATATATATATATATATATATATATATATATATATATATATATATATATATATATAAGGTGTAACTAGTATGACCGGTGTCTGATGAATGATATTCGCTTGGTTGAACGTGTCTGAACGATGACACGTTACTTAATGAGACACGTCTGATTTTTTTAAAATCAATAACATGACTTTATATAGGTTTCGGATAAAACTAAACTTGAATTTTTTTTGTGGAATAAAACATATCGGAAATGATGTAAGAGAAATCTGTGGTTGTAAAGGAAGTCTTCTGAGACGTAAAAAAATAGTGAACATCCGCTGTATTTTTCTGAATATTGCAGTCTGAAAACTTGTAAATACTTAAGAGAAACTGAAGGTGAAATAATTACTTATTTTTCTGAAGCTAAAAAAGTATATAATACTTAAATATGAATACATGTAGATACATATTTAGATTTGCATATGAAGTTTGTTTAAACAGTATTTTAGCAATAAACTCCAAAATTAATTGCTTAAATCATAACATTAATATTACAGGAAAAATTATTTAACTTCCGTCTTCGTAATATAACAATTTTTTTAATACAATACAGAAAGTGTTCATTATCATATTTATTACATTGTTTTATTATGATTATGTGATTTATTTATTTATATATATAGTATATTATATTGTTTTACTATATAATCATAAACTTGTAAACACTTACGAATATGTTAATTGTTGTGGTTGCAAGGTTGAACAATAATTAGTGAGGAATACAATGAAGACGCAAACAACAAGGAGAATGCAATAATAAGTGTATTAAAGAAAAGGTATAGTTACAGTATGTACAAATGAAGGTGTCGAGTCAGAGAGTCTTGGTGGGAGGACATGTACGCTCTTCGGCGTCACTTCCGGTGGCATTTAGGTAACACGCACTAAGGTCAACCAAGGCTTGCCATTTATAGTGTAACGTTATTCGTATATGCAAATGAGTGGTTGCCACCACAACATTAATGAAATAGATATACATGCGGGCCGAAAATCTTGTAACATTTCCACAAATAAACAACGATAAAGAAACAACACAGAGACGAACGTATTTGGAAAATAGTACAGGGCTGCATCATGTTTTTTTCAGAATTGCCTATATTCATGCAGATTTTCACGATCAATCAATGAAAGGAAATAAACTTAACCATTACATGTTATTTTCTATTACTGTCTATTTTGTTCTTCTATTGGAAGTCTTATTTCGTTTTACTGTTCTTAAATTAAATAACATTCATTGAGAATATACGCCTCGTATTTTTATTTATAAACAATTTTTGGAACATATATCGACATGAGACACTATCAACAAACGCGAATAAAATCAATCTATTATGTTATTACATAAGTTAGCATTTATGTGTTCTATTGTAATTAATGTGTTCACTCTTCTTAAAATGACTCCAAACATCTGTAATTGTTTACTGTATTACGGGTTTTACTATTGTTGTTACTTTTAAAAAAAATGTACAAGACTTTTACACAACTCTGTCCATATAAAATTAAAGCAGTTACTTGTATGTACAGGTATGGTCACCTCTTAATAGTACATATGTTTAATTAAAATGTATATAAAATACATTTTCTTGCGATCTAACAAAATAAATAATATATATATATATATATATATATATATATATATATATATATATATAAACATGTTTGGTCGAAGAGGACATATTTTTTTCCGTTTATTGATTTTTGTGGACACGGCGAGCTAACCAACCCCTAATGTCGAGCATAATGATTCAAATCGTTTGAAATGACTGTATACAGAATCTTCGCAGCGATACTATACATATTACCACCCGGGACTCGAAAGCTTGCTCGCCATGTCGAGAAACTTATCCAAAAAAATGACTAAAGCGGAAAAATCCGTGTTTTTTTGTTTGGTTGTTTTGTTTTACAGCATATCCCTCTTTTTACAGTCATGTAATGCCAACTCCGGTCATTTTGGTAAAAGTGTCTATGCTTCTAGTTCTTTATATGTTCAATTACTTATTCATCGTGTTTAGTTTGGTTGTTTTGTAGAGTAAAACATTTGTTTGGTTTTGGCTTTGGAGAACATAATCCAGTTTTGTAAAGGAAAAAGAAAAAAAACAATAACAATAATGTTTGCTGTATTCAAAGTCAGGAAGACAATATTTGTAGACAGCTTGATCTGGTAGCACACAGTGTTTTTTTTACCAAACATATATATATATTTATATATATATATATATATATATATATATATATATATATGTATGTATATATATGTATATATATAAGCACTACTATGTTTCAAACATGTTCTAATTAAATGTATTACCTTACGTGAAAAATGCTTGAGTTACGTCGTTGTTTTACAAATATAAAACGTGTCGGAAAATATATGTTGTGTAAATTATAGCTGGGAATTAGTGCAATTGAGAAGTTATTATAACTGTAGCGTATAGAAACTGCTTCAATGTTACATGCACAGGGTTGTCAGAAGTAGTGTTTCTTTTATAAAAAGTAACAGATTAAGATAAACACGTAATACAGTATGCCATTCAACACGTGCAAATTATGTGATCTGCAATTGAACATGCGTAAATATCGACTTGCTGCATATCTGTATATATATAATCTCTCTCTCTCTCTCTCTCTCTCTCTCTATATATATATATATATATATATATATATATATATATATATTAAAAATAAAAATATCAAAACACGTACACCCACATCCACACACCCACACATGCGCAAAAACGCCAAACAATAACATATTTCGTCAAATAAAACAACACTCTGTAAAATCGAAACACATTTCTTCAAATGGGTATACATATCTGATGAGAGCGGACCACCGCTTGAAACGCGTAACATAAAATTATAAAATGATAACATAACACATTTATAAAAAAAGCTTAAAAACAACTTTTAACAAATGTTGGTAGCTTTACTCCTTTACATATATACTTTTCTGTCGTTAGAACTGCACTAATACTGCACTACCCTCTTTTATCTATCTCTCTCTCTCTCTCTCTATATATATATATATATATATATATATATATATATATATATATATATATATATATATATAAACGAAAAATGATATATATATATATATATATATATATATATATATATATATATATATAAAGGTAGCAGATTATGTTTTCCTTTTATAACGTTAAGTTTGTTAATTATTTTAGGAACATGGTTTACTTGAAAGATTATTAACAAATCATTATGAATAATTAAACACATTTACAAGGCGTAAGCAATTCAAATATCGGCTAAGTTCGTTTTTTTAGTTCGATGCTACACATAGGCAAACTGGTGTAAGTTCAATTCTTTTTCGGAAAATATAGATACATTTTAACGCTTGTTAAATGTAAACAATTGGCATGGGATATCAATACCTAAATATTCATAAACTTCTAGTTCTATTGGAGTATTTGAAAGGGTATATAGGCGTTCAATATACGGACAACCATCTATTTTTAAAGTAAACATAATCAGGTTTGCATTTATTGTTTCCATAGGCAACAATTAACGTGATTCACTCTATTTCAATTTCACTTACGAAACATTGACTCTGTCATCCATAGTAGAGGACAGACGACCACACTGCTGGCGCTGCGAGCTGAGGGGCACATGACAAAATTCTGCACCAAGCGGACAAAGGCCTTCACGGCATTCACAAAAAAAACAACAGCACCCGTAACGGTGGAATACTGTAATGCCACCGACAAGGTAAGCTAAAACACAGTGGAACTGATAAATAAAATAAAAACAGACATAATCAGTGCCCAGTTAAACTCATAAAATCAAACAAGCGACAACCACAGAATAAAAGGCCCAGCTGGAAAATCAACGCCATCAGTAACTCACACATCAAACAGGGCGACTGCGATGATGCGCAAACCACCGGTTCTCTTTTCAGAGTAGCAGGGATATGAAACCGTTGCATACCCAAACATATCTGGTTCAGTCACGAAATACGAAATAGAGAAACAAATGAGCTAGAAAAAAGAGATTGATCCTCAATCCACTCCAGACCTCAACCTAACTACAATACAAGCTAAACGCCCTATACTTACCCACTCCAATCCCAGTTGAGCTCTCAAGACCCACTGCACTCAAATTCTAGTTGAACTCACAGCACCAAGTCTCAATACAAGAGGCATCAAATTCCGAAGCAACCCTACTCGCATGCTAAGGGATCTACTGGCCAACAGCATATATGTGGCTGCTCTGCAAGAACACCCACTATGATTTGATTGACGCTTGTCGTCTGCTGTATAAACACTACAGTGCATTTTCAGAATTCGGAAGTAGCAGTGTGTCCTTGTTAGTATCCCTTATTCTGTCCGCAAATGTAAACATTGTACACACAGATAGAGAAGATAGGTTGGTCGTGGCCTATGTTTCCCTTAGCAAAAGCAAGTTTCGAATTGTCGCTAGGGAGATGGTTTTCTTTTTTCGACGGTTGGAGTTGTTTTTCGGAAGTCGGAGCGGCTAGTTTTTATAGGTGATCCGAATTCTATCCTTAATCCGAAGATGGGCAGAATGGGCTATTATAGAAACTAAGATATGTGTGAATGCAGTATGTCTAATCCGATGGTATCGCTTTCTCTTGTTGACATGTTTCGTCTCGATCACTCGGGCAGGGAGATATGTGTGCGTCTGCTTGCTCAAGTACATACATGGAGATGTTTTAAGTAACAAGATGGGATGTAGACTTTATATCCTGCCCAAAGTTCCACTGGTTTAGACACTAAAACAACAATATAGTGAACTTAGGGGCTAGACCTACTTTAGCTGGGCACTCGAAGTGAAATACGTTCTTGTCTGAGATACGTGACTTCCGGGAAAATATACATTGGTTGTTAGTGGGGGAGATACATGGATTAAGTAGTGCGTCAACATTAAAATTCAGTTAAATAAAGACAACGCAAACATGCGATTGGACAATAAGTTCGCCTGGGCGGTGGCGGAAGGGATCCCTAAACAAATTACAAGTTTATGGGAATGTTAACAGTTCAGCTAACGAGCGGTATGAACGCCAGATTGTCAGGAATAGACTAGTAAGAGTGTCTTCTGCCGAGGAAACTTGAACATGTATGTTATACAAAATCGTCAAGAGTATTTCCGTATTTAACGTACCGTGTCGTTTACTTTTAAAAGTAGAATTTTCCAAATAAATGTTGTCACAGAGGTGTTCGAAGATACATTAAATATTATTTATTTCGAAATTTACAAAATACACACAAGTCTTTTTGGTACGCATTTGAGGTCAAGGGACAATTCTTTTTTTTTTTGGTGCCCTAGATTTGATTGGTATACAGTCAACATGAATAAAAAAATATATTCAACGCATTGTCGTGTATTGATCCTCTGTTAGTATATATATATATATATATATATATATATATATATATATATATATATATATATATATAACCCATCTTTTTCTCTCTCTATGTTTTACACATTATATGCATATATACATATATACAGAAGTAAATATTTCATCTTTAAATTATGCCTTATCCTCAAACGCCAATGCTCAATATACAAGATAGAGCCATACTATAGGAATATGAGTTATCAAAATACACATTAGACAAAAAATATTTATTAAACCAAGCAAAAATTATAAACAAAGAATATTTAAAGATGTTTTCATTTCCTTCATTCATGTACGCTTTTATTATCAGAGGACATACGAGGGTTCAACCAGTATAATGGGTGTACTGTTTAGCACAGACTTTAAAATACAAATATATGAAAAAAATATTTAGAGCAAAGAGAATCATCTTCGATAAACAAATGTAACATGTCCAAATATGCACCCACAGGATGTCATGAATGTTCAGCAAATGTTGGCTGAATAGCAGAATGTCTTCCAAAAGTTCGAATAGTTAAACTTCCGGTTTGGAACTTAGAGGGATTCAAGTCAGAGGTTAAAATGTCATTGGCAAAAACGCCAATCCTCAGAAGGAATACAATGTACCAATCCAGGGAAAAATTATAGAAAAATATTTTTTTATAATTCTTTTTCAATTTTCCGAGATTTACACCCTTTTATACTTTCTAGTGAGTTAATTTCATCGCTCACTTGAATCTTTTAATTTCCCAAAGCAGAAATGTTAAGTATTCGTACATGTTGAAGACATTCTGCTATTTATCTTACATTTATGATCTCTTTGGTGTGCTTGTTTGAACCTGTTTTATTTTGTCATAATTCTCATTTGTCCCAAATATTTTTTATATTTATATATTTTTTTAAATTATTTTAGATTTTAAAATCTGTGTTAAACAGTAATATCATTTCACTGATTTGTCTCTATGATCTTTTCTGATGATGAAATAAAACATTTTTAATCATTTATGGATTAAGGAAAGAAAAACGTATAGTTGTATATGCATGGTTTGAAATATTTGATAATTTAATAAATATTATACTTTACCATTATTTTATTGGCATCCCTTATTTTCAAACCGTCTGCCTTTTTTGTCTAAGAATGTCATAAATAGCAATCATGTTTCAACGCTTTCTCAACAAGGATATATTCAGGCTTTAAATATTATTGTTACAAGCCTCAATGCATTATTATAAGTGAACGTCTGTGTATCGGGTCTGTGCTAAATCTCGCTTATATTTCAACTAGCGTTTTCATAAGTGAATCTTAAAATAAATGGCTTTACCATAAGACTATGACAATTTATTATTTTGCGAAAATATTTTCTGATAGTGTATTTTTTCTTTTAACTGGCAACGTTTTGTTTGTGATGGTTTAGAATGTATTCCCTCTGCCACTCTTATCTTATCTTCATTTGAGATATATAAACACGGAAATAATGTTCACTTCAATCAGAATGAAAACTTTGGTCATCTATCCCGAGGGACGTTGACTTACTTGCACACAGACAAACATAACAAAGGAAATAACAATGCTCACAAGAAAGGGGACATCCTAGCTTATTTAGTAACATTTGAATCGACCCGACTTATATATATATATATATATATATATATATATATATATATATAATTAGTATAAAAATATTTAAAGGAAACTAATACAGATGTTTGACTAAAGAACTATTTAGATAATTATATAGAATGACACGCTAACAGTATTTTAACTCGGCGACCTGCCACAAGTTCAGATACTGTAAAAAAAAGGTTAAGGCGTGACCTTATGTTTAGATGATGAATAACGGAACATAGTTGATATGCCGCAAAACACACAAAACGAAATAAAACTAATATAAAATAATGTACAATAGAAACGAACACGTGGTAATAAATTAGATCAATAGTTGATCTGGAATTAGTTACAGAAATTGTTTCATTAATCTTTCAAGCAGAAATGTGCTTCTTTTCGACCATCTTCGAAATCTATTCGTCTCTGAAAAACAGAATGTCTTAATGCTGATTAATATAACAAAGTCGTTTATATTAACTTTCCTGACAAATGATGTGTTTTAAACATTATTGACGAAGTCATCTTTTTCTATTGTGTAAATCATTAATTCCCCTAATGCTTTTCCAGTTAGAACATCATTTTGGAAATACATTTGCTACTTACGAGAAGGTTGCCAAAATTCCTACGTGAAAGTGGTTCTGTGAAACCGACTGGATTCGAAATTGTAACACCAATATTTTTAGTCAGTGTCGATATCCACTTAACCACCGTTACCTTCAATTGACGAAGTAAACACAGTCTGATTATAAACATAAACTGTCTGGATAATACAACACATTAAAAAAATGAAAGCATATTTCCTCATAAAATATTTGTTGTCATATATTTTAAATGAAGAAATTATGTCATGTTTAAACCAGTATCTATATCGCTTATGCTTTTCAAACATAATAAAACATTTTTTTTATGAAGATAGTTGATATATTTTGTTTCTTCACTGATATTGTTTATTACAAAAATTACGCATCTCAGACATTTACACTACGGAGACCTATTATAGTCATTTAAGTATTACCATTTTTGGGGAATCTATTATATCGTATATAATAAATCTTATGTTTCTATAATAAATAACCCTAAAAAAGTTGATATGCCGTAAAATAGATAAACAAAACTACAATAAAAAAAGTAATTTGAAAAGAAGAATTTTGAACTAGTCCAACAAATTGTTTTATTAATCAATCAGGCTATCTATTCTTAGTTTTCCGTGGCTGAATTTTCATATATCCTTATATTTCAGTTGATGGTAGATAAACGGGACAAAGGCCTTCGTATTGAATCTTCAGACAAATTCATTAGGTTTACACACAAATCTACGACAGTGAAAAAAACGCATGCTTGTTTAAACGTTCTGGACAAATGTGAGTCGAAATACCAAGAAATAATTTCGAAACCCATTAATATACTACCAAATCGTCGTGTTCATATATGTCATATTAATCAATAGGTTTATATTTAAACCCTCATTCATATATTGTGCGTTTAGCTATATATAATTGTTATGGTATCTTACCTGTATGAACGACTAAACTCTTTAAATAACCATGAATACTGGGCGCGCATGCTTCCCAGTGTTGGAACAAACCAACTCCCATTCAGTGTTTAATTAACTTCGGTTGATTGAGGACGTCGGGATAGGGTAATACCAGTCAATAACTCGTTCTCGACAATCAGTCCGGAAGGAACTAGCCATTTCGGTGGCCTTTTATCTGCAAGGCTGGGGTATACTGCCCTGGGTTGTCCTATGAGGTGCACCCCCACAGGTCTTGCCTTCCCTCTTGGGGTGGAGTAAATTTATCGCTTACTGCCTGGGGCGCCTTGACCGGAGAATGCCGACGGTGCTGCCAAGGTTATTTTTTCTAGGCCAGAGTGCTCATTCTTTAAGGGCACTGATTGACTCTTCCCACACTTTCCGATCTTGTGTAACATATTACTGTAGTGGGAAGAAATTAAATACCTGGAAACAACCCAGTCCTGTTCAGTCTCTCAGGAATCACAGTTGATTGACGATATCGGGATGGGGTAAGAACAGTCGACGATTCGTTATCGACAATAAGTCCGGTAGGAGCTGGACCATTTCGGCGGCCTTTTATCTGCCGGGCTGAGGTATACTGTCCTGGGTTGTCCTAGGAGGTGCACAGTCACAGGCATTGCCGTTTCTCTTTGGGGTGGAGTAAGTTGATCGCTTACTGACCGGGGAATGCCAACTGGGATGCACAGGCTTTTTTGGCAAAACCAGAGTGCTCTTTCTGTAGGGGCGCTGGCTTGACTCTTCCCCTACTTTCTGACCTTGTGTCACATATTCCCGCGGTGAGAAGGAATAAATACCCGGAACCACACCAATAAATACTGGCAGTCAAGAATGTTGTACAACCATTCTTGTTCTCTGTTGTATTAAACCTGTTTTAATATACTTGTTTTCTTTAAACTTCGAGGTCCTTTATCCTTCCGGACCATTTACAGGGCAACATAAACTGGCGACGCAGGATTTCGTACTTACACCCCTCATAAAACCAGCGACGTGGTCCAATATATGATTCTTTGAATACTCTAAAATATACGCCACAACTGGCGACGAGGTATATTAAGGTTTTATTTGTGAACCTTAAAAAACGGACCAATGTGGATAAAGTAACAGAAAATTCACGGGGCAACGTCCTAGTACGAAAAAAAGAGAAAAGAAAACACGATAATACCAACTTTTTTACTCTCAAAGAAAGGTCAGTGATGTGTCATTGCTATTCTGGCACTGTTAATTCTTAACATTAAGAGAATACATATTTGTATCTCTAAAAAAAAGTCCTGCTGCCGAAATAAAATCATCAAAACCTGTTTTTTTTCTGTTTACTGCAAGTGTGTGGTTACGTGAAAAGCGTACTAAAAACAATAATGTTTAGCTTCATCTGGAACCAAAAAAAGCCGTTGAAAAACAACAAGAACAAAATCAAAAATTGCTCGAAAAAAAAATTGAATTGTAAATGCAAACAATATAACAAACATCATTGTGGAACGTAAGAATACTCTAAAAAAGTTAGCTACTCAACGTAAAATACAGCACAAACGCACATCAAATTCGTAGACTATATTTTACCCCGCAAAAACGAGCGACCACTTTTTAATCAGCCGATTGAACTTTTAACATAATTATTTATCCCTAAAATTTCTCTCTTCCATAATCAGTTGAAATGGCTTTAATTTAGTCAAAAAAGATACCAAAGATTACGCAACATTCGCGTCAATCGTTAATAAACACTACGACAATGTGTTGTTTGCTATACTTAGCGCGGATAACTTTCACTGTTTAATTTTCATGTTAGGACTTGTAACAGGAAGAGACGCAACAATAAGAAGTAAGATTCGGAAAACGTTATCAAGTGAATTAAATTAAACATTACATGGATTAGCCGACGATTGTCAAAGATTTATAAATGTTTAAGCGCCGAGCATTGCGCACATAAGAAAGATAGTAAAAAATCACATGTGCATTTTCCTTAAAAAACAACCTAACACCAATGAGGGTTTTTTCACGCTTCTATGTAAAAGCCAGTTCAATAAAACACTGGTAAAATTACCGCGTAGTCTATGTTATCGGTGTGGATATTTTCGTTGGGTAACAGGTACATAACGTTTGAAAACATGTCAAACTTGTTATACAGTTGGATACAACCGTTCATGTTACAAAACAAATAGAGGGAATAAAATGTGGGTTAAATCCACAAGAAAACGAACGAAGAGTGCGGCAAGATTTCAAGAAAACCCTAAATAAAAATGTAAAATTAGCATTTGATTCTGTGTTCGAGATATCAATTATAACATGCATACATGGAGCGCATTAGATAAACCGACTATAATAATAAATAAAAATAGCCATAACACTGACTAGTGGAAAAATAACATTCGAGGGTGAAATTATTACCGACATTACTTTAAACAGAACTAGCAAACAAGAAAAATGTTTGTATTTAATATACTAAACATTTCTTTGGAACATAATTAATGCAGCCATTAAAACTATGGATGTTAGCAACTAATATATTCGGCCATGACGAGTAACTCAGAGAAACGTCAGAATGAAATGTTTTAACTCATTAAAATCGTATGAAATTGAGTCACAGTGAAGTGTCTGCATACATCAAAGCGCATAAGGACACAAAATATAAGCTGCAAACAGCTAACACACAACTGAAAGAAATGATATCTACTCTTTGGGATAACCAGTTAAAGATTAAAAAGACTGAAGTTGACTCGCTTATTTTTAGTCTCAAACGTTGTCTCCGAAGAGCTAAAAACTATGAAAAATAAGGTGACTTGTCTTGAAGTTGAAGAAGACATTGTTACAAAGTTTAAAGATCTGCTCCAAAATCATATGTCTAGAATTAAAAAGCTGGATGATACCAAATCTTAATTTTATATAGGTCCCTTGTTCTCGCATAGGATACACCTTAATTAAATTAGGGAGCGATTGTCAGAAGACACCCACATCAGTACAAAGGAAAATACTACTGTGATCAGATACGACACTTTGGACATACATCTACTCAAAGCAGCCTCGGAATAACGGCAATCCAAAAAGAAAAATATTCCTTAGAAGGTACGCCTTGGTAGGAGAGGGTTATGGTACTATACGAACTACTTGAACTCTTCCACTCACGATAAATACTGGGAGGGCATGCTCTTCAGTCATTAGTCCACATCAGCTGCGGTCATTTTGTAACTTCGGTTGCTTGGAGACTCCGGAGTGGTAAATACCAATCTAGGATTCGTTCCCGACACTGAGTCCGGCGGAGACTGGACCATTTCTGTGGCATTTTATCTATCGGTATTAGACCTGGGTGGCTATAGGAGGGCAACCCTCCCATTCCCTTCCTCCCCTCTTTATGATAGTTAGTTTATTGCTTACTGCTTGAGGTGCCCCGACCGGGGGATGCAGTATATTTGTTAATGAAATTCGTATATTTTTCTGAGCATTTTTTAACAATACGTCGATAAAATTGTTCACATTCTATTTTTTCTTCAATTTTCTGTTAAAATAGTTAACAAAAGCATGTTCTTTTTAACAGTGTATTTCACTTAATAATGCACAGATTTCGTCTGGTTGTATTTTTATCATATATTTTCTCTTTTACAAAACATTGCTTAACAATGTGTACCATGTCCTTTGTTATTTTTGTCTTTTCTACTATTCTTTTTTCTTTCTACTATTCTTTTTTCTTTGTCTATTCTTACATTTTTTAACAGTCATTCGATAAAAGTCCTTATACATTAATCAATTTATACACTTGGAAAAGCTGCTAACGTTTGCGTTATCATGTCTTTTCTCTCATCCTGTGCGTGCGTCTTTCTCTTTTGTCTGGCTTTTCCCTTCTTCAAAGTTGTCTCTCTCTGGTACGTACATTTATCTCGTGGAACCTTTGTAAAAAGCTTCTCTGTGGGGAGCTAGTATCACAGCAACATAATACAAAAAGGTTACATACTTCCTCTCTTAAGGGAGGCTGAACGCCTTACACTTCACAATCAATTTAGATATACGTGTTCATAAATGTACCTTGTAAGTACGTGCTTCCCCGATAATAACCGCGCACGCCCCGTTTTAAACAGACCACGATTCCGCCGTTGCCGTCATAACAACCGCCGTAATGAACACATAACCCGAACGACGTAGTTGGGTTTTTAGCAGATTTTATTCCACACAGAGACAGCAATTAAGTGTCTTTCTGCGCACGGGAAACGGAAGAAAGTAATTACCGGGTAAAAATATTCAGACAATCTGCGCCACTGTGCTTCCCCGCACCTGCTAATTGACACGCAGGGGCCTTTACACAACCGTCTCGGTTGACAGGTAAGAAAATAAGGCAGAAACAGACCCGAACGGAAGTGAGACAATTTCCGATTTCACTGCTACTTATAGGACGCTTTACTACTTTTGGGGCGCTTTTTCTCTGGCACCACTCACTATCTAACACCTCAACTTCTGGGCTTTTTATATAAGTGACCTATTACGATAAAAAATGAAGGCAGTTTATATATATATATAAATAAAATTAAAAAATACGAACAATTACCTTAATCAACGCATATCCACACTACTTTTCAAGAGCAATAATTTCAATATATTTCTCTAGTCATTAAGAGGGTAACACCCCCATTTCACAACATTATTATTACTCACATAAGTTCCCACCATTCCCCGGTCATAATACTAATTTCCCACTGCACACAAACAGATGCAATTAGACGGTTTCAAACTATTTAAAACCCCTAGAAAGTTACTGCCCTATGACCGCACGGATGATGCATTTATTTTAATTCCTTCAGGATTGATGTTTTTATTTTTATTTTTTTATTTTTGTTTTTATTTTCGTTTATATATATATATATATATATATATATATATATATATATATTATATATATTTTTTGTATCTCTTTTTAGGATTTAAATCTCAACTGTCACTTTTCACCCTCTCTTTTTTTCAAACCTTTTAAAACCTTCCTTACACTAAATTTAAACAAACACACACAACACTCTAAGCAAATAACGCGTCCAAACGAGAGTGACACGTGACTTCACATTTCCGAAACAGATGACAACAGAAGCTGAAGAGAACCGTATGGCTAAGTCATTCCGTGTTTCAAACCGACGGTACGAATGTTGTACTAATTTTTCTGTAGCAATATAAATAACTATTACGCTCCATATTTTTAATTTGTAACTTTAATTTTTAATTAATCGAGCACTCTGCTGGGATTTTCCCTACCATATTGCAAAGAAGTATTTTTTAAATTTTCTGAAGTAATGTCCAAGCACGACGACACATTTTATTTAATAAGAGTTGACCACATTTTTAAATATGACATTAGTTTTACTATAGAAGTAAGTAATAGTGTCATTTGTTTATTTATTTTTTATTAACCATGTTACAGATTATAATTTATTGCCACTTATTATCTGAAAATATGTTTCATAAAAAATTATGCTTAAATACCATTTTCTTGGTCGAAGCTTTTCAAAAATCTTACTAGTCATCCACAAAGAAGTATACATTAAAAATAATGTTTTATACATAAATAACGAATATCTATAATAATAATAATAATAATAATAATAATAATAATAATAATAATAATAATAATAATAATAATAATACGTGACAACTATTTGAAATGAGAAAATAAATCGAGGCTTAATGTATGGGACAAGGGGATATAGGGGCACCAGGCAACCATGATACTTACAAATATTTGACAGTTCTGGACGCAGACACCATCAAATCAACAAAAATAAAAGAGAAGACTGAAAAATGATAATTCAGAAGAGCAAGTACACTCTTCGAAACTTAATTATACAGCAGTCATCTACTTAAAACAAAGAAGCAACTGTGCGGTAGCATTTGTAAGATGTGCTGGTACATTCATAGGCTGGAACAAAGAATAACTTAGGAATGTTCACCATAAGTACAGGTAACTAATAACCATGCACTATGCGCTACACTCGAACAGTGAGACTGACCGACTCGACGTGAAAAAGAAAGAGGAGGTAGAGTATTGGTACGTATAGAAAACTGTAAATTATATAAAAACATTGAAGAATTCATAAGTGAGGAAACAGAAAGGCTGCACATCATAGCAAGATAGACTGCCAACATTTAAGATCAGGGAACAAGTAGACTAGAGAAAGATGAGAAAAAACACACACGATTCATAGGTATGACAAGAGAAGAGACTCACAAAAACCACCTGGGCATGGCTAAAAGACAACTAAACAGAGAAAAAAATCACCAACCGCACAAAACAATGCGATTCGAACTTACTATATCAAAGCTAAAATAAGTAAATCCGAGGTAAACAGCCAATGTAGACTGTCTAGATATAGAGATGAAACGGTAAATTACATAAACATTGAATGGAGCAAACTTGCCTAAAAATAATACAAACACAGATACTGTTGTGTTAAAGGGCAGTACACACCAGCCTATGCAAACAACTGCATTTTAAATACACATGCAAAGGGTTCAGCCAGAAATGAATTCAGTACTAGGAAATTAAAACCATAAAACTCCCTAGGCCATAAAACACCTACTAAATCGTATATTTTACCTTCTTCGTAATCGGTGGAGACTGAGCCAACTAAATTCGCCTTGACGAGTTTTCTATGGTCGTCTCATTTATCAAGTGTTATAAACCATGCCTACCCGCGCATAACATTAATCTGTTAGATATTTTACGGGTTTGCTATTCGAATTGGTTCAGATTAGTAATTTTTAGCATCATTAGCTTTCCATCAAATCTCCTGAATTAATGTATTTTAAAATAAGTCAAGTACATTGAAGCCTCACACATAAAGAGCATTGAAATGTTTTCAATTTTATTAAAATCGAACACGCAAATTGTGTTGGATGAAGAAAGTTCGATTCATCTAACGTCTAATGACGTTACTTATTTTGATGAAGTTTAACTCGTTTTTTGCAGATATAAGCGTGTTTTAGATTTTAATATCAATTGCTTCTAATAAGCATTTTCAGTACATGTAAGTTTAAGATGCCTCATATTGTAAGTGTTATTCAGTGTATGCTATTATATTTTAACCGCTGTTTTCTTATTGATTATATGTGCATCGTTTTGTAACACTTTAGTTTCAAATAGATTTGATTTCTTCTTGAAATAATTCAGTTAGGCATTGCATTTAGAACAGTAACGTCACAGTATATGTATTTTATTAAATATGTGTACGTATTTCCGTAACACTATCAAGTTAAAATGTAGTCAGATGCATTGTAAGAATTCACTAACATTACAAAAGTATAAAATTACACTTTCTTTTAGCTATTGACAAAGTAATAATGTGTTTTTCACTAATTAGAACTCATATTTATAAAATAGTAACGCCATTTTTCTCATGCGTTATTTAACATTATAGCTTACGAACTAAAACCTTTATAGGTTAATCTATTCTGCCAACCACTTAAGCCAAATTACTGACGAACCATTCCAGAAAATGTTCCTTGGTTTTATTCATTAACACTATTTCTAACTTTTACACCCTTCATTTGTCTCACGCAGGACTGTCGTACGTATTTCCACTCTTACACGTATATTTACTATCACGACTACGCATTCAGGCAGTAACTCTTATTTACGGAGAAACTGTCCAGTTTCATGTTTACTCTATTTATATTGTCTATGAACTACACTAGATATGTAATCTAAAACATATGCGCTCCCTTTCAATCATTATTTCTATCTTTATGAGCGTGTCAAAGTCCAACAGGCTTCTCATCATATTTCCATATAACATAATAAAATAAAAGCAAATCGGTTTTCAAAACAAATAAGATCTATGATGTCAATTCGAAGTCACTATCATTATTCATTAGAACAAAAATATACCTCTGGGATATTTCATTTTCTCCCTTTAATGCATAAATGTTGTGCGTTGATTTACTGTGTAAAATCTTTCTTTGAAATAAAATGTATTTATCTACACAGGAAACTGATACTTTACTATGTCTTTGAGATTAGATTTTTTAGATTTTGCTATAAAATTAATGTATATGATTATTCGTTATTTAGAGTTGTTAAACATATACTGAGATTAGCACTTTAAAACTATTATGGAAAGTCACTTTTAGAACAAGTTTTCTTCCAGAAAAAGCATTAACTTTGTTTATTTACAAATTTACTAATCTAACATACAATGGTTGTTATGGGAGCTTCAGGGAGTTCTGATTTATTATTATATTGTAGCCTGCTTCGTATTACCATTTCTATCAGTTCATAATCCAAATTTGATTGTGATATACACTGCTATTTTCTTATCCTACAACTTGTTTACACAAAATTAAGACATTTTCACATAATCCGTGAAAAACTTGGACATATTTTGACTATGAATTAC
This sequence comes from Sepiola atlantica, assembly GCA_963556195.1. Taxonomy (NCBI): domain Eukaryota; kingdom Metazoa; phylum Mollusca; class Cephalopoda; order Sepiida; family Sepiolidae; genus Sepiola; species Sepiola atlantica. The sequence continues at coordinate 20,962,123 of OY744521.1, read as the reverse complement.
GAAGTTAGGATTTGCATCATTCAAATGAATTATTTTCTAAAAGCTGATAATAGGTAGCGCTATTGTATGTCAATCATAGATCAAAATTAAATGGTCAGTTTTATAACAGTTTTCGCAACAATTCTGCACTACTTACTTATGACTTTATTGCAAATTCTTACGAGTAACTGGTAAATCTGCAACTTCCAGAATTTTCCCACATATCTCGATTCTACATCGAGACTCCCGATTGATGAAATTAGTTTCAAGGTACTACTTCGTCAAATATATATACCTTTCAAGTGTAGCTTCGCATATTAGAGGGTTCCATGAGGTTGGCTCTGATGACCCTATGGGAATCAAAATGCAGTTTCTTTTTTTTAATTAGAACATTATATAATAGATGATTACTACTTTCGACATGTTATATGCAAGACGTCCTTATCATCTCATTTTTGATTTGCTGCTCTAATCATTCGATTACGTGTTCCAAACTTAGTTGTTATTATAAAAAGTGTATCACTTCCTAGAACCTTGGGTGCGGTTTGTTTTATACGAGAGACTAAGGAAAGATGGGAATCTCTTGTATAGAAGTCCGAGATGGAATATAATCATCTATCAAACTTAAAAATAACACACGGAGGGGTCAATCGAACAATCGGCTCTATCGAACAGAAGCGCCATCTGAACGATTGGCAGGGCTTCATAGATGTAATTGTAGCTATCATTACGTAGCATAGTATAACTTGATAATACTATAGTACTTGCCAGTAATGAAATGAATTCTAATACCTGGAGACAAAGCAGAACAAACGAATCTTTGGCGTATATATATATATATATATATATATATATATATATATATATATATAAGTTAGTGATTTAATGTATGTGCCGCTTTCATAGTTTGAAATATGGTTGATGCGTAAGTTGTTCAATCTATCCGTAGTGTTGCGCATAATAAGTGTGAAATAGCATTGACCTCGTTAAACGCACAGACTGAATGAATGTATCAGATTTTCGATGATTTCGCGTATTTACGCATAGATCGCAAAAGTCAGTCACGTTCAGCTTTTTAGTATTGTGAATTTTTCTCAATCAATCCATTGTGAATTAGAACATGATGATTATAATATCATAATCATCGTAGGTAATCTACCAAGATTATCTGCATTGATGCCACGTCAGGGGAAATCGTCGGATAAGATGTGAGTTTGTCTATTTTCTATAATCTGAAGACATATTGGTATTGGGTGTATAAAGGAAAGTACACCATAATCACCAATATTGACAAAACTTAATTCACTGTACCTAATAACTTTTATATGTTCTGGTAAGTGAAATTGAGGACATACAGAACATACACCCTAGTAATATAACGGATTCTTATCTATACATCTATCTATCTATCTATCTATCTATCTATCTATCTATCTATCTATCTACTTAGCTAGCAAGCCAGCCAGCTAGCTATATATATATATATATATATATATATATATATATATATATATATATATATATATATATATATATATATATATATATATATATATATATATATATATATATATATATATATATATATATATATATATATATATATATATATATATATATATATATATATATAGCACAATCACGTTGACACAACGGTTACCGTTTGATCACCGAAGTTAAGCGGCGTCGAGCCTGGCCAGTACTAAATGGGTGACCATTAAGGAATACCAGGTGCTGTATGTGCTCTCTGCTTATCTCGGCATTGTTTCCAGTCGTCTTGTATTACTACTTTCCATTAGAATCAAGCAGTGCCGACTCAGGAGAGCGGTTGTTGGGGATTGCGGGGCACTCATACGTCGAAAAATCTAAGGGAGAGTACATATATATATGTATATATATATATATGTGTACATATATATATATATGTATATATATATATATGTATATATATGTTTATATATATATATATATATATATATATACACACATATATATGTATATATATGCATATTGTTGTGAAGTTGTCCAACAGTAAATAATAAATAAAGGAAGTCAAGTCGAGGGTTGGTTTAACAAGTGTATTAACAAAGTAAGAAAGTGACTAGCTAGACAGTTACAAAACTGTGCTTTGTTTTCTGTGTGTCTCTGGTTACTCGCACTATTTATAGTGACAACCGGTGTAGTTTCTCCTGTGTAAGAACGGCCGGTGTAACATCCACCTTTGAAAATATCCCCTCTGGGGATTAATAACGTTTTTGTTTGGGAATCACCATCATCAACTCAGTCGATTTCCGTTTTCTATTTGATCTCCTAATCTAGGGAGCAGTCTCTGGTATGGGCACGTGCAAAGTATCAAACACTGCATCCATGATGTCCTCCTCGGGCGATCTGGTCACCTCACTGTTCGAATATCTTTTCCAGATTTGGTTAATGTGACGTTTGTGCACGAAATCTGGTCCCTTAATCATATAGACCATGTTGCCTATTTGTTTATCTATAGTGCCGGACTCCCAGAAAGTCCTATTGTTTCTGTAGATCTTATAAAAAACTAGTCGCCAACTTTATACCGTTTTTTGTTATCGTTCTTTTTATATTTGCCCTATCCTGGTTTGGTAACAAACGTGGAAAATCGATCTTACCTTGCGTCCGAACATGACCTCAGCAGGTGTCTTCGACGTTTCGATGTTTGCATTCGGAGTGACTCTGTAAACCTGCAGAAACTGTTGGATTGACTTATCCGTTGATGATCCACTAGCTTTTTTCAGAGCTCTCTTGAATGTGTCAACTAATCTCTCCGCCGGTCCATTGCTTCTTGGATGGTATGGAGGGATTGTTATATGCTCGATGAGATGATCCTCGCAAAGATGTTTAAATTCAGTAGAGTGAATTGAGTACCATTGTCGGTGACAATGCAGTCTACTACTCCAAACCTAGCGAATAGTTCGTATAGGAAGTTGATAGAAAATGTCTTGAAAAAACCGACACTATACAGTAGGCTATTTCTTAAGATACTTAACATATTTTAGAGCCAAGAATATTAATAAAAGCTCTAATGTGGGAAGAGATTTACTCTTTAAGGGCGCCACTTTGGCTTTAGCAAACACCAGCGCAGTATGTCCAACCTGTACAGCATATGATGTAAATCCATATGCCACTTTGGAGGCATCACAAAATAAACATTATTTCATCGGTTTGTCCTCATTTAGGACTCTCCTTGGAAACGACATAGAGTCACACCCGCTTAAATCCTTTGCGAGTGCCTTCTTAATTTTTTTTGAATCCTCCGGAACCCTCTGATCCCAATCCAACTTCTGCTTCCAAAGTTCTCCCATCAACACCCTACTTATCACTGTTATAAGAAGATAACGGGATAATGGATCGAATATCTTTGAAGCTTCTGTTGATGCAGTCCCATCGCATTTATGAGGAGAGGTCTTTATAGTATCCTGTTCGGAGCTGTAATGGTATCCCAATACCTTCTTCCTTCGTGAATCAAACCCCGACAGGATGCCATCTGCTTCCATTTTCTTCCGTAACATCGCACTGTTGGAGTTGCAGGATTGTATCTCGAAGTTACCGTTCTGCAGACGTCCCTTTACTGTTGAGTATAAAGTAGACAAGCTATCGATGTTATTTCCTATCTTCACAAGATTGTCCACATAGAAGTCAGATTTATTCGCCTGGAAACACACATCTGAGGGAAACCTTTCTGCATGGCATTTGAATGCATAATTTGAAGCCAAATAAGATGGTTGTATAGCTATAACAATGCAAGTCTTCCCCTTTTTAGAAAGAAACAAAACCGATTGCGGTCCTTCTCCAGGTCGAGACGAATCACAAGGAATGCTTTCCTTATGTGAGCGAAGAATGCGTACCTGCTAGTTCTGAAACGAATCAACAGTTCCAAAATGTCTGCAATTAGGTTTACTCCTGGATAGGCCATCTCATTAAGTGATGCAGAATCTGCGCTCTTGTAGGGGCAATGGTTAAAGTATTCAGGAGGCACTGTTATCTCCTCTATTATACCTTCGTCTTCCTGCTGGTTAAATACGCCCAGATATTGATCATAGAGATCTTTCTTCTCTAGGTCATTAACTACGCTCTCTAGGACTCTAAGAGCAGCATTATAATTTGAAGGCACCGACTTTACCTTGTCATCGTACCAAGGCAGGTGTACATGGTACCGTCCATCTCCGAATGATATATAGTCGCTGAACTCTTTTACCTTTTGTTCATCCAAGATGGAGAATTCTTCTGAGACGGGCAGTCGCAGCGATTCCATACTAAACATATTTTCCAGTCCTCGCTGGGCATCGCCCTCCTCAAACCACGGTTTTAGGGGGTCCTGGTAGCTCTCTTCTGGATACAGTACAAAATCAATTCTGTGCCTTGGAAGTATTGGAGTTTTACTCATCAAGCAGGACTGATTGATGTTTGCCCCTCCTCTTTGTGTGTTTCTTGATTTTATTTGATTTTCATACAGGAAATACCGGCTGTTGCCAAAGGGGACAAGCCCTCTCCGCGTTGAAAAATCCGCTCCGTACATGCAGGGAACTATACTAAATGGTTCCATGAAATGAACTGCATCAATTCCCAATAGACCCTCAATGTTGATATAACTGTCGTGGGGACTGTGTTGGGTTGCCAGTGTGTGTCTCTTTAGATGCTTGAGTATCTGAGGAAGCTCCTGCAATCTGTATGAAAGATTCAATTTGGTGAAAAGAATTGGAGGGATGTGAACCATTCCAGGAACCAGCCTCAAATCCATAGAAGTCTCTTTAAAAGGCCTTGTCGCCGAGCCTAATAATGTTTTAACTTCCATACCGTTTCCTTCGCTGAAGAAAAGCAATTTAATCTTTTTAGAACCGGTGTCCATGTAGTTCTTTGGCTTCCCGTATCCAGCAAGCAGTTTATTTCAATCCTTTTCTCTTGCGTTCCTACCACCACGCTGATTACGGGAGACATGTAATTGTACTGATAGTCATTAATGTGAAGGCAGGTATCCAATCTCACTCTACTTCCGACTGTTGGGCACATTGCTGTTATATGGCCCTTAGCATCGCAGCCAGTACAGCTACTGTTCTTCGTTTTTAGTGGATACATATTTCCCATCTGGGTCTTTTAAGGCATCTAAAACACAACCAGAGTTATTTGCACCTTGTAATTCTGGCTTCATGTCAATAGTAAAAGGGCACTCTTCAGGAGAATGCCCATTCCGCCTACACTATCCACAATTCTGTGGTTTTGATTCCACCTTTGTATTGAAGGTTTTCAGGGAAGAATAGGATCCATCTTCCTTTTCTACCCTAAGCCTTGGAGAGCGCCATAGCTTTTCTGTTGTGGCCCTTTCAGGTTTGGTAATTATCAAAAACCTTTTCACTATTTCCGGTGTCTTCAACAAGATGACTGATAATGTCGGGTAGGTCTTTCCAGAAATCTTGATTAGCTGGCCCTTTATATCAGATGTTAGTTTAGCGAACAACACTTGGGATATAATAATCGCTCCAGCAGATGTATCATTACACATGTCACACTTGTACGAGGCCCTGACTTCCCACAATTCTGCGTGGGTTTTTATTATAAAATCCTTCACCCCCACCACATCTTACAAACTCTTAAGGCGGAAATCCAGCATTCCTTGGATAATTTCTCCCCTTATTTCTTCCTCATCCAGGTAATGTTCCTTAAATAACTTAACACCCACTGGGTATCTGCTTTCAGAAACAGAAATATTGTCGATAAGTTGAAGGGCTCTACCTTCTAGCGAACAATAAATATAATTTACTTGTTGAAGATGGTATTGATGCGTCACAGTTTTCAAACTTTGTAAGAAAGTATTTGAAGCTTCTCTTATTTGTTTCAAATTCCTTTCACCTGAAACGTGGCCACTTCAACTTTATTTTAAAGGGTTCCACCACAAAGGAGGAATGTGCTGTTTGCTTGAAGTGGAAGGATCTACCTGGTTCAGGGGTACCAGCTGCTTCCTGACTTTGAGGGCTGAATGTCTGGTCTACATTGGGGATTGTTGGTTTTTAGAAGGGTCCACTGGAGTTTTTCGTTCTCTTGTTACCCTCAAATCATTCATTTGCTGACGCACAACTTCTCATAAATCCGAAAGATGTCTGAAACAATTCAGCTAACTCTGCAGACTCTTCCTCGGCAGCCACTTGTTCCTCCATTGTCCATGACACTGCCTCTAGATCTTCAAGCAATCCTTCTATATCATTTTCAAAGGAAAAACACTTTCATCGACATCTGTTACTTCTCTAGACTCTTTATACTTGCCCTTCTCTGCCGTTGAAGATGAGTTCTCCGTCTCTCTATCTCCCTCATGCTGACTGGGTCGGCCATTTTGTTGGTACAGGGAAAGGCTAGTTTGTGTCGCAGCAACGTTTTTGTCCCGTTGGTTGTAAATCCCAAACGTACCTTTCTTAGTCGAACGTTTCCTTTTTGCAATATGTAGGAAAATGCATTTTTCATCTTTTTACTGCATTCTATATTTGTTGTGGTTGCAAGGTTGAACCACAATTAGTGAGGAATACAATGAAGACGCAAACAACACGGAGAATGCAATAATAAGTGTATTAAAGTAAAGGTATATTTACAGTATGTACAAATGAAGGTGTCGAGTCGGAGAGTCTTGGTGGGAGGACATGTACGCTCTTCGGCGTCACTTCCGGTGGCATTTAGATAACACACTCTAAGGCCAACCTAGGCTTGCCATTTATAGTGTAACGTTATTCGTATATGCAAATGAGTGGTTGCCACCACAACACCCCCCTCCCAAGATTTGAAGTCACACAGATTTCAATATCTTTTTCTTTTTGGGTTTACCATCAATGGTTCATTAAATTTTCTTTTCCTACCTGATCTTCGGGGTTCAGGTGTATATTGAGGCGGTTCCAAATTAAAGGATTCGTATATGACATCTATAGTTTCCTCCTCTTCGACTGTTGTCGTATAATCATCATCTTAGATATGACGTTTTTTATCTGATTTAGGTGTCTTTTATGTATACTCTGTGGACCTTTAATCATATATGTACAATCACCAATGCGTTTATCCACTACTCCACATTCCCAGTAAGATGTGTTATTCTTGTAGCACTTAAAATATACTCAGTCTCCCGAGTTATATTTCTTTTTTCTCGTGTGTGTAGTGTTTCGGATAATTGTCTGTCTTGGCAACAGTTTATAAAACGCTGCTTTTACCTTTCTGGCAAACATTAGATCAGCTGGTGATATGTTTGATCGTGTACAAGGATGTGGTGTAATCCTATAAACTTGCAAGAATTGTTGCAAAGCTTTTTCTGTTGGTGTTCCAATGGTAGAGGGTAATGGTGATCTTTTAATAGGGAGTTGACCCCAGTCGAAAAATCTGCGCACACTCTACGTATACGGTGGGAGCTGCCCACTCGCTGTGTTCTATTTTTGATAGAATTCCTGTCTGTTCCAATCTATCTAATTCTTTATTAATCTTTTCCAACCCAGCGAACGGAACGTTTCGCTTTTTTCTAAAAATTGGGCTGGCGTTTTCTTTAAGTTCAAACGAGGCCTTGAATTTATTACAGCGACCTAAGTTAGTCGTGAATGCTTCAGGAAATAATTCTTTTAAATCGTCTTTTATATTTACTGTTGTTGGAGAAGAACATTCTATTTTTTTACAGAATGTATTGATTGGCTTATCCCATAGACCAAATTTCTCAATTAAATCTATTCCAAAAAGATTTTCACTATTTTTCAGTACGAATATTTTTAATTTCTTCGTAATCCCTTTTAATTTTATTGGAAGAACAACTTCTCCTTCAAATTTTATACCCCCACCAGTTACCGTCCGGGCTGATTTACTCGTTTTTATCATGGTTGGTTTTTTACCCAACTTTTTCCATGTATTCAGGTTTATAATAGAAATATCGGAGCCGGAGTCGAGTTGCAACTTTATTGGTGTTTTAAATATTTCCACTTTTACGTATTTTCGCCGATCTTTGTCTAATTTTGTATTTGATTTTGTTTGCTGTACTCTCTTTCTGGTGTAATCTTTATATATGCAGCAATCGCTTTTGTGTCCCACCTTCTTACAAATGTAGCATTTTTTCTTCTTATGAGGACAATCTGATTCCCAATGCTTTTCTGCACATCGTTTACAGTTATATCTAGGAAGAGGCTTGTTATATTCTGTCCTATATTTATGGTTATTAGGATTGTAATATCCCGTTCCATTTTGATTGCTTTTCTTTGTAAAGTTCTTGGTTGGTGTGTATGGTTTTCTAACTGTTCTTACATATGCCACTCCGGATTCTTCTATATTTTTTGAATCCTTTTTTTAGTGTAATGGCCCTTTCACAGTCCTCTGCTAGTTTTTGGAGGGTTAAATCTTGCTCAGATTCCAGCTTAGACAACACTCGTCTGCGTATTTCTGCATTTTTCGTGGAAACCAACCCTTGTGCGAAGATTAGACATTTAAAATCTTCTACCGTTAGTTCCGCAAGCTTAAAATTATCGCAGTTTTTATTGACAACTGATGCGTATGTCAAATAATCTTGGTTGTCCATCTTTCTTAGATTCATGCACAGCCATCTTTTATGAAAAAGAGATACATTTGGATTAAATAATTCTTTTAGTAATTTCACAGCTTCCATGAACTCTAATTCCGCAGTTTTTTTAGGTAATATGTAATCTATGAATTTGCTGTGTTCTGATGTACCCAATTTCCTGAGTAAAAGGCTCATTTTCTGGCTATTTGGCCAATTTTTGCAGTCCAGTTGAAAAACATCGTCGTATCTTGTATAATATGCTTCAAAAGTCTTTCATTCCTCCGGCACATAATTAAATGTGTCCATACTATTAAAGATAGTTGTATGGGAGAAATTAACACTGTCGACATTTTCTCGATTACTCTTTAGTAGTTCCAGTGTTTTAGCAAAACGTTCATTTTGTCTTTCCTCGCTTTTTTCTAAACGTTCATTTTGTCTTTCCTCGCGGTCAGCTTGTGCCTGATTTTGTCTTTCCTCGCGGTCAACTTGTGCCTGATTTTGTCTTTCCTCGCGGTCAGCTTGTGCCTGTAAACATTGCATGAACATTTTTGATAATTCTTCCATTTTTTTTTTTTTTCGTGACGTTTTACTGTATTATCCGTTATCCAGTGACAACTTAAAAAAAATCATTTCCTAGAGCTTATATTTCTAGCTATGGTATTTCCTTTTAGTACCGCCGCCAAACAAATTATTAATTAAAAGATTCCTTTAGTTGTTGTTTTGCTAACGGGGAGCAGTAATTAGAATCCAATGGTGAACTTTTTTTCTTCGTAGGTTACTTCCTTGCTTTTTGTAATACGAGTCTGACCTGTCGTTTTGCGACAGAACAAAATCCGCTTTTCGTTTGCAAGTTGGTCCTTTAGTAATACAAAACAGATTTGTCGTTTAGCGACAAAACAAAAATTCACTTTTACATTCGTTTGTAAGTCGGATTCCCAGAAAACGGCGTAAATTGTCGCTTTTGCCACGTTCGATTTTTTTTTTTTCACTTAAGTTGAAAACTTTTCTTTAGCGTAAAATCCGTTTGCTCGTCAACACTTTGCATTGTACTTTTTTTTAAAAATAGTTCTACGTCAAACTGTTATATTTGACGCTTCATATCTCGTCGCCAACTGTTGTGGTTGCAAGGTTGAACCACAATTAGTGAGGAATACAATGAAGACGCAAACAACACGGAGAATGCAATAATAAGTGTATTAAAGAAAAGGTATATTTACAGTATGTACAAATGAAGGTGTCGAGTCGGAGAGTCTTGGTGGGAGGACATGTACGCTCTTCGGCGTCACTTCCGGTGGCATTTAGATAACACACTCTAAGGCCAACCTAGGCTTGCCATTTATAGTGTAACGTTATTCGTATATGCAAATGAGTGGTTGCCACCACAACAATATTGATCCATTGTGTTATTTCTTATTGTAATAACTTCTCAGTTAAAGACGTTTACGTAATTATTTTTATAAATTCAGACGTATTTCGTATGAAGTTTAATGTTAGGGAGACCGCTTACGAAATATATGTTTCCGGCATTTAATGAGAGATAAACTCTGGGCTCGTATAAACTATAATATACTTGGGAAGTATTTAATAAATAAAGATTAAATAATTTAATTATGTATTTATTCATGTTTTTCCTTGAAGCTATTTGTAAGAAGTAAGACAAAAGTATGATAAGTACTCTTTCTCGTAATTTATCTTATTATAATCAAGATAATGATGGGTTATTTTTATATATAACCACTGTATTTCTACAGATTAATCCATTGTCACGTAATGTCTGTGACGAATGATAATTGGCTATATTCTTGGAGAACTTGGTGATGATCGGAACTAACAATTCCTTCTTTATCTGAATATGTACTTTCTTACTAAGTTCTTATGATGCAAGAAGTAAGTTTACAAATGATTAGTTATGTTTTACTATGATTTCATGCATTAAGGACACGCAGTACATTATTTTTATTGTTGATATATTGTGACATTATTCATGTATATTGGGATGTAATCCTTTTCAAGTGCATGCCCACAAAGTAACAGCTAGTCGAATCATAATGTACACAATGTATTCTGTCGATTTTCTTGTTGTAGATATTAATTATCCTTCGGGAATTACGTACATTGGATTTATGAGAATAAAGGATTATCTATTCACTTTACGTCATGTATTTTAACTTATTAATAATTGGGTCAGTTTTATAACAAAGTTGTTCTTCCTCATTAATGAAATTTAAATCTCTTCCCTATCCATGTAATAAATACTATAATTATCAGTCTACATTTGAATTTGATAAGTGTTGTTTAATACGTAACACGAAACGATACAGAAAAGTTTAATAATACCGTGCAGCAATATATATTAATTAAGTAAAGTTCAGATATAAATAACTATGTGTCGCTGAAGAAAGTGTATGAACATCAGTTTTAAGCCAATATTTAGAAGACTTATTAATTTATAATGGGGCATCTGACATATTTTAAGTTGGACTAGATTTGCAACTTATTTCTAGTGAGGAAAAAAATAATGTGCTCGTAGAAACGTGCATTTCGTTTTCCCATTTTGCCAATTCTATTGGTTATTGTAGAATTCCATAGACTCCTTCGTGAAACTGTTTTCAAATCTAAATGTACTTTTCCTTCAGGCCACGATTAAATAACTAATTATGTAAGTGCGTTTATTAAATACACCTATATTCATCTTCTTTAACCAGCCATCATGTTGGTATCCCATGACCCCAAATAAATTATGAGATTGTTATAAATGCAATTACTTCATTCCGCGTGTATGTATATGTGTATATGTACGTGTGTATGTGTATATTTATTTTTTTATTTTTTATTTATTTTTTATTTATATATTGATTTTTTATTCATATATTGAATGTTTATTTATATATATATATATATATATATATTATTTATATATGAATTTTGATTTTTTATTTATATATTTATATATGAATTTTGATTTTTTATTTATATATTGATTTTTTTAAATATTGATTTATTATATTTTGATTTTTGATTTGGATTTTGATTTATATATTTATATTTTTATTTATATTTGTATTTACATTTTGATTTTTGATTCTTTATTTGCATATAATTTTTTATTTATATATTGATTTTATTTATATATCGAATTTTTTATTTATATATTGATTTTTTTATTTTATTTTATTTATATATAGATTTTTTATTTTTTATTTATATATTGATTTTTTATTTATATATTGATTTTTTATTTATATATTGATTTTTCATTTATATATTGATATTTTAATTATATATTGATTGATTTTTTTTATTTATATATTGATTTTTTATTTATTGATTTTTTATTTATATATTCATCTATATTTATGTTTTTACTTTAAATTGATATTTATTAATTAAAAGAATCGGAAATTTATATATACATAAATATATTTTATATAATAAAAAATAGTTCCCTTCCCTTTTTTAGATAATTTAATTAATTAGAGTTGCGTACTCTTAATTATGTTCTACATATAAAAATAATATATATAAATATAAAAATAATATTTTATTATTATAAATTTAATTTAGTTTTATATTATTTTATTTTTCCCCTCCTTTCTTTCTTTCTTTCTTTCTTTCTTTCTCTCTTTTCTGTCTTTCTTGCTTTCTTCCTTCTTTCTCGTTCTTCACTTCTAAATATAGAATCTTTACTTAACGGCTTTTTCTGATCTAAGCGTCCCGTCGGCCCTCCATTTAAAAATTATGTGTACATAGGTTTTCATAACGGTTATAAGTTTTTTTTAAAAGAAATTCTATCATTTTCTATTTCAGACTATGCTGAAGAAGACGGAATCGGGAATTATACCCGTTTCTTATCAGAAACCACTGGTCCATGTCTGATTAAAATCTGTATTTAAAAATAAAAATATTACGCTCTTAATTTAATTGAATTGAGCACTCTACTGGTATTCCCCTTTTATTCTTTTTAAGTATACCTTTATACTTTATATTCATATATATATATAGATATATATATATATATATATATATATATATATATATATATATAGTCTCGGAAGTTTCTCAACCATTATAACTATATTAAAAAAAACAAAAGGAAAAACATACTTATAGTCCCAAGTCTTTCAGTGGAAAATCACTTATGTAAGTCAATTTATTTTTACAGTTATTATATTAGTTTGTTTCTAACACTATTTAAAGGGATCATCAGTTGTTTACCATGAAAAAACTGTTTCGGGAATTTAAAAACAAGACAGTATTAAATTTCATGGCTTTCCAGCAGAGTTGGTCAGACCCCACTTACATTAAAAGACAAAAATATAAACGTTCCTTATACTAAAGCTACGTTGTGTTCCATATAAATGTTTTACTAACTTATATTAGTTATTTAAAAAAAAAATTACTTGTTCTGTTCGTCTGTCTAATAAGATTTATCCGTTACTTACAAAAATGTTGCTGCATTTTAAAGTGTTTGGACGAATCCATTACACTATTATTTATGTGATTAATGTATTATTTTTAGTTTTATATTATAAATATAAAAACCATCAACACATCAAAAAATAAAAAATAAATAAATAAATATGCATATATATATATATATATATATATATATATATATATATATATATACCTTTAGTCCCTCCTTCTCTCTCTCCTCCTCCTGTGTTGTCCGTCTCCCCGTCGTCGTCATATATATATATATATATATATATATATATATATATATATATATATATATATATATATATATATATATATATTGTGAACAAAAAGAAAATGTTCTCGGACTTAATGTAGTTTTTATTTGATTCAATTTTGTACACCCTTTCCTTCGCTATAATACCCATAGCATTTTTTCTCTTAATCTTAACCTCGGTCTAGCTCTTTCTGCAGGAAAATCTGGTTTCCAGACAAGGCAAGTACACCGTTGATGAGCCTGATGTATAGGGGCAAAGTTTTATATGTACGCAACATTATTCAAGAAAATCTGTAAAACGGCAACAATATAGAGGTGGGATACTGGCAGTGGCTTTTATATTTGTGGGTCCTGTTAAATAGGAAGTGTATGTAAAAATAATTTCTATGAGTTACTGTGATTTCTTTTAGAAAAATCCATCAGAGTGATTGGATAACAAACGTTTAGCCGAATGTAAACCGTTGATATTTATGAAAGACAACGCACCAATTAACACTTAAGAGTTCGCAAAAACGTGATTAATTTTTTTTTTAATGGGAAGGGACTGACCACACCGTGTATGCGTCTTTATTCAATTAAGAGGCTGTAGAATACCCTACAGGAATATATATGTACTAGTGCTAGACAGTTAAAAAGAGAGCACGAACTCTAGATGGAAGTCAATAAAAAATAGTGCAAGTTACTTATTAGTTGCTACAATAGTAAGTATATCATCAGTTGTGATAACATACTGTTAAAACTTATTTGAAATGCATCAGTGCAGTTGATGAGGAAAGACGTTCGACTGTACCTCCGTTCATTTACATTTTAGTTCGGGTTTAACCGTCGACATAACGGCGATATAAGATTACATTTAAAAATAATTTAATGTATCTCATATTCGGCGATCGGGCGATTCCTAACTCTGTAAGAGTGATTATGTACGCACGAGCATGGACTGTATTAAAGTAAAATTATCAAGGAATACGGTATATTTATATATTGCACTTTAATATTAAAATATAGTATGCATGTGTTTTCAGAAGGTAAGACTTAATTATTTAATATTTGACAATTTTTGTTTATATTAGTTATTTTTAATACTTATTCATAAATTAAGTATAATAACAATAATACTAACAAAATACATATTAATTCACACTGCATTTCACTAGAAAATATTATTATAACAAGAAAACAATCCTTAATCTACTTACATAAGAAATAATAAACGCCTACTCTATATAGTACATTGGACCCATTAGATAGTGTAAATGAGTCACTTTTAACAGGTGACCCTTACGTTGTGTTGGTAATAGAATATCCAATAAAAATGGCAGTTAAAGATTAAGCGGTACAACCAAAACATGCAATTGAAATAAGCAAAACAATTGACCTACTGTCAATCTTGAACCTATAATTAAACTCGTATATAATATAAACATAATTCGAGATGAATTCAAAAAATATATACGTGTATTTTGTTCACAAGAACTTAGCAACAGTAATAACTACAATAACTAAAATCACTTTCTAAAGTATTTTGTTTGTGCATTTTTAACTAATGGTAAGATTGTGAGAAACAGTTTTTTGATGTTCTTCAGTTTTAAATGAAAATTGAAAAAAGATGGGCAATACTCCATCTCACATTTACCATTTTATGTATCTCATACCACATTCAACACACAATGGTACCAACAACTATTGAATATATTGGTGAATTCTTAAACGATAAAACATTTTTATTATCACTTATCTCGGGGCAATAACCGACGTTAATCTTCTAGGGACAGCGATAAAATTGATATTAATATCGTAATAAAGGTTTTTGAATAGATGTGAAAATGAAAAAATGTATTTTTTAATATAAATATTTTTTATATACAACTTCATTTTTCACGTTTTGCTAGAATGACGGTCATATAAAATGATACTGAATTACTTATATATAAATTAATCCATATATATATATATATATTTGATGTCCATAAAAATATTTTCATAACTTACTATATATATATATATATACACACATATATATGCACATATATATGTATACATATACATACATATATATACATATATATATATATACACATCTATATATGTATATATACATATATATATATATATATATGTATATATATGTATATATATACATATACATATATATATATATATACATACATATATATATTTATATTTATATATATATATTTAGAATCAAATATGAAACTAAAAGTAAACTTTTAGAAGATAGAATCTATAGTGAAAAGTGTTAAGCTAAATATACGAGATAGAGCAATTATAAAGATAGATGAAAGTAGAGTGATAAACATGTACGAATGTCTAGATTCATTTCAAACTTCGATTGTTCAATGCAAGGTATATTCTGTAATAAGATTATGTGTATTATTCTTTCCTTACACCAAGGCTATTCAAAGATCGAAATCTTATCATCAGAGGAATTGTATAGATAGATAAGTTGGCGGTGGAAAATGATAAACATAATTTTATTACAGAATATACCTTGCATTGAACAATTGAAGTTTGAAATAAATCTGGACATTCGTACATGTTTATCACTTTTCTGGCATCTATCTTCATATATATATATATATATATATATATATATATATATATATATATATATATATATATATATATATATAGGATCAAATATAAACCAAAAGTAAAACTTTTAGTAGATGGAACCTATTGTGTAGAAGTTTAGCTCAATATACGAGATGGAGCAATTGTAGAGATAGACGAAAAAAGAGTGATAAATATGCGACGATTGTCCAAATTTATTTCAAATTTCAATTGTTCAATGCTAGGTGTATTCAGTAATAAACTTAAAATATTATTAAAAAACGCAGTGAAAAAAAGAAAAGTTTCGTAATAAAGATATGCGGTTTGTCCGGTTGGTAAATTACCGTTGAAAGGAAGTCCGATGAATTGTAGAACACGAAAAAAATGTTTGCGTAGGAGCAGTGTGGAGAAACGTGTTCAGAATTATAAGTGAATCCAAACGCACTTAAAAAGAATTGAAAGGAGAAAAGCTGGCCATTTGACCCTTTTTGAACAATATGTCATTTGCTTTTTTTGGTCCAGGAAGTATTTCAATAATGGCCAGCCCATTACGACGAGCGACTACATCTTGGTGTTAACGCTCTGAACTCCCAAAAACGTGGTATTTTTCCATTTGAAAACACATAGAGAGGTCGACCGTCCGGCTCGCTTCAAACCCCCAAATCTTTCAAAAACCTTAGTTTCTCACGAAGAAGGACTGACGTCACAGATGCACACGTGCGAAACTCATGCAAAAAGCATTTCCTTCACTCATGTTTTCTGACCTTCTCTGACCCGAGATTCCCAGTGTCGGCGTAGAATTTGTAACTTTGTTATGGTCTGAGAAAAACATGATTGGCTCATAACGGTCCCTTTTGGTGCATGTCAGCTCGACCCGCACTCATTGTCTTATTTGACCCCAGCCATAATTAACACAAGCTGATTTAATCGTGTCTAAACACATCGATCCCCATCAATAATATAACAGTAGAAACACTTGATATGCTACTAGAGGTTCATTTTTTAAATGGATTTATACTAATGAGTGACCAAATATGAAGATCACAGTCTACTAGAGTTAGGAGATGCATAGAGTTTTAATTGAATTATAAAAAATATGATGAGCCTTACAAATTATGAATCGAATTAATAATTTTGTTGTTATACATTGGTACCACGTCTTACAAGCATTCGTTGACATTAGATTTCCGAATGTTGTAGTCAGCAGGAAAGCAGTCTTACGAAACTGTATGACCAATAGAGAAATATTTTCAAAGATACTGTCAAAGTAAAGTTCGCCGTACGGTATATAACAGAGGTAGGAAAGAAAGTGATTTTCAGTTGTTGTAGACGACAAGTGATTGTTGAAAATGTATTACAAGGATGAGTCAGAGATTTGGGCTCAGTATTGAGATAACGATACTGTAAACTTACAACGTATTTTCAGTGTGATATATTGTTGTAGCGATAATAAATAAAAAGTCGCCCTTAACGGATTGCGAGTCGATTTATTAAACAATTATATACGTATAAAAATATAATAGATCGTGTTATAACATAAAGTCATAGAACAATTGATGTCAAAAGTTTAAGTTTTAATTGACAATTTATATTTCATATAGGAACAAACCTGTACCTGTATACATTTTAAATATATAGCAATATATAACATAAGAACGGACATATGATCCACTTAGTATGAAACGATAATACTCGTAAAATATGAAATCTATATGAAAGAAAAAAGAACCTACGTTCTCTATCAGATAAATAGTGTACGTCCAATCGTACGATGTTAGATATGGAAGATCTGTCTATGCTACTATAGAAATAGGTTTGACACCACTTTTAAAATCTGCTTGATTTACAGCACAAACTGCTCGCAACTACGTAAATCTATATATCATATTGTTAATACATATACACATGTGATATTGTACCGATATATTACCTTACTATCCTATAAACGAACATGATTATTTTTATCAGCACTTCGACTAGCTAAATAACATTAATTAAATAAGATACAAAGTGATCTGTAATTATAATAATTGTATTCATGATTTTTAACGCATGTGACGTCAGACCAAGTTTGACAACGCTTTCTTTACAAAACAGTCCGTTTGAAGGCAATATAGATTAATGTTTGTTCTGCTTCTATTCTTTTGGAAATATATTTGCTGCATTAATTGCTATCCGATATCCCAATAGAGTATGATGTCAACTCAATCAAGTATCGACTCATACTTCATATAGTATTAGTCCGTTCGTTTAGCAACACAGAGCTGGACGTTGTTCAACATGTATTCGACTCAATGATAAAGATGTATCATTTTCAAGTCCACAGAGAATTGTAACATTTCACAAAGGGATCCGTTTACGAAAAGCAATTAACATGTGTGCCCTTCCATGAGTGAAATACACTTTCATCACGAACGTCATTTTCAGATATACAAACAGAAACACACATTAAAAGCTGAGATTGTTGGCGATGGTAATATGCAAGTGGTACAGTACTAAAACTGTCGATAAGTCATCATGTTAAATAATCATTCGTATCTATGCTTGAGAACTTACCAGATTTATTGAGCCTAATAAGCATGCATATCTAATAGATAAAGTCTAAAGAGGACAAGGGATGGTTTCATGTTATGGACTAATTTACAAAATGACATGAAAATGACGAAAACTGCAATATATGATATTTTAGTGACGAAAATAATTTTCTGTAATAAATAAGCTCAGTCAAGTGTTAGACAATTATTATCATTAGTTTGCTCAGAAAAAGACAACTTTCTAGTGACCATCAATAATCTGCAAAATCATATTCTGAAATTATTCGCTGAGACCTATGACGACGATACACCAATATTTAGGATAACTTTAAAGAATTATGATTATTAATAACGTGCTGATTCTTACGACCGGGGACACGGGTGCAATATACATTATTACTGGGAAAACACCTGAAAAAAAAAGCTTTCTGTTCATCAACACAACGGCCTGACTCTCGTCTTGGCTCTCTTTAAATGAATGTATGTCTCCGAGAAATGGCAGTTGCCTTTCCAAGCTCTTAGAACTGAGTTTAACCCTCGGCCTAAAATAGATGACTCACCTCAAATACGTTTTTTACGGTCGCTAGGAAAATGATTGGATCATTCTAGCAGTTAGAAAGTACTTTATTAAATTAGCAAGTCATCTAGTCATAAGTCGGAGTACAGCTGTTACATTAGCATCGATGTCGCTTAAAGGGATGCTTTTCTGTGTGTTTATTAAGTACAACATAACATTTCGGTACTACTCCAGATGAAGCGCTTAATTTCTGTGAGAGCTGCCGTGGCGAAAATGAGGCTGAAGCAAAACTGAAAGTCGTAAAATGAAAGTGTCAGACGACAATATAACACGAAGAATACAAAAGAAAAAATACATATATTTGAAAAACATGAAAAAAATATGAACAAACCATTGCTGAAGAACTATTAATAAACATTTTTTTTAAAAAATTTCGTGGGCAAAATGAACCGTTTTAATTTTTTTTCTCTCTTTTTTTATATAAATCAAAGTAAATGCTGTTTCTTTTACGATATTTACGTTATTTTTTTTCGTCTTATTTTTACATAAAACAAAAAAGTATGTTATTTTTCTTAGGACATTCAGGCACTTTTTTTAAAAACATTATTTTTGGGGGGTGTCATATATTTTCTCGTCGAGAGTCAGGGTTTACGGATACGTTTGCGGTTGGTTCGAAAGGTTTTGTTGTACTGAGCGCAGATGATTGGCAGGAACCTAATTAGTCAGCTCTGCTTCAGCCTCTTTTTCGTTTCGGCAGCTCTCGGGCCCTTCCGCAACCTGCCCGATCGTTACGGCGAGCAGTCACCGAAATTAGGCGCTTGATCTGGAGTCGTACCAACATTTCTAATGTGGTTGGGAAGAACTGTTACCTCACATAATCGACTTTGTTATCTCTACTTTACTCTATAGTTATTTATATTGTATGTTCTCGACTGAACAACTATATATAGTAAACCGTCCGAGACATCTACAGCATATAATCGTGTAGCTACTTATATTGCAAATAATTATTTTCTTAATCTGTGTACCATAAACAAAACGTGACATAGTTTAACAGAATTTCTTCCCAATAAATTATAATCTGTATAACAGACACACATACAGACAGACACACAGAGAGACGCTCTATTTTGATAGTACTGTTACAATTGAAATGATCAACCATTTGTTGGAATTGACATAAAAGTTCAGTTAAAACAGATAGAAAGCATGCGTTTAATGTTATTTGTTAAGATACGAGTCATGTTCACATTCTTTTTTTAAATAGTAATAAGTTGTATTTTTTCGTTATTTCATTTTGGATTTGGAAATTATTCGATTATTCAATAGACAATATAGAGAATGTGCCCCTCAAATAGTAGTAATTAATACGATTCTGTTCTATAAGAACATATTAAATTCTCTACGATTGTTAACATTGACGAATATTTCGATGAAGGCTTGTGAGTACAACTATTGTGATCAGACCAGTTGCCGTGGTGTGTTACTTAGTATGTATGAGCCTTGGATTCGTCTTTAGAACGGATGTTACTCTAGGGCACGGCATAAATGTAACAGTCGTCTTGGACGGGGCGATCCTAGGAACACGACGAAATGTGATCGCCAGTGAACAATCGTCGTTTGATGATAGTCACTACCGGGTAGTGTGACTTGTTGATCTGCGCCGTGGAGATGTCTTTGGAAAGACTCTAATAGTCCTGGCACGGTACACAGCCCCTTGATTGGCAACGATAGAAACATCCCTTTTTTACATAAAGGGATTCATCCCCGGTCGGTTTGCCTGCTGCGTAAATCGGCGTCAGTAATTCCCTCCAGAGAATAGATTATCGGCTGGCTGCAATAGAAGGCTTGCTGTAATGATCGTAGAAAACATTTTACTTTTTATACAAAAATAATATTTATGATATTCTAGAAAAAATGCCGACTGTAATATTTCGCTGGTCGTGGACCATGCGAAGGGGGTGAAATAGATATAGCGAGAATGAGAATGATAGAAAGAGAGGGAGTGAGATCGAAAAGGAAAGGAAACACGGAAGTCTCAGTGTCGCTGCCAGTTTTTCAAAACATCTCGGTGACAGCATATGTGATCTGTTGAACCCGACCTCCACTTGTCAACCTCGAAACTTTATAAACAATTTCCTGGTGACATTTTGTGAATTGTTTATTTTTTAATTCTCTTTTTTGAAATTTCAGCGTTAAGTTTGGCACGATTGCAAAGTATAATAGAGAGCAACAGCTCCCCCAAAACGCCATTCATCGACTGCGACAAACTATTACTGATTAGAATTGCACCATTTATAGCCCATGGGACAAATACTATAATGGGGTTTCAGACAGATGCTCTAATGATTCATGTTTAAACTACGGATCTTCGCACCCGCTTTTTTATTGGAACATCAAATCAAAATTAAATAAATATATGTTTATTTTTATTAGTTGAATTTAAAATTAGTTCACATCACTTAAAATATCAATTGAAAACAACATTTTTTTCACATATATTTTCACATGCTATTACTCTCATAATTTGGGCGTAAATTACGACAAAGTTCTCTTTTAATGTGTGACAAAACACACTCCACACCCACTAACATAGAGACACATTAATTGAGACAAAAAAAACATTGTATATTCTGAAAGTATTATAAAAAACTCAATCAATAAAAAATGGATTCCACAGATTTCCAGACAACGACGGTTATTTGTAGTAATTAACATGAAATACTCTTCTTTTAATATGGGATCTAGAAACTATTTTCTAATTCTAAATTACTAAGCTGAACCGTAAACTCACAAACCTCAGTATATCACATATTATACCGCGTGTGTATATCATTAATTGCAGCATTACAAAGTGTTATTTTCCTCTGAGATTACATTATATACGTTTACAGATGTTCTATCCGGTGAAAATTTGAAATAACATTTACATCTATGAACGCGCTAATTACAAGTATTTTTTTCGTCTGTATAAACTTCAAAATTATACAAACTAGATGAATTCATGGTGAGTAGGGTAATGTAGTCTATTATAAATTCAAAATATTTTTTTGGATTTATGTTTAAATAAAGTTTATTTCATAAATTCATTTGATTTATTTATAAAAAACTTAGACGTTACAGAATGAGTTTATAATTGTCATGACTTTTCCTCTGATAGTACGTAATGAGATGTTCTCGAACATCCGAGGTGTGGTCTTTACTATTATGTGTGTTAAAAGTTTTACTTTATTAAACATTGGTGTGTCAGACTGGTTAGTAGTAAAAGAATCGATCCTGTGTACAAGTTTCCACGATTACGAAAATTCATCAACATATTAAGGGAACCTGAATAAAGTTACATAAAACCGATGTTTAACCAATCATATGCTCTATATCTATCAGGAAGATATGCATATGCAATATTTTCATTGTAATAGAGTGGGTCATTATACTAGAGACAACAACAGCTGTAACAATAATAGAATGGAATATTCAAAAAGAATCCTTATTTGAGGACACTCCATTAATTTATATTAAATATATTGAATCTCAAAATTAAGAAGTTGTGTATACCGGCTCGTTTAGTTGAGTGCCATTGTTTTATATTTATATATTGCTATTCGAAAGAAAGTGAGACTAACGTGTAACACGTCGAATAGCATTAATGACAACGATTTTTCTGACTCTCTTCTACTTTTCCTTGAGCACGTCGTGTAATTGGGTAAAATGTTACTGGTTACGTTTAATACGTCTAGGACGAAGCTTATCTCCTTCTACGACCAAGGGTCGGGGTCTCATTTTGCCCATAATTAAATAATCTAAATCTTAATCTAGTGTTTTCTCTGGTTATCTTTATCTCCAAAACATTAAGCGAGTCCTAATTAATAATCAATTTCTCAATTATAAAATTAATGATTGGAAAATTATACAATACTAATAATAATCAGCTAATAATTCCCACTACATAAATATAGCCTACTGTAACCGAATGCATCCGGACTTTAAATTGGATGAAATGTATAATACATCGCCACATATCGCCCATCAATACTGCTAATAAAATAAGATTCACCATGCATTACCAAAGTGTCTAGCATAGTAATAAACGTTACAAAATTCTTAGCCATTAAGTAATCATACGTTTTGATCTTGAAAAAGCTCAGAAGGTAATTGAATTGTGAACGGTTAAGCAAACAAACATTTGAATCTTGCACGCTCTTAGAACGTAATCACACTCTCATGTAACATCTCAACATTATAGACGCTACTTTTAAGTTGTAAGTCAAAAGGCCCCGAAATGGCATAACTTTCCATCCATCCATTCAATTTCTCTGAAACTTGGCCAAAATGTGAAGGCAATTGTTGCAAATAGAGAATAAGTATCGCTGACCTAAGAAATTATTTGGTTCGCGCCCCCAGGGGGTCAAAATCCCCCAACATTGATTAAAGTACACTTTTTTCCCATAACGTTTGATCTATCCATTCAATTATTATAAAACTTAGCCAAAATGTAGAGGCAACTATTCTGGATATAAAATATACATCCTTAACCTCAGAGAAATTCTGGTTCGCGCCCCCAGAAGGTCAAACGGAGTGAAAATGCCCCAAATTGCCTAAATGTATTGCATTTTACACTCGCCACATCGAGTCACATACAGAGGGGACCACGCACGCGATATTTGTTTTTATACAGGTGATGATGCTGTAGTTATGTAGCTATTGATACTTTTAATCTGCATGTCTAAAATTAGCTTTTACTGAAAACATGTAGATTCTAGGCGGTATGTTGTCATTAGTATTTTATCATAAATCATTATCGACGAAGTTTTAAGCGTGCATAGAAATTTATAGAAATTCCCTGTTTACTTATAAATAGAGTGGGGTTCCCACTTTGTCGCGAAATTGTCGAATAGAAGACTCACCATTACATATCAAAATTCAATGAAAAGTGTAATTTTAAACATTATTTTGAATTTTTATATTGCGGTAAAGTAAAGCATTTCCGAAAATAGCATTACTACCTTACATACTTATTCATTTTGAATCTTGATTTACAACGACATATACAATGTGTAAGTTACAGCTTTGCTAATTTCTTTGTGAAATAAGTGCAAATAGTGTGTGTGTAAGAGGCCGATAGAAACTGATGGAATATTTAAAGGATACGGAGAGGGTCTATTCTCACATCAGAATATAGTTGTATAAATATCTTCATTGAACGCAGCTGTCACAGTTCTCTATAATATTAAGTGTGAGTGGCCGTGCATGTGTAAAGGCAGCTGTAACTGATGTATATTGCTGATGTATGTATATATATATATATATATATATATATATATATATATATATATATATATATATATATATATATATATATTCATACTATGGACCGATATATTTGTTCGACATTTCGGTACATTTTCATAAATATTTAGAATGTCCATATATTTATTATGTATCCATAAAAACAAATACTGACCCAACAGATCTTGCATTTATTAATCAATAGGACTCGCTGTATTTTCTTTGTTTTCGATTGAAACGTCTGCTATTAAGAAGCTTATATTTCCATTACCCACTGCTATTTATATTTATTTGGTCGATTGAAATACACCTGAGAATTTGGTTTAATTCTAAACATAATTTCATAATGACATGTTCAAAGCACTGTAGATGTAAAATGAATCTATCAAAACGAGGATTTTCCCGGGTAATTCACAAGTGTCAAGTTATACATACGAGAGTTTAAATTACATCTTCGACGCCTAACTTCCGTCAGGAAATTAAGTCTACATTGACACGACAAACCTGTGAAGCAATCAGCGTTGAACTAATTGTGATAAAACAATATAATTAGAAAAAAAGTGCTATCCTTGATATGCGCGAAATATTTATGAATTACCTATAAGTTGCACCTTATCGCTTCGTCGTGTAAGTTTGCAGAAAAGAAAATGCAATGAATGAGAATGTAGATAACACAGATTGCAGATATATATCAGGAGATTACATACTAGGAGGATGTGTAGATACAAATGGGTGGTAAATAACTCAACAACATTACGCTCGGTTCAATGTAAGTAGCTGATAAAATTATGAAAATATTTGAAAGACAATATCTGAATAGAGTATCTTTTAAATAAGTAAATGAAACGGATGTGATGAAATGATTAGGACATCGAATTTATAACCCATTTTTGTTTGTTTAAAATACAGGGTAGTGATACAATACATACTTATTATTATCTGTATAATTTGAGTTATATGATCTACTATTCATGATCAAGTTCACGTGTATCTTTTTTATTTTGAAAAATGCAAGTTGAAGTCTGAAATAATAATATCAAGTTAAGAAATATGTCCGAAATATCATAATAACTCTTTTGTTTAATCAACTGTTTTTGATCAGTTTCATTCTGTAATTCATGAAAGGGTAGACGTTTAATTTGATATAAGTCCTAATTATTATATATTCTCGTTAGTATTGAAACATAAACTACTAGAAGAGTGCCATAAATAACTGCTAGCACACTTACGCTTTTATCCGTTACGCTAGGAGGCATTCTGGGGGATGCTCGTGTTAATATTACAATCAAGATTAGAATAGTAACCTAACAAGTTCAAAACATAGACATTATAAATCTCAAATGTTTTAAAGCATTATTTATCTTTCTTTTTAGTTGACAGGTGTCTCTAACAGTATACTCTGCGAAAAAGAAAAAAATAATATTATTTACATCTAAGTTAAATATAACATTTATATTCAATTCTCTACGAATATGATTGTTTATTCACTAGCTTATGCAATATTCTTGGGAAGATACTAGATTTTAATATACTATATTATTTCTTCTTGTTACGCTTTTTAGATTCGTTTAACTAAAACGAGCACAGGTTGAGCAAATGAAAGACTGATAATATTTGTGGTGTTTTTAAAGGTCTGAAGTTTAGTATGTCTCGCGGGTTTATAACACAATGAACAATAAAGAAAAGATATAATGGAACCTAAATAATATATATATATATATATATATATATATATATATATATACACACATATATATATATGTATATATATATATATATATATATATATATATATATATATATATATATATATATATATACCGTATTTCTTAATTGGGAGAGTTTCCGAGCAGAGTGCTCAATTATTAATGCAAAAGTAAAATTAACTAAATAATTAATAAGAGCATGATATTTATTAATATTAAATAAAGTTTTACAACAACATCCGGAACAAGGTTTCAGATCCGAGAAAATCGGACCTTCATCAGCGGAGTCGTATAGCTTAATGAGTGAGAACAACCGCCAGGAATTTCAAAATATTGTCCGATGGAAAGATGGAACACTTTCAGATTTAAAATTGTCACGTGCGTGGAATATTCGTAGTCAGTTATGGATCAAAACAACAGCAACGCTGTACATCGAAAAAGCAAGAAATTAAATGGGAATAACGTTAACAGTTGGACAGATGGCATGTTTAAATTGTCACGTGCGTGGAATTACGTGGCCGTTATGGAAAGTATTTAAATTTAACTAATAGAGACGCTATATATCTTATCGAAAGTAAATGGAGATAACGTTAAAAATGAAAATAAAAATAAAAATAAAAATAAAAATAAAAATAAAAATAAAAATAAAAATAAAAATAAAAATAAAAATAAAAATAAAATTATATTAAGTTAAAAAATATATAAATTATAAAATTATAAAATTAAAAATTATATTGAAATAATATGCTAATGTAATAAATTATTTCTAAAAATATTAAATATTAAATAATAAATCATTAAAAATAAAACTTATAATTAAATAAATTGTAGTCACACCCTTTATAAATTTATGAAGTCGTAATGGTACTAATCATAAAAAAATAAGGTACTATTAATAAAAGGGGGGGGGGAATAAAGAAAGATGAAAAAGAAGAAAAAGATGAAAAAGAATAATAATGAAGAAAAATAAAGAAAAAAAAATAAAAAAAAAATAAAGAAAAAAAAAATAAAGAAAAATAAAGAAAAATGAAAAATGAAAAATGAAAAATGAAGAAAAATAATAAAGAAAAATAATAATAAAGAAAAATAAAGAAAAATGAAGAAAAATAAAAATAAAGAAAAATAAAGAGAAATATAAAGAAAAATGAAGAAAAATAAAGAAAAATAATGAAGAAAAATAAATATAAATAAATAAAGATGAAATAAATACACTGTTTGATAAAATAAATGATAACAAAATTGTGTAAAAATAAAAATAAAAGATAAAAGGCAAGAGGACGAAAAATGGGGATATGGGGTACTCCACATTTGAAATTTTAAATTAGAATTAAAAATTTAAAAAAATAAAAATTAGAATTAAAAATTTAAAAAATTTAAAAATTTTAAAAATTTTAAAAAAATTTAAAAAATTACAAATTAAAAATTTAAAAACAGTTATATACATAAATCTAAAAACCATCCATAATTAAAACATGCAATAATGGAAATAGAGTTTAGGGATACCATACAGTTCAATCCGAAATTCGGAAGGCGAATTCATCATTGTGAAATCCTAAATCCTAAAAGTCCGTATTCTGGGTACTCTGCGGTTATGACTTATGTATTTTGTTCTGCCCAATTTATCAGAAGTGCCTTTCTTCTGTGGATACAGTCCTTATATATCTCCCCTTTTTTGTTTAGGCATATAATGTTAGGGTCATTGATGGTTCGCAAGATGTTATATTTTTCAGCATCGCAAAGTGCACAGCGGCCTGATATTGGGGAATATGGTTTTCGTCTTTCTATTAATTTCCAACTGGTAGTAAAATGTGTTCCCTCATCCTTTAGTTCCCATACACGGGCACCTAAAGCTGTATTTACTCTATCTCTATATTTGAAGGTATGCCTGTGGGCATATAGTCTTTGCTTAAACATGCCCTTTGTCATCCCAATGTATATCTCCTTCTTGTCCGTTGGTTGTCTGGAAATGCTCGCCTCGTATACTATTGATGTTACTTTGCAGTTTCCATCCAAGGGGCATTGATCTCTGGTTGTACAGGAGCAGGCTGTATCCTCTATTGGTTTAGGTTCGGCTGTTATCATTTTCTTCATAGATGGGAAGCATGAGTAACTAGTTTTTATAGAGTTCCTGTTAAAAAATTTGTGGAATTTGTGCTGTGGTGGGAAGTGTATATATATATATATATATATATATATATATATATATATATATATATATATATATATTTAATTTTGAAATAATTTTTATTTAAAACTAAAAATAAATAAAAAATATAAATACATAAGACAATAAATAACTAAATAAGTAGTGTAATAGATTCCTCCAACAACTATAAAATACGGTAAATTTGTGTAAATAACGCATACACTTTCTAAAGAGCAGACGAACAACACAAGTAAGGAGTGCATTACAAAATGAGTTAGCAAAGAATTAATCTTGAACAAAACTTAGATCGAATATACGGAACCGTTTTTTCTTCGTTTTTAAGTAGGGTCTGATCAACTCTGCCAGGAAGCCATGTGATTAAATACAGTGCTAGTTTTTACTACCCGAAACAGTTTTTCTTGGTAAACAGTTGATGCACCCCTAAATAGTGTTAAGATTAACATAACTTCTTGGAATCATAATAATATACTGAATGTAAAACGTAAATTGACTTACAGGCAAAGTAATTTTCAATCAAAAGACATGGGTTTAAAAGTGTTTTTTTCTCAATATAGTTTAAATGGTACACAACTGGCAGGACTATATATATATATATATATATATATATATATATATATATATATATATATATATATATATATATATATATATATGAAATAAATGACAAATGGATAACAAGTTAAAATGCAGAAGAAAAACAAATACAAGACATTTGTTGACCAGTTTCGTTCGTGGCGAACGTCTTCAGAAAATGAAGATATGGAAATAATTTTATGGGATGAGGGAAGGATGATCTGATTTTACCCTATGAGAAGGCATTAATAAGTGTTGGAATATGATAAGTAGGTGACACATTCTTCTATGTTTCTTATTCTTTTATGTTTATATGCTATTTATTTACTCTCTTTTTACTATCACACCTAATGAGCTTTTATGGAACCCGACTATTAATAAGAAAGAAACAGGGATAGGTCTGCTGATTTGTCACATATTAGGTTTTTAAAGAGCAATTCATAAAGATGAAAAGCCATGGTGGACAAAATGGGTTAACAATGAAATAAACGGGTAAAAACAGGTTAAAAGGGTGAGAAAAAACAAAAATATATATAAATTTCAACATCAATATTTGGGTTCTAACATCCAGTGTATCAATTTCATGCCCACCCCTTTTGTTCACGTTAGCCAGCTTCTCTGCCGCCTTGCACCCTCCCCCACCGCCTTCTCCATACATTGTTTTTTTCTATAGTTTTATATATTTGCATATACCTTGAATACACTTTTCACTGTCACCTACTGCACCGATAGTAAACAAATTTCCGTCTTGGATAACTTTTTCGTTTTTGGACTACCATTCACCACCTGGATTGTATTTTAATAAACCTCTTTGACATTTTTCCTGAAGCTGTTTTAAACTTTATGACTTGGATTAACTGTATAAGTGTAACAAAAAGGTGTGTTTTGGGCCGATATATTTGATGTTTTATATGTATTTAATATATGTTTTATGTATTTTCAAAGTTTAATTTTAATACCTGCAGAAATGTCATTGCGGTAATGGTCCTCTCAGAAGAAGATTTTCTTTGAAAACTCATGAATTATGGACTTTGCTTGAACTTTGAATTGTAATAAAAGTTGATTCGCACCTTATTTAATTTAATTCTTACCCTTAATCTAGTTCTATATATACATAGGGCTGGGCACTTTCGAGTAGCTTTAATAACAAGCAGTACATCTAGCTATATGCGCGATCCGAACACCGTTTCCTAAGATCACTCTAGCTGCCTGGTAAATTGCGGCCACGTGTCGCTATTTACAGTTAAAGTTACTCTATATTTACTAACTAATTGACGATGGCCCTTTGGTTAAGATCACCGACTACGAATCAGTGGCGATTTATGTTCAGGGTTCGCGCATACCGACCGTCGGGAATTAGTTCCTAGACTGAAGATTGCGTTAGCATGAAACATCGATGTCTCTAGGAATTTAAATAATTAATATTTATTTATAAAAATATTATTGTATATATATATATATATATATATATATATATATATATATATATATATATATGTGTGTGTGTGTGTGTGTATATATATATATATATATAAATATATATATGTATATACGCATATTTATTATCGAAACATTATATATATATATATATATATTTATATATATATTCATAAATAATATAAATATATATATATATATATATATATATATATATGTATATATATTTATATATATATATATATATATATATATATATATATATATATATATATATATATATATATTATATTATTTATGAAAGTAAACCCATACAGAATATGTAGCTATCTTTGTGATTTAATTCAATTCTATTAATGTTTATCGTTTCCGATTGTTCCTTGACATTTACCCTCTAGGGAAATTTCCATATTTACTGTGTTGGTAAATATTAAATTCTTTTCTTTTCACTATTTTTTTTATCACAGTTTTTTTGGTTCAGAAATTGGACAGATAAGTTGAGTAATGTGAGATGCCTGTCCGTATTCGTTTACGAGAAACCCAAGAGGCAAATGGAGTCATATTTCATACAGTTGATATACAATATTAAAGAAAACTCCCAAAAACATGAATTATCTTCATCGAAAGTAGATCGATTTGCATCTACTACCGATAATTAAATGTTTAGACACAACATTTAATCTCAGAGGGAACCAATAGAAATAACATTTACCGTTTCCATTAAAAGAAATGTACACAAACAACTTCATCATCACCGAACAAAGGTGTCTAAGAAAAGTCGCTAGACAAAAAAACATAATTTGTCATTTTACGCCATCACACACACACACACACACACACACACACACACACATATATATATATATATATATATATATATATATATATATATATATATATATATTTATATATAATTAAAATTAGAATCACGCATTGATTGCTCTGCCATGGCTAGTTTCGATTTGAGATAAATAGTCGAAATAGTATATGGTGTCAAGTAAGATAAAATTGTGCATGTTATTTCCACAAGTTATGGAATACTCACAGTGTATCCAATAACACGAAATTACAACATGTCTATATATATATATATATATATATATATATATATATATATATATATATATATATATATATATATAGTAATCAGGTAGAGTAGACATCCACAGGGTAGACATCCAAAGGGAATCAAACCGGGCTTACAAAATACTGCTTAATAAAGATATAGAGCTGTATTGTTAATGTTTGATTTGAACATGTACAAGGTCTGCTACACTGGCATGTCGATAGAAGAAATAAAAATCATGTGACCATATTTCCTGGACTTCACCGACCGGGTCGGATCAAGAAAAAAACTTTCTGCCTGATAAGACCTCAGCTCTCGATAGCTGTAGATCGATAACATCGACAAGCCAGTGTAGCAGACCTTGTACATGTTCGAATAAAAACATTCACTATATATATATATATATATATATATATATATATATATATATATATATGTGTGTGTGTGTGTGTGTGTGTATGCATATTCATTATTTATAGCTCCTAGATAACCCGTCTAGATGGGCACTGTAAGTGTAATATAAACACAGCATGAAATCGCTAGCTATAGCATCGGTCTTTTCATTAAGTCAAATGCTCTTATGACTCAAACCGCCGGATAAAGTGTTAAGATTATCACTGTTTATTCGCCGTTCAGCATTTGCCGAGTGGTTCTAGACTTCGGGAATTGAGTTGTAAAAATACTCGGAATCCAGGGTTTCGAATTGCATGAACAGTAGTGAATAGTTATATCTCTATGCTGATGAGTCCCAATTATAAAAGAGGAAACGTATACGTACATAGATAATAAACCAACAAATAATTATTATATATGTGTATGTATATTAATATATAAATATATGTTGACTATGTATAAACGTGTTTTATGAAGTCTATTTTATGAAGCTACAATTCCTATTGAGAAATTGAAAACAGATTGGTTTTAATTCTAATTCCAGTTACATGAAATTGAAGCAGCGGTAATATACATACTTATAAACGGGACACCTATATTGATCAATTTATTTTTCATTAGATGAATATAACCAGAAATAAACACGTACCAAATTAATTACATTGTAATTTAATAAACAGCGTCTAATTAATATTTCACAAAAAACTTATCTGATGAATATTATTTTAATACGACGATGATTACAGTTTACGTCAACGATTGCAATTTGTCTCACATATTTGTATGGAATACGTGTTTGACTTATGAAATCAAAATAACGACAAGCATTTGTGACTATTTTTATTAGTATTTACAATGTTTGGCAAGTTTTTTCAACTGTATTACTTTTTTGTTATTGCGGCAATGTAGCGACATACTTTCGATTTTTAATCAGGCTAAAACTCACAAGTTTATCATTTCGCTTCAACAGCCGTGTTCAAGAATCAACTATATAATCCGGAAGAATAAAATGTCAGTTTTAATAAATTCATATTTAGTATCCAAATTTACATGAAACATTATTATTAAATAAATGGATTTATCTATATGATACAAGTGTAGAACCATGCTACTCTTATTGACAACCGTCACCATAACGCTGAGTGTCGGTGGCCTTCTTCTTGTCTTCATATGTGTTCTAGCTGAGTCGTCTATCCACTGACCAATCGACGAGGGCACATCACTGGTTTACAATTTACAAAACAAATAAAAACAACGCAACTTCCAAGAAATTACACAAACTCATATACATTGTATATCAGGTAGTTGAAACTATGAGTGTGTGTGTGTGACACCGTCGCAGACTGTCAAGACCCACATTCTTGTTACTCAAGTCGTCAGCACATCTCATCGTTTGCTCGGCTCGATCTGATCTTGTTCTGAGTTGAATGCAAACGTATCGCTTTCTTTTTGAGTCCCAACCCCGACAACTGGTTTGCCGTTAACCGTCGCCTGTCATAAACAAAACTTATTGTCGTCAAAAATGTGGTATAACCCTATTACTCTAAAACATCTTATCTCCAGGTATTTCCTATAGCCACCGACAAGCACTAACAACTAAACAATAGAAATGGTCCACTCTTTGTTGATTGCCCATATTATTTCCGATCGTCTTTGTATAAGTTATTGAATCATTTATCCCGACCGTTCAAGGATTCGCCTCCCCCCGTGGTCTATAGTATCACACTAGCATATATTGTACATATTCATGATGTTTAAATTAGCAGTGTCGAACTTACAAACATATTATTGCAATAAACGATGTGACTTTTTCTAGAAGACTATTTTGGCGACTCTCACAAACATTTGTTTGTCAATTAGAAAAATAATACTTGGGCACTAATAATAAAAAATAACTGCCTCTGATTTGGATTTGGACAGATACAAACGTGTTTTCTTTAATGACACATTTAATATAACTAAATGTACTAAAATAAACATATTATATATCATTTTTCATTTCTCTAAATTTAAAATAATTTACAACAATTTCTTCATTCTTTATTTGATTAGGACATATTCTTTTGCACGGCATGAATTAGGATACTGATTTTTCTTTTAAAAGAAATACTTGATTATTATTTTCTTTGTAGTAATTAAAATATCCGTTCGTATGCAAATTATATTAAACAGACATTTGCTACGGTAATTTTTGTGGAAAATACTCCTACAATCTATAATTTTATGATTACTATTTCGTATATTTTACTTATAATTTTGCTAGGCCAGAAATTACAAAAAATATTATTAAATTTAATGAAACTATATATATATATATAACATTTCGGAAAATGTAAGCCTGACGAATTCCCTTGAATAAAAAATCAAGAGTCTATATTGCTCAAATGTCTAATGTTTGAACATATATATGCAAGCTAAACAGTAATACACATATCTGTTGATTTTTCGCATATCTGGAAATTACTATATATCTATGTATATGATGGCTGTCTGTTCGATTTTATACATCCAACTTTTGGTGTATTGATGTGATATTAGTGTAAAAGTTCCTCGTGTGCATATACCTTTTCAGGTTAGCCAGCCTTTTATAGACAATACCGCAGAAGTTGTAGATGTTGTAATAATTTGAGGGGATGCCATGAATTACGCAACCTTTTTCCGTGATTGCTTTTGCAAAACATGCAGTCTTTGGTGACTCAACAAACATAGTTTAGTTACCAAATTGAAAGTGGACATCTTAGGTGTTACATATTTCGTTCATGTCCTCGAGGTGTCACATTCTGTCTTTTCTGCACTGCTCTTTTTAGTTGCTTGTGTGTTGTCCTATTCTTTTAAAATAGGTTCCTACCTTCAGAAATTACTTTTCCTTAACCTTGAACCATCTAAAGCCACCCCCACATCTCCCAACACTAATTCCAAAGAAGTTCAAATCGTGTTTAAGACAATATTTGAATCGTGTACGATATTTGTGCTACAGGCGAGTATTCCCAGTTAATTACTCATTATTAACCTGCATTGGTAGTTTGTCATCAGTAAGACAAATAAGATGACAAGCACAACTAAGTATGTGTCAAGTTGGACGACACTCGATGCCTTGAACCACCCATGTTCCAACACTTCAGTGTCAGGAGTAAAACTATCCCAACGGATGTTAAGCAAGTGTCTAAGTCAATATTGCTGGAAGAGCTGTAGCAGACTAATATACACTCTGCAAGTCGTCCATGTCTTATAAACATATAAGAAAAGTGATACAACAGTGCTCTTTCTTTGCAACCTGATATCACGTGGTTTCCAAACCGCTTCTAAGTTCTTTCTAAAACTCATAATAGCTATGTATGACATACTTTAAACAATAATATAACAAGCCTCTATACACCCACCTTTGATAGATTGCCTGTTTTACTATTGGCTGTTTAGCGATGTAAGCACTTTTGTCAGTAAACCAATATTGATGCTTTCTCTTCGTTTGCATCAAAACATCTACTACTTTTTCATAAACACATTACTTAAAACAATCCCATATACAATCAAACGGTATCTGCTCAAGCGTATTCAGTAAATCAAGAGCACTTTTCTCATCCTTCAGCTTTGCAACATTTATTCTACGAGGGCACTTGCCGTTAGCAAATCGTCTCTTCTACGTTATTATGAACCTCATGTCAGCAAACAATAGACGATCATCTGCCCAGCACTCGGCATTCCTTTTGACTTGCCGACGTCATGTAGATCAGGTCTACGGGTGATGACGTAATCGATCAAATGACAGTGATTTAATCATGGGTTCTTATACTTTGATCATAGGTGGAAACACGTATTGGTTATCTATAAATCAATCTCCGAGCACATTTACAGTGAATGACCCTGATAACGTCCTAGAGGACGCCATCTTTGATATCCCCTACCCACTGCAGCATTACCATCCCCAGCAAAGCAATTAAACAATCTCGCGAAGCAGCCATGATAATTCTTTTTAAATATTCATGAAAGGATCCTACTAGCTAATGTATATTTCTCAATGTGGAAGCATATACAGAAAGACAAGTTGCATATCCCTGACCAGATAGAGGCACACTTAAAGTGATGATTCTCTCAAGTAGACAAAGATGTTCTCGAGTTTTGAAACAACTCATTTCTTGAAGAAAACATCTTACGCCATGGTTGGGTCGTTTGTCTTCCTATCTCCGGTTATAGTAAAGTACATATTCAAAGGCCTACTACTTAATTTCCTCTCGTTTTATACTTGCTCAATTTCATTCTACCCCCATAAAATGTCCCACAACTCTGCATTCCTCGCTGTTATTAAATTTTGTACCACGAGAAATGTATATATATATATATATATATATATATATATATATATATATATATATATATATATATATATATATATATATATATATATATATTAGTATTTAATCTATCCACGTAATATTTTATCAGGAGATATCATTTGTTATGTATCACTTTTCAGTGTTTACTTCAACAGTGCTCGATACGTAAGTAGAGCTAGGTAGTAAGCTATGAAAATATATATATGGCAATTAAGCTACATAGAGGCTCCCGCGTTTCATCTTAACCTAAAACTATCCTGCAGCTGCTGCAACACCTAAAAACGATAATTTAGGCACACAATAACAATATATTAAACAAGAACAACAGAGAGAATAAAAGTAACAAATTACTTACAAAACTGGAAAATATAAAAAAAATTAACACTAAGAAGAAAAAAATATAAACAATACAAATAGAAATAAACAAAACACTAATAGTAACCACCCGAATAGAAATAAAAAAAGTTAGCAATGAAGAAAAAAGATGTAACTGCATGCATCGTACACTTTATCCACTACAAAATAAATGCCTAAGCAAAAGTATTGTATACCAAGCAACAATATTTGGCAAGGAAATACAAAATAACAAAAAATACTACGTGGGTTTTAAAACCAGATATTATGACCAAAAAAGTACATTTAAAAACAGAGAACATCGAATTAAAACATCACTATCGAACCACTATTGGGAGCTCAAAGAAAATAGACGCTCATCAATAACTGAATGGAAAATAATACGACAGGCCAGTACATATAGAAATATAGACGACTCGCGTAAATTATGCCTAAATTAAAAAATTGAAATCCTCAACTTTAAAGATTCTTGAAATCTATTAAACTGTAAAAAGTGAGATAGCAAATAGATTCTTACACATGAATACATTTACCTTAGGCTGACGGGAAATAAATAAATAAAGAAAGAAATACATAAGTAAACAAAACAAAACAAATAAAACTAAACAAACACTTAACAATTCAAAAATTAAAACATAAAATAGAAATATAAGGAACCACGTGTTAAAATAAATTCACTCATCATATTTACATAACAGAGGACACAGGATATAGACCAAACTATAGAAAACAGAACAATAGATATAGGAAGTAACACCAACAGAACCTTTGTTTGCGAGAAGCCCATTGATTGACTGAGAGAGCAACAAAGAATTTGATTGCTTAACTACCTAGCCGTGTATATAATAACTCCATGCATTTTAGCCTGAAGATCCCCCCGGGGAGTAAACGCTGGAGGCTCTGTGTAACTTAATTGCCATACCTATATTTTCATAGCTTACTATATATATATATAAATATATATATATATATATATATATATATATATTTATATATATATATATATATATATATATATATATATATATATATATAAAGTTAGGTAGGTGTATATCTTCAGACACCTTTATCTACGCCATTTATTACCTTACCTATCAATCGATTGTTGTGCATCTGGAACGTAAATATTATCATCAGAAGTGTAGTTTTATCCTATTCATATAAAGTGTGCTATATATATGTATTAATATATATTAGTGCATATAATACATATTTATATTAATAAAACGAGGCGTAAGTTTGTGTAATGTGCACAATACTGAGTTTATTTCGTATAAATATAGAGATAGAAAGGATTAAATAACTTCGAGAACATCTAAAAAGTAGTGGGTGTCATAATAGTAAAATTTAATAAGCGACATGATACCAATAATACTAATAAAATAGAAGAAAAAGAAACATGATTTCATTTACGCTACCCTATAAACAGATGCTAAAAATAACACTTGGAAATATGTCTTTACTATCCCATGGAACACCCTCCCTTTGCACGAACTATTCAATAAAAACGAACTTAATTTTTTCCTACATCTGCTGCGAGGCGAGAAAAACGAGAATCAAATCACTCAATAACACAATGCTACAACAGTAAAATAGACGAAAAATAAAAAATAAATTGCGTAATTAAGGTGTAAACATAGAAAGAACAGTAATATTATTAGGGAAACATGTTATAACAACTAAAATAGTATTAATAAACACTCTAATAGCAATTGCCCGAACAGAGACTAGAAAGGTATTAATAAAGATAAAAAATAGCTGTAGAAGTCGTTTACTTTTTTTACTACGAAATAACTTTTTGATCAAAGGCCTCGTTAACCAAGCAACGCTAAGTGCCTAATAATACCCAGATAACAGAAATACTACGTAAGATAAATTTCCTTATTTTAAGGAATCAATTATTATAACGAAAACAAAACATTTAATACAAAAAGCATCTATTAATACATAACTAACCAACCCTTCTAGTAAGGTCAATGTAAGCGGTAATAACCAACAATCGTGATTGCAGGTTTAAATGTGCCGAGAGTAGTCTGCACTTAGTTAACACTTATTTAACAAAAAATAGTCTTAAACGTGGGGTGCCTCAAGACAATGAGTAAGTGATTAACAAGATATGTTGGCGTATTCGAAACTCAATTCATCGTTCATGTTTGTTAACATTTTACTTCAGACCTGGCTATGTCCTGAACTTTCATGTAATTGACTATTGTTTTGCCTTCAGTTTGTTTCTACTAGATGACAAATTAAGGCCTCTTTTTCTCAAGTGAGTCTTCTTTAATTCTACGAAATGCTATTGAATAGAAAGTACGCAGATGACTTAGGTATGTTAGTTCTACAGTATATCGTATGCATTGATTGATACACACCATAAACTGGTATCGTCTTGGCCTTCGGGGCTTGATTTACGCCGGTCTATGGGTCTGTCCTGTGCAGTTCTAGGAGGTCCACCCTCCCAGGCTTTGCCTCCCCTCTTTGGGGAGGAGTAAGTTTATTGCTTACTGCCTGAAGCGCCCCTATCGGGAAATGCCGACGGGGTTGCCAAGGCAATTTTAATGGCCAGAGTGCTCACCTTCTCGAGCGTTGGCTTTTCAAGTCCCACTTTCCCGACCCGAACTTGTGGGAGTAAGATAACACTGGCCTTGTGCCTAACCTCCTGGGGAGGTAAATAATATATCGTATGCATTGGAGATATAAAAAGTTGAAACATAAAAGTTATTTGAAACGAATTTTTGTAAATGGTTCATTAAGCATCGGACTTGTTTCGCGTATTAGTTGGTTGCACATGGATATAGGTCTCGTACGTTCCTCATCAAGGAATATCTTATTTTTATGAATATTAATCCTCCTATCTGGCATAGTTATTTGAACGTTTGCTAACGAACCGGGAGCCTATGG
>OY744521.1:20775582-20918082 GCA_963556195.1 Sepiola atlantica | reverse complement strand
ATCGTTTCGGACAGAAGCAATAAATTATTCTTATCCGTTCTAAAAACTTATTCAAGCAGAAAACATTATTGTCTAAATCTGACACTTGTGTAGACGTAATTATAACGACATCATTACAGGTCGTAGACAGTGTTCATTGAAATCAATTCATGTATAAAGGACATGCATTGTGATGCACAATAATCACTCTTTTCCGAGCTGGAAATATTCTATCTGCCGCACACCTGTGTGGCAAGTGTAAACTATATTAGTAATTACGAATACTTTCGTATTTCAGACTGATATTCTAATGAATAACTACTGATATAACACAGTCTTCTATATTAATGTGATCGATATATTTTCGAGAATGTGCCTTGCCGAAATACGGAAAATATAATTAATAGCTACCACGATCATTTCGTATCATACATAATATTTAACGAGTTGCTGAACTAAAAATAGTAGTTTGTAGATTATTTTTACTCCTATTTTAAAATAAGATTAAACTCAACAGTCCTGAGCGTAATAAGACAACTATTAGAAACACTTATACTTTATTGGTCAGTATAGTATCATTCTCGGTTATAGATTAAGCCCAACTTTCAGTTACGTGTGTATTTATTTTTATAATACGATTTGGTTATGCCTTAAAACTACAGCTCAGTTTCTAATATAACTGCTTCATTTTAGCCAGATTAATTTCTCTAGGACATTTCCCTAAGGTCAACTAGTCACTAATAATAGGTTTGGTTCAGAAGCAATTCGGAGTTCAATTCTTGTAGTTTTACAGTCGTAGCAATGTATTTGAAAAAGAAAACGGTGCCTTGTTTTGAATATAGACCACATTTCCTTCGTCATTTGTTGCTATTTCGGACTATGTTTCCTCCAATGCTGATAATGATGATGATGATATCCGATAACGTGAAAGAAGCCATTAAGGAGTCTGGCAGATATTCGTACGATTTCCACTTTGACCTCACACGAATAGCAATGTTTGTACTGATAACCCTCTCTATTCTAGCGCGTAGTCCATTCAATGCTTTGTTGAGCGTCTTGGTCTGCGAGCACAATGTACAGAACTGTGTAGAATGGTATACACTAGACAATTATATCGTAATGCATGGCCGAACTATCGTAGTTTGCGGCGTTAGATAGTAACTATTGCTGGCTCGCCGATTCCCACCAAATGTTCAGTAAATCTATTAATGTATACATTATTTTTATAAGCGTTTCCCGGCATGTTTAGAATCCTTCTTAATGTTGATTTCGTTAATTCGCTTTGTTGAACTTTTCAAAATGGTGTAGCTCTTACAGCCGTATGATAGTATAGCTATTATTAGCGATTTATGTGACCATAATTTCGTTTTCACGGTTATCTGACAACTTTTCCATATAGTTTCCCGCTCTGCTGGTATAATGGCGCCCAAATATTGTAATGTATGGTCGTTCTCCAGTTGTTTACCATACATTTGTATATCCCTGACATTAGACTCTATACTGTTTACAAATACCTTACTCTCGTTTGTACTTACATTTATCCCGTATCTGCTTGTCGATTCGTCCAACCTGCTAGTCAGTTCTTGCAGATCGTGTTCATTGCTGCTTAACAGATCAATGTCGTCTTCATATTTATACTCACATATCTTTTTAGATTGATGTTAACGTTCGACTCATCATCACCTAGAGCATCCAGCATAATTGCTTCTAAGAACAGGTTGAAGAGAACCGGCGATAACAGGCACCATTTTTAACTTAAAACCAGTTGTGTTATTTAATAATACTTCGCTTTTAGACCGCTCATATAAAGCACATAGTACTTGTACTAGTCCTATTTCTATGTCAAAACCGCACAGGGCGTGCTATAAACCGCCGTGCTTCACTTGGTCAAATACCTTTATCCAGTCTATAACATGATGATATGGCTTTGTTTTCGACTGCGATGTTTTTAAATCAGAATACGTATATTACCATGTAACAAGTTGAACACATTCATTCAATATAATATTCGCTATTGATGATTCCCCATTTTCTCAAGTTTATCGATGCCCAATCCAAAATGCACATCAAACAAACGGAGGCAACTATATTACATGCAGATTTATGGGCGATGTGCGTAAAGAAAACTTGAAAGAGTTTCAGCTGATGTTCTCAGCTTAGCTGATTCGACTCAAATGGTGCGTATATTCATTTATTATACACATACTGAAGAGAAAACACTTTTTAGTTGTGTAGAAAAGTTCAACATACTGTTGATATAAGACGAATGTGAGCAAACGACGCTGTATCATTCAAAACCTGTGCGTGCATGAATTAACTGACGTAGTATATATTCAACTCTTCTACTATCAACTTCAATTTCTATTTACCATGGGTCTTCACAATTTTGTAAATTTAGTTGATTTTTCCGGGACAGCCAATGAACTCGGGCGACCCGGGAATTTAGTATTTTTTACGTCTGTACGACTTTGTTTAACGTCAACACATTACTGATCAACTGTTGTTTTTACACGATCAGTGTCAAAATTA
The DNA here is from genome assembly GCA_963556195.1 of Sepiola atlantica. Lineage (NCBI taxonomy): Eukaryota > Metazoa > Mollusca > Cephalopoda > Sepiida > Sepiolidae > Sepiola > Sepiola atlantica. Next base: position 20,915,574 of record OY744521.1, on the reverse strand, counting down.
AACTGAGGAAGACATTCGTTTGTTTAAACTATATTGATGCCATCAGGAACCGCACGAAATTCTGGGTGTATATTGTTTTAAAAATGTGCAACAATATATAACAAATCCCAATCTTGCGTTTCAACATAGTGGCATACATGCAGAATCAATATTTGCAGTACTGATTACAAAAAAACATCAAAGTGTACATATATTTTTCATAACATGTTAGTTTCTTGTTCTGCCATGCGACTTTTCATGACAATATAGACTGTGGGTTTGCTGTCGTGGGATTAAAGATCTTAGATCATACTTTTAAAGGACTGGGCCAAAACAAAACTAATGGGAGAAAGCGGAGGTTTATTTGACTTGATATACGTATGAAATCACTATGCAGTTAATGTTCACAGAAAGAGATCGGTACTCACTATTTTTTTTATAATGGGGCAGGAGGTCGCACTGTCTGATATTCACACGCACTTCCAAGTAAACTAACACTTTATTTTTTAACCTCTATTTTGAGCTATATAACGTCATGTCAATTTCAATTCATTTGCCAGTAATTCTAAACTCTAAAACAAGACTTTACTTCGTTTCTGGCGGGGTAAATTATCTCTCCTAGGTTCATGAGTTAATCCGCCTGCCATTATTTTCTGTTTTAAGGGTGGTGGTGGTAATGTCAAGTATATATTGCTGTGTTATGATGCCCCCTTCCAGTTATTACCTCATCCTTTATTGATAAAAGTTGTTGTAGTATCAGTGGTTCTAATTCTATTATCTCAGGAATCGATGTTTCATTTTAAATGAGTTAGATTGGAGGATAGATTGTATATTATATGTTGCGTTCTCATGATACAATCTTCCCTGGCATTCTCTTTTGTGTTTATGAGCATGATAGTGTAGTATATGTTCTGTACTCATGGTACTAGTCACTCAGAAATTACATTCTTTTTTATTTTGTGGCAAGTGGCAAGTGGCAAGTATCTATTCTGCTGTCATGATACCTATTACTTACCTCCAAATTTTGCAGGGTCATAATATACTATTTGTTTGTTTATTTTACTTCTAAGCATTACCTCCTATTTAAAAGCGTAGTGTATTATTTTGTATTGTCTTAAGACCCTCATCTCGATGATTACCTTTTTGAAGGGGTGTAGTGCAGTATATGATACGTTGTCAGGAGAACATCCTACTAGGCATTGCCTCATCCTTTTTGTTGAGCCATTTTAGTTTCTATAATGTTGTAATGATAATGTTCAGTTTGTATTAAAACCTCTTTTGTGAGATAGTTCTGTATATACTCGTTCGTCATGATATCATCTTTCCAGAAATTCCATCCTGTTTTAGCGAGTGCTAATGTCATATATGTCCATGCTAAAGTTACAATAATTCTAATTATAACTTATTCTTATTTTGATTAGAAATCTTCCCATTGCCATTTTTGTGGAGGGGGGCGCATTGTATAATCTTTTCTGGACAGCTGACAATACTTTCAGTATTACCTTAATCTATTATGAAGGGTAAAGAAAGTAAATGTTTTATTGTTATTATTTCATCGTCTTATACATTAACACCTCTATTTGAAAAGGGGCGAGTAGTGTAGTATATGTTCGTTTGCTATGATATTTGATATCATTATATCATGATATTATATTTCCAGGCTTTCAAAAATATGCGAACAGAGAGAGCATATTTTTGCTAGTATATTATACATGATGATACGTTTTACTTTGACAACTATAAAATGCCAGTATTCGAAAAAACTATAAAATGCCAGTATTCGAAAAAACTATAAAATGCCAGTATTCGAAAAAACTATAAAATGCCTACATTCGAAACAAGAACAGACACAACTGATACACTAAAAGGACACATATTTTATTCAGTTAGTTTGTAGATTAGATAAAAGCGAAATATCAGCCTTTTGCAGTTACGTTTTTATATTAGTGTCTAAAAATATATCTGCTAAAAGTTAACGTAGCATTATCGTAAATGTATTATATGATTTCAACAAATCAGCACTTTTCTGTACATTTATCTGTCTGCTATTCTGACGATTTTTTAAGCAAACGAATCTCCGAATAATCCTAATGGTGTCTATGTTTTGAAATATATTCTTGTTTTTTTAGCTTGTACAGACTTATTTACACGTGCACCTCTTCTCTTTTTCTTGTGATATTTCGTTAATTAATATAATAACGTATTCAATTACATTATTTTCATAGCCTCTAGACATTGAATCACAAAAAAAAACTATTTAATTAATCTTAAAATCAGAGATCAACTGCAAATGTAATAAGGCGAAGGGAAATTAAATCTAATTAGTTCTGCAACGTGTTTTCGATTTTAGTGTTTTTGCCATCAGATGTTTTTTATGTTTTTTGTTTCTACAGAAGAACGGATTTTCCCCAAGCAATTTAGAATTTTTACTACAGTAGAAGTTATCTATTTTTGACAAAATAATAAATTCGCTTTGCTGGCAGGCAACACCTGTGAACATGTTATCCACTGATTTTAACGTTTTGGTTGTAAATTAAATAAAACAAATTATTCGTAAATTGAATTAAGTGATAGCGTATCAATATTTGGTAATTATGGATATTAAAACATATATTTCCACGTAAAGTAAATTAAATGAGAAAAAAGAAGCATGCTGTAAGACGTTATATTATAGATCAAGCCGACATGTAGAGAAAGTTTCATCGTGGCAGGAAGCGACGAGGCAAATAGTCTAAGACGATTTTTTTAACCTGGGTGTTCATATCAAAACGGATGTGTCTCTTTCCGAGTCTCTTCCAATATTATTAAAATATCGCAGGGAAGATGATGAAGTCATTGCAAATATTAAAAAAAACAGATGAAGTAAAGCAGCCACCACGTTGCAGCCGAGAGCAATAACTAGTTATTATTTTTCTTTTAAACTTCTCTCATTATTACAGCCACCATGTCAAAGTAAAACAAAATCAACTTCTCTATGAGAACAGCTGCTCCAACTGTTACAGCGAGACAGCACTCTCACAGGGCTGAATACTTACAAAGGTAAACAAGACAACCATGTTTCTAAAAAGAAACGACGAAGGCAGCTGTTTAATATGTCTAATAAATCCGGCGACAATGCTATAATCGTGTTCAGTACCATATTCGTATATAACCGTTTCTTACTTTAATACCCCAATACTTCATTTTAAATAGAATATATACTTTCAAACTATTCGAGCAGAGTCAAATACGGTAGATAGTCAGATCAGTCTAATTAATGAGTGTTTATTGTGAACATGTTTGAATCAGTTATTTCGGGAAGAAAATAAACATAATTTCTGAAATGTGTCAAATTTTCTTTCTAGAATATTGCCAATTGATTATTTCGGGGAAACTTTAAATGTATTATTTCTAGAAAAGTTCCAATCGATTCTTTCTATTCAACAGTTTATATCTATTATTTCTAAAAAAAAAGTGTAAACGTTATGCCTGAAAAGATTAATTACAATTTTTCTTGGAAGATTTTCACTTGATTATTTCTGGGAGAATTTCACACGATCATTTCTAGAGATAATTTACACGACCTATTTTATTGACGTTTACCCAGGACTGATAGGCTAAGTTGAGATGTGTGAACATGTTGAATAACACAATTGTCATCACAACTCCGGTGTAAACTCAAACTACGCATTTCAGGGTTCGGGTTACGTACATTTCAGGGTTCGGCTTACGGTTAGAGTTATATATATATATATATATATATATATATATATATATATATATATACATATACATATATATATATATATATATATATATACATATATATCAGAGCCTCATGAGTATAAATTAATAGCACGCCCCTTGCGTGCCGTGTTCGTACCTACTGTAGCTAATTTCCTTATTCTATCAAATAAATCATACCAACCGTCCAATAAATGATACAAAACTGCATCAAATGATGATGCTCCAATTTTAAGCATCGACCAGTGTTGTTTTACTCATTAATTATCAATATTATTGGCTCTGTGATCACCAGACTTTGGAATACAAGCCAGTGACGCATCCATGGGTTTAATAGAATTCATGATATTGACTATTTATTCACAAAATATCCGTCTACAAAACAAATTAATCTACGAACATGTTATATACAAAGTAGTCGTATGGATTCCTAAAAGACTATAACTTTGGTTAATTAAAAGCGACTAAAAGAATCCTATTGCTTTATACCCCGCCGAGAGATTATATCTTGTTTTAGATAAGAGTAAGCTTTCAGATAATGGTTGCTATAATTTACAACCAAGTGTGTTTGTCAAGAAAGCAACTATTTAGAAAAGTGTGTATCTCATCAAGTGCAATGATCGTCTGTTGTATACAGTCCAAATGTTATGTTCGTCAGTTCAGTAATGTTTGTTAAAACATAAGATGATAAGAACCTCTTCTATCGAATGGAACAAAAACCTTTCTTACTCACCTATTTTCCGTGTCAATATATATTACCAGACGCATCAGCTTATATAGTTAACATTGTATGATCACTATTGAAGCACAATCATCACTAATATACTAGATAAAAAGTGTGTATATATAAGAGATACAAATAGATGATAAACTAGTGAATTATATATAAGACAGGTAAAACAAGTATTACATTTAATCAAGTATTTTTAGGTAAAGATAGATATGTATTATTTAAATTTTTCGGACTATTGCTCTCATCTTAGGTTCTACCAAGGTTTTATTTGATATAACCTCTGACCTTCTTCAGGTGTATTTTGATAGTAGCTATTCACCAATAACAGCAATAATTAACACCATCAAAAGCAAAACTAAACAAATACCCAACTGTAAGCATAAGAATCCATGCTAAGGTTCTAAAGATCGATCACTAAGACCGTCAGGACTACTGGCAACCGGAAGTTAGGTCCCCCTTTTTTGTCTGTCAACCAAAGCATTATATGTCAGATGCCATGGCTCAAAACTGGGTTAAACGGTATCAGACAATTCTGGCATTACTCCAGCTCACTAACCGATTTGTGAAGATTTCTTGCGATGACAAACCATTCACTGTAGATCAATCCTTAAATATGAGGTGGTCAAGATGGTATAAAGGCCATACACCTATCCTAAGTGATAGTGCTAAGCATCATCGTTTCAGATGGAAAGAAAATGCCCACCTAATTATTCAAGTCTAATGAGAAGATCAGAAATGTCGTCTACTTAGATATACCGCTTTGCCGTAGCTTATGGAAAGTTATCCAGACAACAATTATGTGTGGCAGCAAAAAAGGGTCACTACGCACAAAGCCAATACGGTCCAAAAGTTCTGTTCGAAACTATAGCCAACTTCTGGACAAAATACTTTTGCCACCTGAACGACATAAACATCAACCCCCTGCAATTGTTTTACTGGTAGGGCGCCATTCAGAAGAAGACAAATTTGTCACTTTATTGCAATGTGGCCTAACTTAAGGCGTCCGTCTCAAGAACTTGAAAACATTTCTGAGATAATAACATAAACAAGGCCTGTACTCTTTTCAAGGGTCAAGTTTAAGCCTACATAAAGGCTGACAAAGAAGACATAGAGAAGGCATGTTTTAAAATGTTTGGAGTAATGTATTTTAAAGTGCCATGTTAAAATTCGATAGAATTAATGAGTTATCGCTTAGTATTTGTTGTTATTTTCCTAATAAGAAAATGTTTTCCCTATAAAATATAAATACACATGTATATATATATATATATATAAATATATATATATATAAATATATATATATATAAATATATTCATATATATATATACATGCATATATATGTATATATATATATATATATATATATATATATATATATATATATATATATATATACATACCTATATAAATTAATAAGATATAATAAACAAATAAAGAGATAAACGAAACGAAATAAATATCTAAATTAGCAACAAATAACTAAATAAACAGAAATAAGGCCGCATATTACCGTGGTATACATCAAAACGAAATACGCTTAACTTACCGCTAAACAATCAAATGTTTTCAACTCAACGTTTTCCATGCATTTGTTTGAGAGAATCTCGGCTATTGGTAAAAAACGACATCATCCAGTGAGAGACTATAACAAAGAACCTGATTGGTTAGTTATCTAAACAAAACATTTTTTAGCGATAACCGCAATCTCTAACAAATACACTGCTCATTGAACCGTATGATTCTTTAAGATAGATGTGCGCCTCTTTCTATCTTACCTGCCATATTTATGTTAACCCCATGAAAACATAAACACATATAAATATTAAGCCAAAGAAATATAAAATTAACATATACTGAATATGAAACAAATCTACGATTGAAACAATAATCTGTTGTAAGCGCTTATGCAAATTTAATTATGACAATATTCTAATATTTTGTGTTGGTTTTCTGCGACGTAACAGGGCTCATGTGTATCAACGTTTTATTTTCTGATGGAATATTCCCACATCATTGAGGAATAGTGAATGCTGTTTGAGTAACAACTTGCTCTGTATACGTACCATTAAGGCTTTGTGTGTTGGTAGCAACTTCGATGAGAGCGAACATTATTACTGAATTTCTTACAAATAGAACAGTTTATTTCATTATCAATTGAGTGAAAATAAATATTCTTTAAAAATTACAAACTATGCATATATGATTTTATCACCTTCAAAAGCGAGTCTGATAGATTAACCCCATTTAACATCAGTGTCATATATCATTTCAACATTAAACACCCACACCTCTAATCCACCATCCACACAACCCAAAAAGTCGAAGCAACTTATAATGAAATCCGCCACCTGATACCACACAACACAATTTATTATAAAATAGTCATTGCTGACTTTAACGCTAAAGTTGGGAGATGGCAACATGGCGATTCAAGTACTGGTCAATTTTCTCTTGGGAAACGAAATACCCCAAAGGAGATACTCTTATTAATTTCTGTGATATATATCAGCTGAAGGTTATGAACATATTCGTTGCGAAAAAAGCTAAGCAGAAGTCACAGCGAACGACATCGGTTAGCTACTAACCAATACATTACCCACCTTTACAGATTTCATAGTCTTCAACATATTCCACACTGGCAATTACCACTGTCTGGTACGCGACTCGCTCTGTACGAATGCCAAATTAGAGTAAAACTCATAATAACTCAAAATACCAAACCACGATTGCTGTCCAACAATGCACAATAATTTTAAGTGTTCTTTAACACCAACTCTTGACTAGCATTGTGAATGTATTTAAGATTATCGGGAAACGGCAGATGTACACCACGACTGTTAAATAGCATATATTTACAGGAAATGATTTCAATAAACATTACATTATTTATACTTTCTGTTTTGAGAACATCAATCTGACAAACGCTTACAATTAGTTGTATATAATTAAAAAAAAGAATATAAATAATAATATTATGTTATTAATTTCGCTCTACAATACATAAAGGATTTGTATTGTATTGTTGGCAGGGAAAACTTATTCTGCTAGATTAAATTTATAGAAAACAGCCAATTATTATACAAGACAGTCAGTCTGTCGTAGTATTACTCTTGTGTTGTTAAAAAATAGAAAAATATACACATATTTGAAAGAACTGTTGAGTGTTTTTATATTCAGGTTCTCCTATGATAACTTTGTTATACGCATAAGAAATGTCCGGAGAGCAACCAGATTAATGACACACGCAACGTGACAACAATGACATCGAATAGACAGTTTTTAGAAATCTCGAACTGTCTCATGTTTAATCTCGTGATATTCGTCTTCATAAGCTCTTCAGTAATAAACATTAATATATATTAGCATCTCAAGCTCTGTGTGAAACTCTTAGATGTCATACAATACAATTCGGCTTCCTTTCATATGTTCTATTCATTTCAACTTTCTATTTAATTTGCCCGTAGCCTGAGCCGAACACTTGGCTTCTGATGTATTCGTTGACTTTCCTCCGGCATCATGTTATGTCTCTTTCTTCTTATCTTCATTGACCCTCGACTTCAAAGATAAGCGGAACAAACTCAACCGGACTTACTTGGTAACTCTCTCAGCGTTTCTAACAATATCTTCCGCATCATATAAATGAGGGGAATAGTTCGGGCGTGTAATACCAGCTCACATGCATATGCAGATGTGATCTATAAAACGAGGTTTCCCATCTACCAATCTAGTAATCTAGTAAACTATGTAATTCACCAGGTCTATCTAACTTTGCCTCTCCAGATGTCATTCTCTCTCTCCATATCTTTCTCTCTATATCTCTCTCCCTCTCCCTCTTATCTCTTAGTCCCTCTCCTTTTCATTCTCTCTCTCTCTCTCTTTATACATATATATAATATTTTTTAAATAAATATTAATCATTTATTACCTACAGACATCGATGTTTCATGCTTACGCAATCTTCAATCCAGGCAGTTAATTCCCGACGGTCGGCTGGCGCGAACTCTGATCACAAATCGCCACTAATTCGCAGTAAATAGTATTATCTGTTGGCTAGTACAAATTTGCTTTGAATTTAGGAGGAATTTAATTTAGTAAATGCCAAATCGGCGGGTATTATATATATATATATATATATATATATATATATATATATATATCAAAATACTAACAATATAAATAAAGTAAATAATGCAATGATAATTATCTTTGATTTAATTTAATCATTTTATATATAACACAATAAGAATCACTTGTTAAAATACAACAATTAAATAAAATTAAAATAGCTGTAATATGGTTCGCGACTTTGCAAACGTCTATTCGCCAGCATTAAGCTGACAACGCATGCTGTGAAAATAAGTATAACATAAAGTGGTTTAAGGTTTTACACAGTTCAGGTTCCACTTATTGACGGTATTCTATAGCAGTCGAGGTTCTCATCTCGACAATTATTCCGGCAGAAACTGGGGTTCTTCGGTGGCCTTTTGTCTGCCGGTCTGACGTATTCGTCTTACGTAGTCCTAGGAGGGCCACCATTCCAAGGCTTGTCTACCCTCTCTGGGTTGAATACGAGTATTGCTTACTGTCTAAGGCGCCCTGACCGGGGAATGCAGACGGTGCGACCCGGGCAATTTTTATAGGCCAAAGTGCCATTTTATCTCTTCTCTCAATCTTTCTTGCAGTGGGAAGAAAGTAAATACCGGCGTATTCCACCTCTCATTTGATAATATTTGAATCAATAGCCCGTCGCTATCGCTTTGGAAAAACGTTCTCTTTGCAAACAGAAGGATTTGGTAAACTTCGGGAAAAGTTAGTTCACAATTTTGTTACCCTTGAAAACTATTCCTTTTTAAGAGATTTTACTCAATCGATTTACTTCTATTTATTTAAAACGCTTATTATAATCGGCAGTTGTTTACCTTATTATTGCTTATTCTTATGAATGTTGTTTTGCAACGATTTCTACTGATAGAATGGTAGACGAAAACGCTCCCGAGACCAAATTTCCAGAAACTCAAATTCCACTATTATTTCAGAGAAAATATAGATTGTATACTTCTAAACACACACACACACACACACACACACACACACACACACCTATATATATATATATATATATATATATATATATATGTATATATATATATATATATATATAATATGAAACTAAAAGTATACTTTTAGAAGATAGAACTTATAGTGAAATAGTTTAAGCTCAATATACGAGATCGAGCATAAATATATATATATATATGTATATATATATACATATACATATGTAAATATATATATATATATATATATATATACATATATACATATATATACACACATATTGTTATGTATATTATATTTCTTCAGCTGCATTTGCCCAGGATTGAACTCAGCACCTTGGGATTACGAGATGGATTACGTGCACTTGCATATATTTCCGTTAAAGTAAAATTACTGGGTTTTCTTGTCCACGTGACTTTTTAATTTAAATGCGTTCTCTTTCTTTTACCATATATACGTTCTTGGCCTCTTGCCTTGTTGGCATTGTAGTTTTGAATTAATTGAATAAAGCCTTAGAAAAGGTTTTTCTATTCGTGTCTTCTTTTTACATTACAATTTATTCAATTAATTCATTTACTAAATTTCTCATGGACAAGTTTGATATATCTTCTGCAGACCCTCAGGCTGGCAAGCTCTGGAGACTATGGTACCGTAATTTTACTTATTACTTATCTACTATTGCTTCTTTAAATCCAGACAAACTCGAAGTCCTTTATTTAAACATTGGTGCTACCGTTGCTGACATTATCGAGGGTTGTTCTGGATTCGAACATGCTGTTGAATTGCTGAAAAGTGTTTATGATAAGTCTCCAAGCGTTATTCATGCTAGACATTTGCTTTCTACACGTCTACAACAGGAAAATGAGTCTGTAGACCAGTACCTTCAGGCCTTGAACCGACTTGCCGCAGACTGTTGCTTCAAAGATGTTACTGCTACTACTTACAGAGATGAATCTGTCCGTGATTCATTTATACGTGGTCTCCGGTCTTCCGTAATACGTGCCAGACTACTTGAAAATGATACGTTAAATCTCAAGGAAAGTGCTACAACTGCGGAGGGAAACGTCACATTAAGGATGATCGCCGCCACTGTCCTGCCCGCGATAAAGTATGTCGAAACTGTGGCAAACTCGGCCATTTTGCCAAAGTTTGCCGTTCTACCATGTCTACACCTTCACGTTCCACCTCAGCTATTATAGTAGCCCGTGCTAAAGATGATGATAGGTTCCCTCCTATTACTAAAATTGTAAAATTAAAGGGTAAACGATTAACTGCTCTCATAGACACCGGCAGTTCTGATAACTTTATCAGTGCTCGTATTGTTAAAACAATGAAACTGTCTACTTCTAAACGGAATTCCGTAATTTCCATGGCATCATCGGCCATTTCCCTCAAGCTATCTGAATATTGTACTGAGGACGTTATCTTCAATGGTTACGAATATAAAGAAATTGACTTCACAGTACTTTCTGATTCCTGTATGGATATTATACTCGGAGTGCCCTTCTTAAAACTACACCGGAGTACCACTATTTCTTTTGGAGGGTCTCAGGATATTCTAAAAATCTGCGCTTTAACCAAAATCAGTTGTGCACCCGTTAAATTGTTCCGAAACTTGACCCGTGATTGCAAACCTATTGCTACTGGGTCCCGAAATTACCGTGCGGAGGACTCTCGATTCATTGAAAAAGAAATTCTACAAATGCTTGAGGATGATATAATTGAACCAAGTTACTCTCCATGGCGCGCTCAAATTGTTGTGACTTCGTCAACTAATAAAAAGAAACGATTGGTAGTCGATTTCTCCCAAACTATTAACCGTTTCACCTTACTTGATGCATACCCCTTGCCACGAATTGGGGATCTCGTTGACCAAATAGCCCAGTATCGTATCTTTAGTATAATTGACTTGTCCAAAGCATACTATCAGATTGAAATTTGCCCTGGAGATCGCCCCTATACGGCCTTTCAGGCTGGAAACCGTCTGTACCAATTTAAACGAATACCCATGGGGGTCACAAACGGGGTTTCTGCCTTTCAACGATTTATGAATTCTTTCATTTCTGATAACAAATTACCTGGAACCTTCTCGTATATAGATGATATAACTATTTGCGGTAAAACCCAGGAGGAGCATGACGTCAATTTGGAGTATTTCTTAAAAGCTGCCTCGACATACAACCTCGAAATAAACCGGGAAAAATCAAAGTTTTCACTTCGTTCTATTAACGTGCTTGGATACCAAATTTGTAACGGAACTCTTCAACCTGATCCAGAGCGTTTGAGACCTCTTTGCAAATGCCTCCCCCTTCCGATTCAAAATCGTTAAAAAGGTGTCTTGGTATGTTTGCTTACTATGCGAAATGGATACCTAAGTATTCATACAAAATTCGTCCACTGGTCGAAAATAAACAATTCCCTATGCCTCCTATAGTTGTAAATTCTTTCGAAAAACTCAAGAAAGACATTGCTGAATCATCCGTAAAAGTTATTGATGATGAATTGCCGTTTATTATTGAAACCGATGCCTCAAAAAAGGCTATCGGAGGCACTCTTTTACAAGCTGGGAGACCTGTAACATTCTTTTCTCGGTCGTTAAACCTCTCTGAAATGCGACTTCATATAGTCGAAAAAGAAGCATATGCCATAGTCGAATGTCTTCGTAAATGGAGAGATCTCATTGTTGGGAAACATTTTACTATTATTACTGATCAACAAGCCGTATCTTTTGTGTTTAAACCTGCTAATCGTGGAAAAATTAAAAACGATAAAATCATACGGTGGAAAATGGAACTTCTTCCCTTTTCATATGATATAAAACACCGTCCCGGGAATGAAAATATTGTCGCTGACACATTATCCAGAGTATGTGGTGCTGCTGTTTCTTCCTTGGAGGAACTAAAATCAATTCATGATTCCTTAATACATCCTGGAGTACAACGCTTTTGGCATTTTGTAAGGTCACAAAATTTGCCATATTCACTTGATGAAATCCGACGTGTGACATCTCAATGTACTACTTGCGCCAAAATAAAACCCCAATTCTTTACTTCTACTAATAATATTCTTATCCGTTCTACTGCTCCATTCCAGCGTCTTTCTGTCGATTACAAAGGACCTATCCCGGCATCTTCATCAGGTTGCCGTTACATATTTACAGTCGTCGATGAATACAGTCGATTTCCGTTTGCTTTTCCTTTTCGTGATTGCTCCTCTCAAACCGCGATTCAGTGCCTGGTGAATATTTTTTCTATTTTTGGACTTCCCTCATTCATCCATTCCGATCGAGGAACTTCGTTTATGTCGGAGGAATTCAAACAATGTTTGCTGCGACTTGGAATTGGATCCAGTAACACTACTGCGTATAACCCAAGAGGTAACAGCCAATGTGAGCGCTATAACGGCATTATTTGGAACACCATCTTATTAGCTTTGGAATCAAAACGGTTACCCATTAGCGCTTGGCAGGATGTTCTACAGGATGTTTTACAAACTATTCGCTCTCTACTATGCACCTCCACAAATGCTACGCCTCACGAACGCATGTTCAATTTTAAAAGGCGCTCTTCCACTGGCACTGCATTACCTGTTTGGCTCTGTGAGCCTGGGGAGGTGTTATTAAAGCGATTTGGTAACAGGAGTAAATATGACCCGATCGTTGAGGTAGTGGAACTCCTCGAGGCTAACCCTACATATGCAAGAATACGATATCATGATGGCCGGGAAGATTCAGTAGCACTAAGACATTTAGCACGTTTTCCACGCTCGGGTCGATCTCAAGATTCTGCTGAAAACGTTCTACCTGACATGGGCCCTTTGCCTGATACAAGTTCCACAAATACTCCTTCACCTAAGGAAAGTTATACAGAAAATGAATTAGTGAATCAGAATTCAGAGAATCAACCTTCCCAGAGATATGGTGCTTCTGATAGTGAACTACTTCCCCGCCGGTCTAGCAGGATTCGCAAACCAGTCCAGCGTCTGGATTTATAAAACTTTCTGATAACAATCTCTGTTACAAGTGGGGGAGAATGTTATGTATATTATATTTCTTCAGCTGCATTTGCCCAGGATTGAACTCAGCACCTTGGGATTACGAGATGGATTACGTGCACTTGCATATATTTCCGTTAAAGTAAAATTACTGGGTTTTCTTGTCCACGTGACTTTTTAATTTAAATGCGTTCTCTTTCTTTTACCATATATACGTTCTTGGCCTCTTGCCTTGTTGGCATTGTAGTTTTGAATTAATTGAATAAAGCCTTAGAAAAGGTTTTTCTATTCGTGTCTTCTTTTTACATTACATATATATATATATATATATATATATAATTAAAACAATATGCTTGGTATTGAAATTACCCCCCTTATTTACAGTCCTACGTACATTATCCAAGAAGCTTATTCATTCACATATTTTCAGCGAGCCAAATGTGTTTAAACAAAAATATTAAAAAAAACGTAGAGAGAAACTTATTAAACATCAATGTAGAAAATATTTGCGAATTAATATGAAAATATGTTTAACTGTTACGTTGTTTTACCTAGAAACACCCTGTCTATGCAGCTCATATGTTGTGCTGGCATTCTGTCGCATGATTAATCACCTTACCCCGAGAAGTATAATAACATAATTATTTACTCAATGAATTGCATTTTAAAAAAGGCGACTTTAAACGCTAGGTTTACACTGTGACAGGCGGAAGTCGATTTAAAGTAGAAATGCTCTAGTTCGCAAATATTCAGACTAATTCACTAGTGCGTGAATATCCGCTTAAAGATCAACCGATTCGCTAATCGACAAATAATCAATAACGAAATGAAATATACAAGTATGAGTGCCTCATTGTTTAAAGTACAGGAAACAAAGTATTAGACAATAGTTCGCTCAGTAATTATATATCCATCTGCCAACACCTATAATTAAACAAATACACTTTGAAAGAGATAGGTAGTATATCTGAACTATCTCAGGAAACTTTCACATTTCTTGTGCGTAATATGTCTCTGATCAACCAGGGTTTTTTACCCCGCCTAATAAAATGGTATTGTCCGGGCCTTTGGGTCTGGATTTACGCCGGTCTATTGGGGGTTGCCGGTCCTGTGCAGTTCTAGGAGGTGCAATCTCTCCAGGCTTTGCCTCCCCTCTTTAGGGAGGAGTAAGTTTATTGCTTACTGTTTGAGGCGCCCCTACCGGGGAATGCCGACGGGGCTGCCCAGGCTAGTTTTAAATGGCCAGAGTGATCACCTCTCGAGCGCTGGCTTATATAATCCCACTTTCCCGACCTTGTGTCACATCTTACCTTGTGGGAGGTAGATAAATCACATCTCTGATCTTATGTTGCGATGTTGTATTTTTATCATAAAAAATATCCAAATTTTGTTTTTGTATATTTTATATGACGATTGATAATATGTATAATTTGGATTATTCGGACAGCATTTACACTGATGTAACTGCCGACTTTTCTTTGCATGGACGCATTGCGTTACATATTCTGTGCTGAGTAATATTCAGATTTAAGTAACAGTATTTTGAAGGTGAACGTTCCAACGTATAGTTCAAGTGATAATAAAAAAATATTATTTAGAATAATTAAGACTTCTCCCTGGTCATGGCTGATGGAATAAAAGCAATATCTCCTCGTGAATTAAATAAAAGTCACAGTATGAAATATTGAAGGGTTTGCGCGTTCGGCATGAATAGAGTCTAGTTTGATAAGACGCGCCTGTAGAAGGTTGGGCGTAAATCGACCGAAATCATGAGTAAATGACACAGACAATGAGAATAGTAGTTCGAATAATCTACATGAAAAATACACACATTCATAGGATCTTCTTTCACTAGTGCTTGACTTACGTTCAGCCATCTACAGAAATGAGTCTAAGAACTTAAGCAATTATAACATATGAGCGAAAGCAGAAAGTTCAATGTGTTATCTACAATAAGACGTTCTTGTATAGTTCCTTAAAAATGTTCAGCATAGCTATAGAGCAGTCTGTACCTTATTGAAAAAAGCGCAAAACATGTCAAATGATTACATACACTCAACTATTAGCTGAGGCGAAAAAGACCGACATCAGTATTTACTTACGTTATCGCGGATACTCACACACTAAGAAGTGAACAACTTCTAGATACCACTATACGAAGAAGGAATAAGATTACAGATGCAGTAACTGTCGCAAATTCTAAGAAGCTATGCAAGTCGTCCGAAACACAATTGCAACATAATTTTCCTTCTAAAAATAACTATTTTTGTGTGTGCGGCAGGCGGCATTTTATAGGGAATAAATAAAAAATGTCCGTTGGACAAACAATCTCAAATTTAAGATTAAATTCTTGTGATCATTTATGCATATATCCTTTTAATCAAACTCAACACATAAACTCATATATGTATATATATATATATATATATATATATAGACAGATACATATATATATATATATTTATATATATATATATATGAATATATATATGTATATATATATATATAAATATATATGTATATGAATATATATACATATATATATATATAGATATATATATGTATATCTACATATATATATATATGTATGTATGTATATATATATATATATATATATATATATATATATATATATATTTATGTATTTCAAAATAAATCCGATAAATCAACGCCATATAGAAATTACATTTTCATTAGCAAAATTTATTTAGATTATTATCCTTGTTAGTCGAATTCATAAAAAAATACCTACAAGGCAAACACGCTGAACTTGTTGATTAAACTATTATCTCATGTTGATATTATCTTTTGATTAAATTAAAGATATCAATCACACACATATATATATATATATATATAGTCTTGGAAGTCTTCCAGTGGAAAATCACTCATGTAAGTCAATTTATTTTTTACAGTTATTATATTAGTTAGTTTCTAACACTATTTTAAGGGATCATCAGTTGTTTACCGTGAAAAACTGTTTCGGGAATTTAAAAACAAGACAGTATTTAATTTCATGGCTTCCCAGCAGAGTTGAGCAGACCCCACTTCCCTTAAAAGACAAAAACATAAACGTTCCTTATACTAAATCTACGTTTTGTTCCATATAAATGTTTTGCTAACTTATATTAGTTATTTAAGACACACAAAAAAAAATTCTTTACCTGTGCTGTTCGTCTGTCTAATAAAATTTATCCGTTACTTACAAAAATGTTGCTGCATTTTAAATTGTTTGGACGAATCCATGATACTCTTATTTAAGTGATTAATGTATTATTTTTAGTTTTATATTATAAATATAAAAAACATCAACATATCAAAAAATAAAATATAAATAAATAAATATGTATATACATATATATATATATACATATATATATATACATATATATATATATATACATATATATACACACATACACACATACATATATATACCTTTAGTTCCTCCTCGTCCTACTTTGTTGTTCATCTCCCCGTTGTTGTCAATCTCAAATAAATATTAATCTTCCTTGTTCACTTTAGTTTTTCTAATCTGCGTTCACAACTGTCGACTTTTTTCTTTTCTCATTGTTTCAAATCTGCGTCTATAAGTTAACCGTTAATTTGTTCTCTTTTTCTTTCTTTTTTCTTCTTCTTCTTTGCCAACTCCCGGTGTTTAAAATCGGCGTTCATAACTGTCGATTTTCTCTTCTTCTTCTTCTTCTTCTTTTTTAACATTTCTTTCTTTCTTTATATATATATATATATATATATATATATATATATATATATATATATTTCATATATATGCAAATGAATGTATATCTATATATATATATATATATATATATATATATATATATATATATATATATATATATATAAAGTGGTGTACTAAAAGCGAACTTTTAGGAAAAGTAAAACCTATTGTGAAGAGTATACAGCTCAATATCCAGGATAGAGCAGAATTTTGCCCTGTGTTTCTTCTCCTACAACTTTTATTTTATTTTTTCAAATTTTAAATCTTGGCCTTTGCCAACTTATCTATCCCAGCGACTTCCTCTGATGATAAGAGTTTGAACTTTTGAAAAGCCTGGCTTAAGGAAAATTTAACTTGAATAAATTGCCTTTTTTGCGGAATATACCTTGCTCTGAGCAATTGAATTGAATTATGATTTGGCTTTTGCTTCTCTAATTCCTTTCGATTCTTCTTCATTATATATATATATATATATATATATATATATATATATATATATATATATACAATTATAATATATACGCATATATATTTTAATATAGATACAAAATAGATGTATTGAGAAAAAAAATTCGGAAGAACATGGACAACGCACTTTTTTATATTTTTTAAATAAATTATTTATTTATATACACCCTAGTCAGAAATATAAGCATATTTTCCTCTTCTGTTCATGTTTTATCTTTCTTAATTGAGACAAGTGGAAATTCGTCTTCATGTTATCGACGATTAATGTTGGTATGCTAGTGTGTGTAGCACGCTGTTACGTGTATAGGGTAGAATGAAAAGTTCACATTTGAAAACGTTGATAAAATGGCGATAATAAGTAGAATAGTTTTTTTTTTTAATTTGAAAAGCCTGGCAGTTTTTTATGGTTTTTAAAATACATTTTTAATTTATCTTAAATACTTGAGCACATACGGTGATATACACCTCTGTGAGAAGTATAAGTGTTGTGACCTTGTTAGGGGCACAAATAAAGACACGGACACACGGAGTAACAGGAACAAATATATATTATTGACGAAAAAGAATATATATACAAGAAGTTGTATTCTGGACTGCCAGTATAGAACTGGGGTGGAAGAAGTCAGTGAGTTGCAATGTTTCCGCCTTTTATATGGATGGACGAGTCCATTTGTTCATCGTACAGGTACGGAACCATAACACCCCCTTTTAAGCCTTACCTCCTCAGGAGTCTTAGTAACGTTTCTTTTTCGGATTTATCCATATGTAGTCTGGAGCCATTAGTTTTCTTTTTGGCTGCCGTTTCTGTGTGACTACTTGGGCTGCTTGCAAGTTGAAAGTATCATAAACTACGCCCCTCACATCTACTTGTGGAGAGCTGTCAGTGTCATCTGACAGTCTTTTTCTGATCTGATTCAGATGTCTCTTATACGAGAACTGTGGTCCATTTATAATATATACCATCGACCCGATCCTCTTTACAATTGTACCGGGTTCCCAGAACGATGCGTTGTTTTGAACATCGTAAAGTATACTTTATCTTCTGGGCTATATTTTTTCTTCGGTACCGTAAAGATTCGATCATAATTATTTGGTTTAGCTAGTAACTTATCAAACACGAACTTCACTTTCCGCGCAAACATCATCTCTGCGGGGAATAATAAAAATGGTAGGTTTACGTTTTTAGTAAGTCTGTATACTTGCAGAAATTGTTGAAAAGCCTTCTCTTTAAGAGTATCACCGGCCCTTTTAGTGCTCTTTTAAACGTGTCTAGAAAAGGTTCCGCACGGCTGTTTGACCTAGGATGATACGGGGGAGTCGTTATATATCTGATTTGAAACGTCGCGCAGAACTCCTTAAAATCTGACGACGTGAACTGCGTCCCAATATCACTCACCAGACCATCCACTACCCCAAAACGGGCGAATAGTTCATGTAGGAATATTATCGTAACCTCCGACGTAGTACCTCGGGCCACTTCGAAAAACTGTCGACTAGGATTAAGTAGTGAAAACCTTCTAGTAGTCCCGCGAAATCCACGTGGATTATTTATCACTGACGGTCGGTCTTTGGTCATGGGTTATGTTTTATATGCGCTGCTTTTGTCCGCCAAGACACAGCCTTCACACAGCTTTACTGCTTTTTCAATATCATCATCCATACTTGCCCAGTACACAAAACTCCGCATTAAACCCTTCATCCTGCTTATCCCTGGATGGCCAACATGAACATTTTTTAGAATTTTCTTTCGTAGTTTTTCTGGGATGACCACCATTTCATTGTGCATGAGTACCTCATCACAGAGTAAGAAACTCTTTGCTACATGTACATCCTTATATACCATTTCCATTTTTGTGCTGGTTATAAATTCATCCTCATGAACTTCTTTTTTACCTTGTATAGCGTCACCGGGAGCTCTCTCACTGCGTTGTACTAAATCTATTTAAAATCTCCTTCTGTGTGAAGGGACGCGATCACTGTGTCTTCTAGAGTCTCTCGCTGTTTTTTCACTAGTGTCGACAACCCATCTGCATGATATATTTTATTTAAAGGCAAATGTGGCATTTTGAAGTTGTAATTTAATAAACCTTGTGTTCGTTGATGGCGTTTTGTTTTTCGCTGTTAATATGATAATGATTTTTTCGATAACTCCACGCAAGTTATTTTTTGAAAAGCAATCGTCACCGGCATCGTGATAACGGTAATGGTGTATCCGACATATGTTCGAATTGTCGTCCTGGCCTTAAGAAACTGAGAAACAATAAGAGAATAGGGAGTAGTTTAAGAGGGTATGTGTTTACCTAATGTAGTGTTTTACTAAAAACTGCTTGTAGTTGTACATAGCGACTCTCTTTGTTAGATATTCATAGTGTCGGACTGGGTACATGTGGTGGCGTAACAGTGTAGATAACCAGACCACTCACACTTACATGGAATGTTTTGTATAGACACCATTAAAACACATTTAACATCATATACATTTTCCCATGCATTCATAAAATATAACATATGTGCCTCTATGGTATCCCCCATTTCGGTCGTATCTTCCCTTTTTATGAAGTATAGCTCATACATCAACATATGATGTAAATGTTATTTGTCTCAAGGGAGTAAGATTAATAGTATTTAAACAGACATCGAAAGTACAAGTATTATGAGTGTTCTTGCTTGAGTTGCAAATGGTAACAAATATTTTTTGTCATTAATGAAATGGTATCTCTGTGCTAAAGTAATTGTAGACAACATGCTTGTTGAACGACAAAATTATAAAATGGTTATTCATATTCTAAATAAAAAAAAACGTGAGACTAGTTGAGCTTAAATAGCTATAGTTTTTTATTAGTTTACCACGATTTTTTCAAATCAAACACGCCATGTTTGTTTTAGTTTCGGCTTATTTAAACGGTACAAAAAAACAGAATTCGATTAGTTTTAAATAGAGTGAATGACAGATTTTCTGATTAAGATGAATAGGATTTTCTAGTATGTTTTAAGATATTCTCTATCACTAAGTAAATATTTACACACAAATATGGGTTACGTCATATGTAAGCTCTCTGGCAACCCATAATCTAACATTACATCTATAGTCCATGCAGTCTCTAATAGAATATCTAAACTATCTGCTAATAAATCAATTTTCGACCAAAATTCGAATTTCTACAATAATGCCTTACTTAATATTTGTAACAATGATGAAATTAAATATAGATGAAATTGCATACAAACATAGCACCATTAACTGGGAAAAACATTTGAGTATAATTACGTATAACATGGAAGTATAAGATATACTACAGAAGAAGTCAACAACTTCTAAGAATAATTACGCTTATGAATACAGACTAAAAAAACAGTAACAATGGCAGACTAATTGCCCCCATACAAACCTTGACCACCTAAACGATTAAGGAGAAAAAACAACCCCTGATTCATACAACCCTACAATAGCAATGTTAAAACTAATATAAATAGAGCATTTTTTAATTATTCGAAGATATAGCACGATCCTGATAAAACTGCCTTTTTTATGGAAATCACTCCAGACAAGGCATCACTCGACTTGATGTAAGAGGCAAATAAGTACATACATGATTATCGCAAAGCCAGGAGATATTTATTGGTCTTATCCTGCAAAATACCAATATTATTGGTGGGAGGAAATTAGTAAGCAGGAAGAGAGTTCAACAAACATGTGGTTCTTAGAAACAAGCTTATTCTACCACAGCGCAAATCACTATTATTTCTTGCATGGAAAATTAAATCTGCAGTGACCAATACCAACACTACTCCCTTAAAATGATTGTTACTGCTAGAAATCAGGGGATGTCTGCTAAACAAGTGTTATATACATAAAGACGTTATATGCGCATGCACTGTGAAACAATTCCCTCGCAACACTAATATAGAAAGTTACACCAATACACCCATTACTCATTTACCACATGCCACTACATTTTTTCAACTGCACACGCATAACGATACCCAAAACAGTACTCTAAACACCAACCCCTTTTATTTACCAGTAAGCACAATTTTGCTAAAACCTCTTTACCCCATGTAGGTTCCCTATCAAACAATTCCAGCTTTACTTCTAGTCGGAATGTTAGCATAAAAGGCCAGCACACATCTACTACTATAAATAACCCTCCTAATGCAATAAACACTTCATGTTAAATACCTAATAACGTAGAAGCCAGGGTCTACGTTATAAAAAACGTATATCATGCCAAATCTTTTTTAAAAGTAATAACGATAACATTGAGGCGACTTCGTAACTAATTGAATAAAAAATAAAAATAATCTGATATCTAAAGGGTAATGGTTTTTTTTAACATAATTTAAACAAGGGTCGTTACCACACAAAGGATTATGAGTCTAGTTAAAAATAAAAAAAGCCTTTCGAAAATAAAGAATAACAAGTTGAGTCGCCCAGCAACGAGAATGAAGTACCGAATAGAATAGAATATGAAAATACAGGTGAAACGGATAGTAAGAACACTAAAATACACAACGCAGCTAAAAGAAAAGAATATACACTCAAACAAAATGAAGCGCATAGGCAAACAGACATTATGACGTACTCGATCTTCTGTCATTATCGTTAGAACCATTTGGTCATCTTCGCGCTTGCGATAGGACAAACAACAACAACACATATATATATACATATATATATACATATATATTTATATGTATATATATACATATATATATATTTATATATATATATATATATATATATATATAAGTATATGTGTGTATGTATATTTTAGAAGCAATGCAATACCAAATGATTAACAGATGATGAAGTCGGAACCCTCACATACACTACACAAAAAACAAACGGGAATACTTATACACAGAAAAAGAAAAGAGAATAAACTTCGCACTCACAGACAAAACGATAATATACACACCCATACAGAGAAGAGGGTATTAATCAAACATGGATCTCGCGGCTTCAGTCTCTGAAATAGCCGGTAAACGCGTGGCATACGTTAGGATGTCCTTATCCCTAGCAAAAATAATCATTTGTTTTACTTGTATTAACCCTTAAACAAGAAACATTGCCACCGAGAGATAAAAAAGCTATTGTGAATTAGAGACCATGCTTACACGAACACTCTATATAAGTCGCTGAACAGAAAACTGTATGTTCTCTTTAGATTTAAATTTCTGCATGTAAGTACAGTTGGGGAAGCTAGAAACAGCTGAGGTGATTATAAAGTTGGTTAATTCGAGTGAGACGCTATTAGAGTAGACGGGTATAATATTGCGGCTGGTCGGGTTATTAACGTCAAGAGCACACCAATGCTACTAGTTTGTCGACTCACATTCAATTAATACACTTGTAAAACAAGCACAGGGATACTATATTACCGCGATGGAACAGGCATTGGGGATTGGTTGACAGTGCAAGACCTATTTTATTAAAGCTTTTTTAATCCTGTTTTATATAGAGAGATTAGTAGTTGAGACACAAGCCCAGATGTGACAACACCATCCTATGCATTGGCTAATGACGTCTTTATAAGGATATAAGATAGGATAAGGTATGAGTTCTTATCTAGCGTGGTAGGAGAAGGCATCTTTCCTTGCAGAAGACTTGGTAATGTCTTCTATGTATTTGTTTTACTAATTAGTGTCGCTTGCGAATTATAGACCAAGGAGTTTGAATGAGAACTATCACGTAGAGTTCTATTAGCCATGGCAGTCAGGTGTTTTTCTATGAGTATCTTTGAAGCATGTTGCCATACAACAGTTTTCCCATGTTTGTACACAATCCTTTGCATTATTGCTGTACTCTGCAAAATCTTTTAACTGTACCAGTTTGGCAGTAGAGGACCGAACAGCAGTATTGCGTCGTACAATCATCGCTTCCACATTTGCTAATGGTTGGGTCAGTTATATAGCCCATTTAGTCATAGCAACTTTTGATCGCCATAACTTTTGATCAGTGACTGAAAAAGTGTCTTGTAATAGTTAAGGGAAAAGAGTTGTATCTCACTAGCATTATGTGTTACAATCCATTTACAGCCACACTTCACTAGAGACAAGAGATAATTTCATAATCTTTTACTCATGAGCAAATCAATTCATCTGGAAAACAATTGTATCAGGGATGTCGTATATGAATAGCAGGAATGATAAAGGACTAAGTATCGACCCGTGGGTCACACACGTCTTAATATCATGATTACCGGATGTACGGCCATCGATGATAACCCGTGTTTGTCTTATAAAGATCTGATTATATTAAGTATACGCCCAATAATACGGTACGATTTAATTTGTCATACCTTGTAAAAGGCTTCAGATAAATCAAAGCTGCCGTCATGGCTTTCTGCTGCCTTTTCTAGTGCGTGGTATATGCGTTGAGAGGGCTTGCCTAAATCCATACTGTCGGTCAGAGAAAAGTTTAGCATTAACGAGGTAGTAGACTAGCGCTTGATTAATTTACTATATAGAAATGTTGGGGAAGAGAGGGAAGATAAGATAAATTAAAAAAAAAAGTTTCAAAGGAAGAAAAGAAAGAAAAAAAACAAAGGAAAGAACATGAAATACACGTGCGCTTACAACAACACTACCGTGTATAAGACAGATGTTGTAACCCACGCACACCCACTGACTACACATTCGGAACCCTAGCATAGACACATAGCGTATTTGGGGAATGAAGAGGGAAAATTGATTTTCCATGAACATACTTTTTTATTGTTGGGTATTGATTAAAATACATTGTGTGGAGTTTATTTGGTTTGATTTTGTTGGGTCGTTTAAATGCAGTTTTCCTCGCTTGCCGGCGGGTGCAGATGGCTAGGTAGGACACGGCTTGGGGACTGGGCGAATGACATGTTTGTCGAAAGGCGTTACATATATGTATAACAACGTACTACTAAGATCTAGTTCGCTCTGAGCATCAGTGGGGTCGATTGGAAAATAGTATTAGCTTTTGGAGAGGGCTAATTTAAGTTTATTTACCTGATTTCGTGTCGTAAAAAGAATCATTCCAGGGGGTCGAGCTTACCTTTTTTTCTATTTTATTAGGGACCAAGGTTTAAGGTTAAGTTCAAAATAGCGGTTTATATATGTTCGCGTGTTGTAACGTTACAATACTGACTAGCGAGGTGTAACGTTAGATGGGGAATATTTCGACCCCAAAAGGATTGTTGGTTGTCGTCTCGTCGATAACCTCCTTGTAATTATCCCCGTTGTTAGTTGCACGATGTTGGTTGGCATAATAATGTCCCTAGCAGTAGCAGTCGTCGTAGTGAAGAGTTGGCTACAAAAAAGAGTCGTTCACTATATTTTTCATATGTTAATGAGAGAAGCCCTGTTGTTTCGCTGTCTTACAACTTCCATGTGTTCTATGATGTTTGCTGGAGGAATGCATCAATTGAAAACGCAAACAAAGTTCTTAAACTATAGCACCATGTTCTGTTATTTTTCTTTGTGTTACATCAGGGTGTTAAGTTATATACACATGCCATAAGTTCCTTATTGTTGGATCCAATAAAGGAACAGATATATTGCCTGGTAAAATACGCCCGAATATGATAGGTTCGCCATCTAAAGAGAAAGATATGACTATATTCTTCGTTACCAGTCAGTCCATACATTGTTGATAACGTCATATCCTTACATGTTATGACTGATGTTAATCCTTCTAATAGAGTTTTTCTTTTATCTAATCTAATCTTCCTGTGAAATTCATGTGTCTAACATTTTTTAAAACACACACACGCTAATATTAATACCGTTTCTCTGTAACAGGTTTAGCCCCTTCCATCGGACAATTATCGTCTAAGAGTTACGTTTGACACAATATTTTTATCGCACAATTCATGTTAAAACATAATTTACGAGAAATAATTAATAATTAATAATCGCGTAGTTTTCTTCGTTTCTCTGTAATTCCCTCACCGTCGAATTATGTTTAAGACGTAGTCACAATCCCATGTACATATACTGACTATTTTAAAGCAGCTTTTCCCCCTGTTTTTCACTTTGTTTAATTTCTTCTGTTATATACTTGCTGGCATTCAATGGGTTTCTCTTATTTTAAGACCTACCTCTCTATTTCACTTATTAAACCCCGGATGGCACATTGTTCAATTTTTTATATTATTATACTGGGCCAATGTCTACAGGGCTACATCACATTTTCATATTACTTGAGCAACCCGTATGTGGTAAAGTATTATTTAATTCATGACCATAAGGATTGTATGTAAACCGCTTTGGTGTGTACGAGTAAAACAATTCATAATTATGTAGGCGTTTGGCTAAGATCAACGTGTAGTATCTGTTCCGATGGATACTGCACCCCATAGACTGGTATTGTCTTGGCCTTCGGGGCTTGATTCACGCCGGTCTATCTGTCTGTCCTGTGCAGTTCTAGGAGGTCCGCCCTCCCACGCTTCGCCTCCCCTCTTTGGAGAGGAGTAAGTTTATTGCTTACTGTCTGAGGCACTCCTACCGGGGAATGTCGACGGGGCTGCCCAAGCAATGTTCAAACCCCACTTTCCCGACCCGACCGTGGGTCACATCTTACTTGTGAGAGTAAGATAAAACTGACCTTGTGTCTAACTCTCGGAGAGGAGTAAATCAATGCTCGATGCAATACAAGTCTGATATTATGTTTATGAATATTTTAGATGAGGCTGGATACTTTTTTCTTTTTGGATCATTAAAACAGTTCGCATATTGGATTTTGTTCTCACAAGGACCAGTGCCGAAAGGATACCACTTATATAATCAACTATAGGTGCACGTCTTCTGTCTATGGATTCTATGATAATCGAGGTATCTTTAATTATATCAGGCTACTTGGTAAGAACAAATGATGGTATGTTATACTGAATTACGTTAGTATTAAATTAAGCTTAGAATATTCATCTGGTGTTTTATATTCTTTGAAATATCATTTATTAAAGCCAGATCTACAGATTCTAACACATTTGTTGTTTCAATTACATAATATATACACACACCATTATGTTTTCATTCGTGCATTCAACGGATGTATAATCAGTACACAGCAAACGTTAATAAATACGAGCTATCTCTGTTAATATTTGACAAGAGATAAAAAAACAATATAAAACCATAGATTGAAGGAGGGATCCCGTTTCAAATTCCGCGGACGTTTAAGATTACAACAATCACTTCAAGATATGTTGAATTACAGTTATGAACACCGTTGAGAGTAAAAAAAAACAACAATTCTGAAGATGTTCCAATTCAATGTGTGTGTTGTTTACTGAATATCCATTTTCAACCTTAAAAGTAGGAAGCCAACATTAAGCGATGAAAATGATATTTCGTACAGAAATATTGCCGACAGACGGACGAAGCGTCGGATGCCGCACCTAAATAAGAAAAGTCATTACATCGAATGATTCATGAATATAAATAATTGAAATCTGAATTTCAGACTTGACAAAGATAGAAAAAAGGAAAAACTACATTATTGTACGAATAGTTGATTTTCTGCTTTTAGTTTAGTTATATATTTTCGAGATAGCTTACTCGTGGTATTATTGACTGGCTTTTATGTTGTCTACCTTTATGTGCTGCGCAAATTACAGCTCCCCATAATGAACAACCATCTGTGTTTTTTGTAAAGCTATATGCTTAATCATCATCATCATCATCATCATCATCATCATCATCATCATCATCATCACCATCGGTATTTTGATAATGGGGCAGGATTGGAGGCTATATCAACACCAGTGAATCTCCCTCCATAGAGTTGGCTAGCTGCATGCATGGTAGTCCTCACCGCAGATCTACAATGTTGTCGATGCTGAAGATCAGCGTTCCTATTTGTCAGCTCCTTCCAAAGCAACTGTGGTCGGCTAACTCTGCGCCTACCAGAGACCTGCAAGTTTAGTGAACAGTTTATTGCACTTTGCACTGTTCACGTGGTTATGAAAATGGTATAGACAACAATTGACGTATCTAACGGATTACAACTTAAACAAACATTTTTATATTTTTACGGGTAGTTTTTGTGTATGTGGTGACAATCGACTAATGGATGCTTTGACTGAGATAACATTTAGACGTGAAGGTGCATTACTCGAGTGATCGGAGAACGTTAAGCGTCTAGCATAGTAATGTTGGTGATCTTCTTACCTGTCTAGCCTAAAAGTGTCTCGGCACGTACTCTAGTGTAATATGCTAATCAATGCATGCAATCAGACAACAAAATAATTGAGCTCTACGCTGAATGTTTTTCGAGTATGAAGCAACAAACTATATTTTAGAAATACGAATATTATATTAAAAAATTAAGACCCACATGTGAGAATTGCATTTCGAATTCTACACCGACCGACAGCCTAAAGATGCTTGAACGCAACTCAAATAAAATGCGTGTTTAATGATAGTTATTTTATATAAAACTGAACCATGCCGAACTAAGTATGCGGTATGTTTGATTCTGCGAAATTTTATGAATACAATTTATTATTACCCCTCTCCTACAATTTCCGCTGTAAGATTCGGTCTTATTTACCCTCAATATAGTTCCCTCCTCTTGGTTTCTGCTTCTAATTCATGCAATTTAATAACCTATCATTCAAAGTAGCCTGTTGTTAACGGCTGACGGCACAACATCAAAGTAAATCCGTTCGAAGTCCGTGCAGATTCTCGAGTTTGACAAAAAAATATTCGAGTTCGACAAAATGCACTTAGAGAGGTTTGAGGGTTCATTCGACCTGAACTTTATTATATAACACCCACAGATGAGAACAGTTATATGAATAATCCAGCTAATACAAATTATAATCCTCACTTAAAAATTATTCTGACATTATTCTGAAAATACAAGCCAATGTACGCCATTACCAGTCGCATAGTTTGCTATCCTTGGAACATATTCTAGACTGACCTAAAAAGGAGAAGGTAATGACTGCGAATATATTCTCATGACGAACGACGCCCGCCATAAAAAAGGAGGAGTAAATGCGTGGGAGCAGGATATCATAAACACAGAACATGAAATATTGTTATAGTAGGATACCAACATATACTATACTGCCCCAATAAAAGGAGGTAATACATGGGAGCATAGCAAATATTAAAAGAGAAGGTAATGTATGTGAGTATGCTACCATAGCAACAGAACATATACTAATAAAACACCCACACCACCTTTAAAAGGAGAAGTGGGTCCCTGGAAAGATGGTCTCATTACACAAGAACATATATTATATTACCCCTTCCTCCAAATATTTATCTTGGAGGATTACCCCATTTTTTCAAAAGGAGGAGGTAATTCTGGGAAGAGCAGTCTCATCAAAATAGAAATGATACTTCACTATTTACATTCATTAAAATTAATACAATAATCGATTGAATTCTATTTTCATTCATAAAATAATGCCTAGCCATAAAATGAACATAATTTGCATTGTTACGTGGGTTTTTGACTGGGATCAAATGGTATTATTTGTAATCATTTGCTTACGTAAATATCACAGCGACCTCAGATGTTTAACTATAGATGGAAATATTGGGTATATATTAGAAAATAGTAACATTCAACATTACAACTCTATATTACAGACTAATAATTTATTAGAAGATATAAATATGCAAATTAAGATCTAAATGTGTTTGAGTTTATATCCAGTTTTCTATATATACAGTAATTTTAAAGTCTATTCTGTATAATATAATTTACTAAGCACAAGCTGTTTGGGTATCTACTATAGTTGGGTGAGATGAAAACATATTTCGCATTTTTTCATTTGGATATGTCCTTCGCTTTGTCTGTCACGCTTTCGTTTGAATAATCCTTTTAAATGTGTGAATCTGTCGTATTCCCGGCAATTACCGAGTGTCAGTTGGTTCTGCATTTTTGTACTCATGTGTAGATCATTTAAAAAATGTCTGTGTAGATAAAGATCTCAAACGAGCGCCAAAAGCAGACTCTGCTAACATTCAAAAGTCGAGAAAAAAAACCAAATAATTCTCAATGCTGGTTAAATATTGACTTTTCACAGAAAAAACACAACAGAAGACAACATCGAAATACGGCTTAGAAACAATTAAAAATTAAAATATTAAACACATTTGCTATGAACCTGACGATTTTTCGAAAAGATGCGTCGGTGGTGTAACGGTGAGCATGTTTGCCTCCCAAGCAGACGATTCGGGTTCGACTCCCGGCCGACGCATATTTGATTTTTCCTCAGTCTTTATATTTATAGATTGCAGCTTGTGAAAATAGCAGATTAAAGTCCATGTTGGGAAAGGTACTTCTACATTGCGTAATGCATTTAGGCGTCTATAATAAAGTTGCCGGCATAAGTTCAAGTCTTATTATATTCGCATTTAATTAAGTTATGGATCACATAATTATGCTTCTTGTATGTGTTTAATAGCATTACTAAATAAATTATCTCATCATAAACAAGTGAGATGGTATCCCTAATCATTAGTACGTCGCAGGGAATAATATGTGATGATCAAAAAGAAAGACACCATGACTATATTTTATTTCGCTAATGAAATACATATTTTTTTTAATCAATTGCAGTTTAAAACCATTCAAATTTTAAAATTAACTCATAGTAATGTAGTTGAAATTCTAACGATAATTTACCATTTGCACAATGTATAGAAGAATGTATTTGAGACCATCGACATGTTATATTCTGTGTCCAAACAAGTCGAAGGAATTTTAAAATTATATGTATCTTTCTTTCGTCGACATTTATCGATTAACTCATAATTAAAAGTCGCATTTTTTGCAATTAATATTGTTACATGTAAAAATAAGCTTAACACCATATACACTTCTAAAAAAAACATTTATTAAAGAGAAGATTTGAGATTGATTTTGAAAAAAAAAATATATCAGTTTAGACACACGTCGCTCTGATATGTATGCATGTTTGAGAATAACATTGCAATCTACTTCAAAATAACAACTTGTAATTTCGTCAGATAACCAAGTGACTGGGGAAAAAGTCACACTGACAATCAACACTCCAAACATAACTTTAAACGCTTAAATACCTCAGACTCCAATTCCGGCACCAACACTTTCTCTCTGTTCTTCTACAAACTCCCTGATTGATTTCTAATCAGTACTTTATTCAATCACTTTTATCGGCAGGCATGCAAATCAGTTTATTCAGGCATGCAAATTTGTTCAGTCTATAAAAGTCTAGAACTGTGAATAAAAAACTTTTCTTATTTCCTCTAATTGATAGACATGCACAACATCTTATTACCTTCACAGCTTCGATTTACAAAATAAGACATATTTAATTATCCTTTGTATTTTAAACAATACGGCTCTACGGTTATCAAACATAATTGCACATCACAAGGCCTGTCTCCACGTCTGTTATAATAATGCGTGTATAAAAGTACACCACTCCCGCGTGTATTGCAGATAATGATACTACACTTTCATAACGCCCCAGGGATTATGGCGGCTTTGCTTTCAGTCGAAATTTCTTTTAGTTTTCTCTGTCGATTAATTTTTTTACATCTACCATTATACCATCAATGTACGAATCAGTGGCTCTTTTCGTCTTATTTCTTTTCGTTAACACAGTTTTTAGAACAGCTACCATAATATTTGCTGAAACAGTAAGTCAACATTCTAACAGTGTGGCGTAGTAAGATATTTCTGTTATAGCAACCCAGCTGAAGAATGCAGACTTAAGATCCACTACTTACCGCCACCCACCCATAATTTATCATCTGTTGCTCACACACGTTTATTATTGCACTCTCCGTATGAAAATCTACAAAACGGTTCAATTCTCGGATGTTAAATACAAGTCTGTCTGTACTTTTTGTGGCCTAGAACACCGCCATCAACCGAAACATACGTTTTACCTTCACCCTCTAATGTTAAGAGAATACCGTCCGCTATTCAATGGCTCACCTCATTCTGAAACTCTAAGTTTGTCCCACCTTTCAGGGAATTCTTGTAATACTTCATAGAGTTACGTACCACTGGAAGGTGTTTCATCTATTTGTATTTCACTTTCCATTTGTCTCCATCAAAATCTGTTTCGAAGTATTTCTTCTCGATTTTGCAAACTGACCGTTACAGCATAGTGTACGTCTCTAAACTTCACCTCAGCGTTTTATAGTTACACATCCCTACTCATTTATTACATCCATTCGTCAACGATGTGATAAATTATAATCGCTACCTATTTTAAGCCTAATTTAAATAATTGTATTACTACTTGCCGGGCTCCTTCACAATTTACGTCACCTCCATCGACTTTTTTACAGTGCTACTCCTACCACTCCCATGCACACGTTTGAAATGACATTCACGATCATTTGGGTAATACGCCCGTCTTTTGTAAGAATACTCTTCAATCAACACTTTACATGTCCACGAAGTTTAATTTAGGAATGTCCAAACGATATCGATGTATTTAGATGCACACTATGTCACGAGAAAACAGTTTATGTTCCTACCTATAGCTAAATTTATATTGTTATGTACATGCCCATAATACCTGCCATCTCGCTCTCATCATTTACCAAACAAAACCACATATACTCTATGCCGCTACTATATCTACTTCCTGTGCCACTCACTGAAACAGCCAGTCTTCTTAAATCCCTTAAATATACCGAAATAATGTGTCCCTACTTCGCACGCTTTCAGTTAATACGCACTAAATTTATCACGTGTTTATCAAAACGAAATATTAAACCCATTTGTCTATGTCGCATGTATACGCTCTTCAATCTAAGCAGTATCCAATGATAATAACATTTTTAAAATGAACTATATGTAATTGTATGTGATTTTTATTAGTATCCTATCGAGAAAAAACATCTTAAAATATTAAACAGAAAAATAATAAAGTGTTGCCAGTTTTAAAACGCTTTTTTAAATTTGTGTTTTGTATGATGTGCACTGTAGGTGGTCACACGAAGAAATTAATAAACGCAAAAGAGTATTTTACAAAAATATTGATGTTAGCTGAAACAATTGCCTGCAAAATAAAATAATTGGTGGATAAAATGACGTGAATCTGCCGTCTGTGATAATGATGTATATATATACGAGGTCTGTCTAAAACGAATCCGACTTAAGGCCAGAACACGGAGTTATGACCCTAACCCACTGCAAAATAAGTTCTTTTGCGCTTACACACTTATAGCCCGCCGATCCATCCACTGCCGGAAACACCTCTGAAAGTATTATTTTGGAATGGTGTTCATATCCGCCGTCGCGTTCCCCATTATCTCTTTTTTCGCACCCTTCTCAACGACAGATGCACAACGATCAGTTTGAGGCCTGCCCGAACGCAGGTAACTCTCTGCTGATGTGCGACCTTAATTGGTGTTATTCATCGCACCTTCTCCAAACACCTGCTGAATCTAACGCGACGGCAAATAGGGTACTATCAACATAACACGTCAATGAACTGACGGCAAAATATTATTCAGTGTTTCGCACTTGTTTATTGATAGTAATGGAATAGAAGGACACGTTTTGGCAATGGGATCATGTGCATTTCTTTTATTTATTTATCTTGTCCAGACTACACACAAACAAGAACAGAAAACAGCGGCATCATTTGCCCGAATGTGAACCTCACGAAAATTTATTTACAACTGATCGACGCGATCATGTATTTGACCAAACTCTTATAAATTATGGTACAAAGGCTGGTTCAAAATTAAGCTTATCGGTCAATGAAAATGCTATTTTAATCCAAGTTCAATCATACAGCGAAAGTAATCTTTTCATATAGATGCATGGGCATATCTAACGAAAGATGGGGCTAGTCATCTAGTGCGCTTTGCGATAAAAATGCTATACTAACCAAATGTAAAACAAATAAAACTGGAAACATGTTAAATGTTGTTTTTTTTTCACAATGCACATGAGATTAAAGCTATTTCAGCAACAATCGAGAAAATATTTTTTGGTCTGTTATTAAAAAATAAAATATAAATAAGAGATATTATAAGGGATGAGAAAAACGCGTGAAAGTGTAAGTTACAAGGATTAATAGTTTGATATGTAAGCTTTTTTTACTGATAAAAAACTAATTTCTATTTTTTTCTTCAAAATTCGTGTTTAACTTTTGCCTAACCTCAGTGCAAATATCTTATTCTTAATTCGGGATACAGAATTTAAGTGTAAGAATTGAAACAACCTGCAGTCGACGCAACTGTGATTCATAAATGTATAATATTGGACCTTTTACCTTTAAGTTTTTCGTGACTGAAATAGTTCTTATTTAATTGAAAGAACTCTTTTTGGAAATGAGTTACTACCTTAAAAATATTAATTTTTATTTTTTAATAGTATTTTTTGTTTTCGCTTAATATTAATTAAGCTATTTTTGTTCTTATTACAGTTTCTAGAACGAAAGTTTATCAAATGAAGCAATGCTATTAAATGTAAAATTAATTATGTTTGTTAACCTTTCTGTTTAGATTAGGAATGTGTACATTGTACTGTGTGTTTTTCTCATTTTTGCTATTGTTCACGGTATATCAGCTTATGCACTCTTCGATTGTTGCATATTCTTTTCGTTGTTTTCTTATTTATTTATTTCTCATTACATACACATATCATTCTTATCGTCTTATGTTTGCCTTCCCCTTTCTCGTTAGTAGCATTTCAGTAATGCGCTTCTCTCTTTCTTACTTCTATGACAGCGTTTGTATTACATGTCGACTAGTCACTTCGCACACGGGTTGACCGAGATCATACAGCAACAGCACACGTTTTTGGTTTTACTTATATACTTTTAAAATGTTTCCTTATATTATACATATCTACTTCTATAAAATCGCGGTGATGTGACAAGGGTTGTGACTTGGTACATTGTGAAGTAGCTTTTAGATTAGAGGATCTTCTATGGGCGTTGTCTAAGACAGAAGGACTAGTAGAGTGGGCGACGGCCAAAATGTGATAGCAATAAATCATGGATGGAGGGATTGATTCTTTATAGAAATATAGAATACTGAAAGGTATGAGAAGTTTTTGTAAAAGTTTCTATAAAATATGCAGTGGTAATTTACTACGTATGTTATTTACATATCGCCCAAAAAACGTGTTACGCTTATACAGGAGGTGGTGATTCAATATGATGTTTGTTTTTAATTATATTTCCTACTACTGTAAGGAATTCATCAAGCACATAAATATACTTACGTATATTAATGTTCATTGTCTTATACTTTTAGCAGGACATTATTGTTTATCAATACCCCGGAGAGAAAACGAGAACTTCTTAATGAACCCATGGTCTATTTGATAAATATGATCGTTTAGAATCGATTCAATCGATGGGATTGTGAGCTCAATCGCGATTCAGAGAATTTCAGAATCATCTTATTGTTTCGATATATCTTAAAAGACAGGGACGTTTAATAAATGTAGTCTACTTCAATAGGGTTAATAACAGTTTAATTCATATATCTTTGGTCAGCGACTAGAAGAATAGGCATGAGAATAAACTCATAGAGTACAACGAACTTAAAGTTAAAAATAACAATAAAACAGATGAAGGCGTACAGCTATGAAGCTAAGAATAAACTGACATTGTTACTTTCACAAGTACTTTTTACGTACATATACTTTTCCGTCACTGGTGTCAGAGAGTCGGATAAACTATGACATAAAAAAATGAATTATGAAAGTTTTTCCTTAATATATTATAACTTTAAATGACATGGTATCTAGTTACAGTTAATGACATTGTCGACTCATATTCGTATAGGATACTCTTTATTTGCGAAACTGTTCAATTATATTATTGTTACCTTGAATTGTTTTCCTTTTAAGTGTGAGAGTAAACTAAGTCAACTGAGTTTAAATCGTAACGCTTGTGTTTAACAAATGGTTTGCTAAACTTAAGTTTCATAATAAAAATGTATTCAAGCATACTGCACCGAGATAGTCATACATTATCTTTTATCTGTAAGTAAGTGCTGCAAAACTCTAAGAAAATGTTAGTATTTTTGAAACCGAGACAAACCCATTAAACTTCATCATTGCAAAATCTAAAAATAAATAAAATATATTTAATGATATTTTATGATAGAAATATTATTTTAGCGCGCAGCATTCTATCATAAATGATCTGTTTTGAATAGTACATATTTAGGTTTACTTTGTTTTATTCATGCATCAGTTAATTTTAATTATTAAATAGTGTGGAAAAGTGAACCTATTGGTTTAAAATATCATAATTTTATATGATTTACTTGTAAACTTGTCACACTTATCTGTATTCTATATTTCTACAAAGCATTCATTCACCGATGCCTGCTTTATTGCTATCACATCTGGGCAGGTCGACTATCTACTAGCCATTCTGTCTTTGACAGCGTCCATAGAATAGGCTTTAATTTAAAAGGTTATTCACTATGTAGCAAGCTCCAGCCCCTGTCACATCAGCGCAACGTTGATTGTATGTGCTTGTTTTTTAAGTACTTTATTGGAATTTGGCTCCGATTCACTTGCTGCACAAGCCCCTCCCCGACGTAAATAACCCCGACCAACTTGACAATCACCAAACTTCCACCACTTCACTGTAGGATGCCAGAATAATGTTTTACTTTTATAGCGTTTTTCTCGTACTGTATTAAAAGAGCCTTACTTCTGAGAAAAAAAAACAGGAACACCCTGAGCAAAAACTGGAATCATAAGAATCATGGAAACATAAAAAGCGCTAACCTGATGAAAACATAATTTTAGAAATCTTAGAGCATAAATCAATAAAAAAGTTTAAGCAGCATAATGCTGCGTATATCAACAAGAAATGCATTAAGAACATTACACATACACAAAAGGAGTTGGTATTGCACAATACATCAGTAACGTATTTCGGAGTGTGCATTGCCTGTAAAACAAATACTACATCCAGAGTTCAACAGGAATTACAAAGAGAAAACTGGACACCTGAGGAGGCATATATTCATTCAAAATCGCAGGAATTCATGAATGCGAACAATTAATTATTTAAAATGCGGATTCCAAATAGCGGAGGATACTAGACATTCTCAACACACGTGTTGTCAGAGAATGCCACTAAGTGTTCCTATTGATCAATTACTGCTATTTACTCGGGGGAAAATCCATAGTGAGGAAATACAACTAATAATAATAATATTATTATTATTATTATTATTATTATTATTATTATTATTATTATTATTATTATTATTATTATTATTATTATTATTATTATTATTATTATTATCATCATGTGTACTTACTAGGAGTTTTCACACAGGTAATAATCAGTGAGTTCTCACTGATACACGCTAGTCGTGTTCTCTGTAATCTGACTGACAACAATCAGCACAGCTGTTCAGTACTCCCCAGTTCTTTCGATAACAATGGCAAATGACGTTGATAATCACAACATACGCTTACCATTCACTATTTTAGTCGTATCAGCCGAGGATGGTTCCATCACTTAAGAGGAGAGTAAGTTAGGATAGTTATTGTTGTTTCTGTTTGGTGGTTTCATGTGCTGATGTTCTTTCTCTGGTTTTGTTCTATTCTTATTGCAACTTCCATGTGGATTTTTCCATTTGTAGCTTATGTAGGTTGATTTTCGCATTCAATGATTTTTTTCAAGATTTCAGCTGTATCTATAATTACCGTCATTTGTATGGTTTCAGTCTTCCGATTAATTTCAATTAATCTCAGTCTTTCTTCCAGGTGTTTCGGGATTGTTTCTTGTTTTCCTATGATTATTGGTATTATATTAGATTGTTATACTCCATATCTCTCTCAATTCTCTGTATTTGCTTCATTTTTTCTGTCTCTTTTATTATTATTATTATTATTATTATTATTATTATTATTATTATTATTATTATTATTATTATTATTATTATTATTATTATTATTATCATCATCATTATTATTATTATTATTATTATTATTATTATTATTATTATTATTATTATTATTATCATTATTATTATTATTATTATTATTATTATTATTATTATTATTATTATTATTATTATTATCCTTATTTTAGTTACACACTAGGAATACTTACACAGGTCGTTATCAGTGATTACTCACTTTTCAGTAATCGGTATTTTCCGGATTAAAAGTTACACCGTCTCTCAAGATTTTCTAGTACTCTGCCTTTTTAGCTTATAATTGCAAACGATTTTGCTGTATTGCACCAGCCGCTTACCATTGTTTAATGATGGCAATACAAATTGGGCATCTCGTATATGTGAGTGGTTATCACCCCCCCCCAAAAAAAAATCTCAGTACAATTTTCAGCCTTTCAGTGGATGTCTGGTTTGTGCTCACGAAACTCGATATTTCCATTCTCTATTATTATTGAAAATCAACGTGTGTGTATATATCTTGTTTGTTTGTGTGTTTAAGACGTATATATTTCGAGAATTCTTCCAGCATCAGTTCAATGTTGTTTTCGTGATGTTCTTTATATTTTTTCTTATTGCGGCTTCAATATGGGGTATGTGGATAGGTTTCCATCATTGCCGCCCGTTGTATGCTCTTAGGATTTACTTTGATTAATAGATTTGTATAGTCTTCTTCAAGTTTTTTTTTCGTTACTGTGCCTAGTGCTTTTTAGATTATGTATATGATATTGACTATCTCCATGTTATTTATATCTTTAAGTTCTCTAGCAAGTTCCATGTATATTCTTCGTAATTTTCGACGACAAATTCTATGGTTTGACAATTTCTATCATTATTGTAAAGTAATATGACTCGGGTAGTTTTATCTGTTTGTACCAGGAGATTTTGTGAGTTTTCTTTTTTCAGTACTGCACCCGGTCTATGTATGCACCATTTGTCTGCATGTTGTTTGCATAGTTCTGTCTTGCCAACAGATTTGTTATTGTTCTTATATATATTTGCATCATTAACTCATGTGGATTACCGTTTTGTTTCTTAATCTACAGTCAACATTTTCTGTTTTCGATGGTTAAATGTATCTCAGCTTTGATATAGTTCTAATCGGATTGTTCTGTGCGGGTCTGTGTATTGTGTGTGTTTCACTATTCAAGTGTCCTTCCGTCGCCATGTTCAACTGTTTCCCTCAATTTCTTGTCTACCCTTTTTTATGAATCGCCCAATCAGTGTTTTCCTTCTCACTTTTCTTTACTCGTCTTGTGTCTTGTTTGTGTGATACCTATGTTGCTTATTTCGACGTTTTTTCTTGTGGCAATTATTAGCCTTTCTGTGGTTTGGTTCAATTTTTTTCGTCTTTCATTCCCAGTCATCTATGCTTAACATTCCTTTTCTCTCGTTGTTTATACTGCATGTAGAGTCTGTCAGTATTATCCTTCAACTGTCGTCCAATGCCCATGGTCATAAGTTCCTAGTCTTCTATCGAGATCGTTCATTTCTACTTTGGTCTAGTCTATAAATGATCCCGAATATCTTACTAGCGATACTGTCCACGTGTTTATTCGATTTACTAGAGTCCTACTATGCAATGTATTTATCATCAGTTGCCTTGTTCTTATTAGATATTTTCGCAATCATTTATTTCATTTTTGTTCAGTTGATAGTATTTGTTTCCATGACTCAAAATGGTTTTGCAGTACAATACGATCTCCAGTATATTATGATT
Organism: Sepiola atlantica; assembly: GCA_963556195.1. Taxonomy (NCBI): domain Eukaryota; kingdom Metazoa; phylum Mollusca; class Cephalopoda; order Sepiida; family Sepiolidae; genus Sepiola; species Sepiola atlantica. The sequence goes on along the minus strand of OY744521.1, from coordinate 20,876,267 downwards.
AAAATCATAATTAAAATTATTATTAGTAGTAGTAGAAGTAGTAGTGGTAGTGGTAGTAGTAGTAGTAGTAGTATAAGTAGTAGTAATAGTGTGAAAAATTAGTAATAGTAGTTTTATTATGATTATCATAATTATTTTTGAAAATAACACTTATTCAGGTTCGTAATCGTGATGCATATCGTGATAAATAGTTTACAGATCAGCAGTTTCAGAGCTAAAATGCAAGGTAAAACAAAGATCAACTCATGTGTAATTGTAATTGACAAATAAATGTCATGAACACACACATCTTTAAAATAAGAAAATGTACCGCGTTATGTTTTAAATAATCATCTACATTGTATTAAGCTGCACTGTATGTAAATAAACAGCACACTTCACTATTTTAACTGTTTGAAACACTTCTGTATTTCTCATTATTCGAAACTGCACATAGTAATATATGATATCTATCTATCTATCTATCTATCTATATATCTATCCATCTATCTATCTATCTATCTATCAATATATATATATATATATATATATATATATATATAAAAGGGTGTACTAATTTCAAATTTTAAATCTTAACCATTGCCAACGTATCTATCCCAGCGACTTCCTCTGATGATAAGATTTTGATCTTTGAAAAGCCTGGCTTAAGGAAAATTTAACTTGAATAAATTGCCTTTTTGCGGAATATACCTTGCTTTGAACTTTTGAATTGAATTTTTATTTGGCTTTTGCTTTCTCTAATTCCTTTCCATTCTCTTTCATTTATATATATATATATATATATATATATATATATATATATATATATATATATATATATATATATATATATATATATGGGTGTGTGTGTATTTGATTAAAACAAAGTCACCTGTTTCAGAACTCACCTATTTAAATATGCATATATATAACATTTAAATATATATATATATATATATATATATATATATATATATATATATATATATATATATATATAATTATATATAAAGATATATTTATATATATATGATGTGTAGATATGTATAGATATTTGGATATTAATTTTTTTAATTTATTAAAATACTAAATTTCCGAAATAATAAATATTTGGTAATAATGTAAAAAATACACACTCAAAAGTATTTACATATATGTGCAAGTGTGTCCCAAAGCAGTATTATAAATATTACATCAGAGTAACACTTGCTCAATGTATGATTTTCTTTTTCAGCAGATATATCAGGTTGGAAAGAAAGTAATGTCTAACACATTTATTTCATCTGAAACATTCACATTAGGCTATTTTGAATCCTTACAATAATTTCCCATATGTTCTATGAATTCTGTCAAACGATAAACTAGATTCCCTCTTCAAAAATGTCTCTGATTTTTTAGAGAAAACAAATTTAGCTCATTTTAGTTGGTCGTCATTTTCATAAATGCTATTGTATAAGTGATGCTGCAACAACCGGAAAAGATGGTAGTCGGATGGAACAATGCCAACTGAATAAGGTGGATGAGAAACACTTCCCAATTGAAACTCATGATTTAATCCTGGGGAAGTGTTGCTATGTGAGGTTTCGCGTTATCATGCTGAAGTTCTACACGCTTCATATTTAGTAATGCGGGTCTTTTTTTTTGATGGAACAATTCTTAGACAATCCAGCTGCAAACAATATTTTGGGTGTAGTCCTTGTTTTGGATCAGTCCGTGAACTTTGGTTTCGGTCTAACCATTGTCTTTTGCGTTCGGTATTCTTGTAAAACGCATTTTTCATCTCCAGTCACAATTCCTTGCAAATATGATTCTCGATTATTCCTGGAAAGCAAATATGTGCAAACAGTCAATCTTTGATTTCGTTGAGCGTCAGTTAAATCGTGGGGAACCCAGAGTCCAAGTTTTACAACTTTTCCTAACTTGTGAAAGCTTGAAATAATTGTGGTGTAGGTTGTATTGAATTGGTAAGTTAATTCTCTGCTGGTGAACTTTAGATTGACATCCACAACGTCGTTAATGGAGTCTTAATCAATTGACTTCGCGAAGTAGAAAACTAGCATTTGTATAGTAAAGATAAAATAGTATACATTATCATCTTCACACTTTTAAACTTGAATTAGTCTGTCGTAAGTATTGATTTCCTGAATTCCTTCATGATTCATATTATTACGGAAGTGGTTTCCAATGAAAGTGGTGCTATGGAACGCCAATGTTATTAGCTCACTTCATTATTCAATCAATCACAATAAACATATGTTTAAAGATGCGTCTTAGCATTACTGGTAGACGTTCCGTTTGGCGGTGGACAGGTTATCATTCTGTTCACGGTGACGTTTGCTTTTAAAATAACAGTTTCTATCGCTAAACATGCAGATTAAATAAAAGCAGTGAAAATGAATTGAAATCAATTAAGTAGTTTATAAGATCAATATCCGCATGTTTGTTAATCGAACTATCAGATTCTTAAGTCGTATCTCTTCCATGACCATTCATTTTTATGTCCGTCACGTTTAAGTTTTAAATACCTTGTCTTTGATTAGTACCATCAACTTTTTATCAGATTCGAGCTGTCACGAATAGGTGTGAGATTTTATGTGCATATATTTGTTCATTATGTATATTGAATGTACACATCTTAACATCATGCTTATTTACTTATGACTTTGGTTCATATAACAAAAATAGGGCAAATATCTCGTGATACCTTTTTATGTTAAATGTGCTGAGAGTTCTTAAAAATTATTTTGTGTTTAACAAACAAGTTATGATGCCACTGTAGACGTAAGGGGCGACTGATAATTAGAGTGAACGTATTGGGAGAATCTCGGCGAGATACTTGTTGACATTAGTTTTAAATTTCTGCATGTTGGCACAGTCAGAGAAACATGGGTCAGGAATGGAGTTTCAAAGAACCATGGCACGAGGAAAAAAAGCTATTGGAGTAAGAAAAACTATGGCATCAAGGAAACTCCGCATTTAATTAAACACAAAGTCGTGTTTAGTTATTTAAAACAAGTGTTAATTTAATTGAATCAATTGAATACAAACGGAAATATTCAATCCCGGAAAGAAAAAAACAGTAATGATTAGAAACAACATATTAAAGAAAACTGGAACATATTTATGTCCATTCAAATGGCACAGAATGCTCTATATTTTTATAATTTAAGCAAAATGCACCGGTTAATTCATAGGAGCAACGGGTTAGCATTATAATCCATGAATATACATTAATGTTAAACCTCATTACTTAATTAAACCCATTGTAAAATAATAAATGGTTGTGGTATACGTATTTCTTATATCAATACACTGACTATTTCACATATGTGTTAACGTGGGCGAATCTTGACTACACATTAATCAGAATAAAATGTAAGCAAGTAAAAACCAATATCGTATCATATTTCATTACCCATTCGTGCATCCTTTACTTATAGCCAATTATTTTACATTCAAATATTGCCTGATTGACAGATATTTTCTCGGCAGTGTGTGCATATAACGATGTGTGTGCATTATAGCAATATGTAAATATAATGATATAATAGTGATATTATAGCGTATACGTGGAAAAGGATATCGAGTGATAATAATGTACGCATTATCTATTGTTTACGCTCGTCGAAACGAAAGGAATTTACTAAGTATAAATTCCGCAAATGCAAGTAAGAGGTATGCTGCGTGAAGACATTTCTAAATCAAAGAATATTTTCCAAGAATTGAAAGGGACTTACATCACGGAACATTTGCATTTGCGTCTGCATTAATTATTGAGAGAATATATATATATATATATATATATAAATATATATATATATATATATATATGAAATTAAGAAAAAAATAAATATTTCATCTTTTAAAATATATCCTACTTTGAATAGTCAAAACCTGATATACGATACATAAAAATAGTATAAGTATATCACTGATGAGTATAAATGTTGGATAAAATACAATATTTATTAGATTAATTGTTGACACAAGGCTCATATTAAAACATGTCAATAATCCATGGATTTTCAAAGATATGTTTTTATAATGAGAAGAAAATTGGGGAGATAAGTCAGTAAAATTTACTGTAATGAATAAAAATTGAAAATATAAATTATAAAAGATATACATATAAAAAGGATATGCAACTACATTAAATTTAAAATGTTTAAAATAGAGAATCATTACCATTCAAGAAGTATAGAAAAGTATGAATATAAACGTACGAATAACAACATCTAGGAATTTAAAGCATAAAAAAAGTGAGGTCGTGGTAATACAGGCAGCAAAATTTGTTAAATATTTAATTCTGGACAATCTAGGCATTCAAATCCAAGTACGAGTACTTTGGCAGTGAAATAAATCACAAAAAATAGAAATATAAATCTTGTCGGAAATTGTGAAAAAGAATGATAAAATCAGAAAACAGACGTGTAGAAAGCCATTATTGTACTTTGTGTGACAAGAAAGTAGTAGTCATTTTTCAAATCAAGAGCGAATAAAAATGTAGTGGATCAACTACAAGTTACACTGTAATCGATTTGCATACCTAAATCTCCCAGAATGAAGCCATTTCACAAATTCCGATGCCTGGATTACCACGACGCATCACCGTAAACTTGCTTTAAACTATTTTCCATGATTCTTCAATGGTAGTGATCTTCTTAGCATATATACATATTTAAAAATTCTTTGTATGTATGTATTTTTTATTTTTATAGATTAAAATGATTGCATAATAGTAAATCTTACTGACTTATCTGTCAGATATTATTTTCTTAGGAGACCATATCTTCGTAAATTCATGGATTGAGTAAAGAGAAAATGTTTTTCTTAATATTACACATTTTTATAAGAATTGATGATTTAATAAATATTGAATTTTATCTTATCTCTCTTAATTGCAACACAGTTTTATCGTTAAGAATACACATAATGTCGTGTGAAATAAAACCAATATTTAATATCGATTACAAATTATTATTTTTTTTTATTCCTCTCATTTATGTGCCAAATAAATTTAGAGTGCATTGATTTCTATATAGATTGCATCATTTAGAATAGACAATGACATTCCGAAGCCGTATACAAATTGCATCCGTTTTATTGAGGAAAATAAATGAAGCTACGACCCCCACTTCGTAGAGCTGCCATGAAACCAAAACAACCGTTACAACAAAAACCAGCAGAGAGTAAGACCAAAAATACGCAAAAGTTTACAATAATTCGGTGCTAAAAACGGGAGACTGAATAACAACCACAACGACTATCAAAGAACAATAAACTAAACAATCACAATAGAAAATCCGCAATATCAAATGACAAAAATACCTTCTGAATTATTCAGCACAAAAGTCAAGCAGGATCATTTATAAATAAATTACTAAAGATAGGAAAGCTAGGATTGTTCACAACACCTATGTTAACCAATGTTTACTTCAATGAAAATATACCTATGTCTCGGATATTGTATGTCTTCTTACTATGCAGACGCGGTGGCACCTTCATAAAGGCAAAATGTATTATGATGTGGCATGAGCCGCGGTAAAATTAATAATATAAGCGTTTTTTGTGTTTCAGGCCTTACGCTATCAATTACAATTGAAAGGGTATTTTAAAGAAAAGTACGTTTTAAATTCTGAAAACTTGTATTTGTCAATTTTTAATATTTCGTGTGTTGTTTTTGAGTGTGATTATTTTTATTTGTTTGTAGAAAAACAACATTAAAATGTAGGTGTGTGAGAACAGTGTGAATCTGTTTGCTTATTTTATTAGCTTGTAAATATATGTTCAATATGTTTATGAATAAGATGATAGTTTTAATTATTCTCTTACTACATATATGTCTCGGAGAACTCGGTGTGTGTCTTCCCTTCAGATCGACTTCATTGTTAATGTCTGTTGAATGTATTTCAGTAGACACAACGGCTGCCACGTATCAAATTTGTGTTTGGCGTGGAAAAGAACTTGATTTTGCGTACCTAATTCTAGACTTTCATGTTACTTCTTATGTTTATAACAGCGTCGCTTTCTTGGTTTTAACTTTATTTCATAAACATAACATGGACAAGTTAGATATAACATTCAGGTTTTGTTATACATATGGAACATGCATTCATTTTGTAAATTATAAGAAAATAAATTAATCTGATGTATTACATATTCTGCTTTTTCGTGTTTTCATGTTTCTTTTCAGTTAAAGTCAATTTAGCTTTGTTTTCATAACATGGTCTATATAAGTTTATGTGGATAATATATTACGACTATGTAAAACAGAATCACACATATAAAAATAAGTAGTTATTTTGTTGTAAAATAATACATGTTATTACTCTGTTTATTTCTGTGTTAGAACTGTATTTTTATCATATTTATAGATATAAAAATATGTTGAAGTCTACACTATTCTCATCTTTCTAGATAGAATTTTTTAAATTTCTTTTCATAATTTAATGTCATGTTAATCTGTTGTAAAATATATGAAACAATCTTAACGTTTGTGACAGGCCGCGTTGAACAATTCGGGATTGAAATCTATAAACGGATAAAGCCATGCAAGTCAAACGGTTCAGTGCGAGGACAGTTAAAATATTACATGTCAAATAAATATTCCTGCGTAAAAAAAAAAATAAAAATGTAATAATTTTGTTTTGCGTCACTTGAATTTATTCAATAAAGATGCACGTACATGCACACAAACATATATCAGCTGAAGTAGTGGGGTGGGATAACATCCTTGCGCACATATTTTAACAAGGGTCGAGCAGTAAAAAAACGATTTTAGAGTCCGAAGCCTGATAACAGCGACGCACAAATATCGAAATTTCGTTAGGAAAGTTATGCTAACATTACATAACTAAGGTAATCTGTGTTATATTGGACTAATTGGAAGGCCAAACTGTTAGGCGTAATATTTTGGGCTATATCTTGGTAGCGATATTTGAATTAACAATATCGATGTTAGATTCATATATATATATATATATATATATATATATATATATATATATTAATAATGGTGATGATGTATCTGTCTGTCTGAAGCCGAAACTTCATCGGCGTAATATTACTATTTACTTAGTCTGCCAGCTTATATATATCGTACTACAAACACCGCCGAAAATATATAATAAAGTAGAAAGAAATTTCAAGACGAGACTGCGATTAGAACAGAAAACGTGTTAAGAATCTACTTAAAATAAGACTGTTTCAACTTCCTTATATACTGTTACAAAACACGCTCAGACACCAGATGGTGTTTACAATTAACATAATAAATTTCTTTAAAACTTCTAATAAATTGATGTTTACAAATATACACTTATGACTGTTATTATCAAATTTACATATGTATTTACAATATTTTCCGATGAGGTGATATTAATAAAAATTAGTCATACAATTAATTAAACCCATTTCATTAACGCACCGGCGTGTTAAAATTGCAAAGTCGTTTTTTCGGAAGTGACGTCATTTTGAGAGGATTTTTTCACATTATTATTCTTTATTTTCGTTACGTTGTTAAGACAAGGTGTTTTGTTGTAAATTATAGTTAAGCACGCAATATCCCAGCCATTAGTAAATGGGTGACGATTTTGGAAAAATAAATTGCTGACTGATCCTTCCGCTCCTTCCGGAAGTGACGTCATTGTGAGAGGATGTTTCCACATTATCATTCTTTATTTTCATTACGTTGTTAAGACAAGGTGTTATTTTGTAAATTGAAGTTAAGCAAGGTATATCTCGACCATTAGTAAGTGGGTGACCATTTTTGACAAATAAATTGCTGACTCCTTCTTCCAGAAGTGACGTCATTGAGAGAGGATGTTTACACATTATCATTCTTTATTTTCATTACTTGTTAAGACAAGGTGTGTTGTTGTAAATTGAAGTTAGGCAATGTATATCCCGGCCATTAGTAAATGGGTGACGATTTTACAAAAATAAATTGCGGACTCATCTATCCGGTAGTGACGTCATTGTTAGAGTTTTTTTCACATTATTCTACTTTATTTTCATTACGTTGTTAACACGAGGTTTTTTGTTGTAAATGGAAGTTAAGCAACAAGTATCTAGGCCATTACTAAATGGGTAACCATTATCGAAGAATAACAAAACTGGTTATTTGATATCACGTAGGCGCCTTCAAAAGCATATTTAAACATGAGTTGTTTGATATTACCGAGGCGCCTCCTATTTTTGTTTCTTTTCTGGGAAAAGAGAAAAACAACAGGGGGGGGGTCAATTTTTTTTTTAAACTAAAAATATTCTTTTGTATGTGGGGGGGTAAACATTTTTTTAACTGAAGATATTACTATGTATGGGGGAGGGTAAAAATATTTTTTTGGGGGGTAACATACTTTTTTAAAATTTTCTTTTTAATTAAAAATATTTATATGTATGGGGAGGGTAACAAAAATTGGGGGTGGGCAAAACACTTTTTTTTGTGTTTTTTTAACAAAAATGTTTCTATTTATGGGGGAGGGTAAAAACAAATTGGGGTGGGGTCGACATTTGTTTTCTTTATTTTTAATTAAAAATATTCCTGGTCGGAAACAGAGAAAATCAATGTCTAACCAACCAAGAAATATGAATGGGGCTCCATCGGTTTACGGGTGAGCGTTTATTTCTGACGCGGCGCCTAGCAAAAATATGCGACCGGAGGGAGCATATATTTGCTAGTATATATAATTAAGCAAATACCTCTTTATACTCTGCTTGGAAGATTCGGTGATCAAGAACATGGACTGGGAAGGCAGAGATATCAATATAAACGGAGAATGTCTTGCTAATCTAGAACCTACCGACGATATGATTGTCACATGGTAAATACCTCACGAATTAGAAGGGATTAATTAACGAAATTCACAATGCGAGCCATGTAGTAGGTCCCAAAATGTACACTGGAAAAAAACACGGTCATGTTCAACAAATATACTACAAATGCCCCAGTCATAGTGAAAGGTGAAAATGTCGAAGAAGTTGACAACTATGTCTACCTAGTGGAGATGGTGAGAAGTGACGCTGTTATCATGCCTGAAATAAAACGGCGAATTGCGCATGGATGGACAAGCTTTTCCCAAGGAGACAACATCATGAAGAGTAAAAAGTCAATGATGAACATTACGTAAAAAGTGTTCAATGAATACATCATGCATGTTATGGCGTATCGTAGCGAAACATGGGGAGTTACTTATGAAGCGATCGAACAGCTGAGAGTGGAACAATAAAATATGGAACGCATTATGCTCGACATCGGTTTACATTATACAAATAGAAACACCTGAATCAGAGACACAACGGAAGAAAACTAAATAATAACTACCATACAGATAGCAAAATATAGATTGGCAAGCCACCTTTCGAGAAGTACCCACAGCAGTTGGACATATAGAGCGACAACATTGACCCCGAGGCAATGAAAAACTAACTTTGTGGAGAGACGACCTCGATAGTCAACTAGGTCCTAAATAGTCACGCCTGGACAGAGATAAAACATGGTATAAATAAACAAGAGAAAAGTTCTTCCACCATGAGAGAAATAAAAACAGGTCATGATGTAAATATATATATATATATATATATATATATATATATATATATATATATATATATATATATCAATGGAACTTTTATTCCTATATCATTTTATTGCTAGCTACTATATCGCAGAATGGTTCTGGGGTGTAGTGTTTAGATATTATTATTTTTATTATTATTATTATTATTATTATGATTATTATTATTATTATTATTATTATTATTATTATTATTATTATTATTATTATTATTATTATTATTATTATTATTATTATTTTTATTATTTATTGATGCATATATACCTGAAATGTCAGCTGAATTATTTATAAACTTTATTATTGGGGACATGGGCGTTTGATAAGTACCATTGGAGAGCCAGGGATATTATAAATGTCTAGGTTTTTTTTAATCTCCGAAACAGTTAACTGGTAAACAGCTGATAATCCCCATTTTAATTTTTCACGCTTAAGTTAAAGCCCCTTGTGTGTGTTTCACTGTTAGATACTTCAATTTCCTTTTTTATGTAATTATGAATTTTCTAATGAATGCTAAGTCTGCGATATCTTGGATTTAGTTAGTTTCTCTGGGAATTTAAACTGCATTTTCCTTTTTTGCTTTTGTTTAGAATGACTCAAGGCTTCTTTGGACTATATATATATATATATATATATATATATATATATATATATATATATATATATATATATATATATATATATATGAGAAGGAATAGGTAAAATAAATACCTTTTGAAGCATTAAATTGCGATATCAATTTTTTTTATAAAAAAGAAAAATAATAAATCGAAACCGATTTTTTTTCTTTTTTTTTCTTATAAACTAGCATTTTTCTTTTGTTGTTGTTAGTTTAAAGTGATACAGATATTTCGCCAAAACCTGGCATCCTCGGTGTGTAATATATCCTGATGTCATCGGATTTGAATTTTTTTCTTTCTCTCTTACCGGCTTGTTGTTGTTATTACAGCCGGGCCAAATGGGTTTGCTGTTGTTTCCCACTATCAAATATGATGAACGTGAATGCAGCACGTGATTTGTATGAGTGTTTTAAGGTTCATATTTTATTTTAAAAAGCATCTATTGTTAAATTTAAGAAGGAATAGGTAAAATAAATACCTTTTGAAGCATTAAGATGCGATATCAATTTTTTTATAAAAAAGAAAAATAATAAATCGAAACCGATTTAAAAAAAAAAAATCGGTTTCGATTTATTATTTTTCTTTTTTATAAAAAAAATTGATATCGCATCTCAATGCTTCAAAAGATATTTATTTTACCTATTCCTTCTTAAATTTAACAATAGATGCTTTTTAAAAAAAATATGAACCTTAAAACACTTATATATATATATATATATATATATATATATGAGATAAAGAGAATATTTTTTTATAAAATATTTAGAAAACCTTCACAACGCAGATTATTGTTTTTAAAAATAAATTATTTATTTATCTTAAAAACATATATTTTTTTTTTTTTGAACTTGAGCGCTTTCGGTAATAAAATCACCATCTTCAGAAGAATAAGCATATTTTTCTTTTTTTTCTTCATTTTTTTTTTTTTTCCACCCCGACTGAGACAAGCAGTAAGGATGAATTCGTCTCGATGTTATGGACGAAATGTTTATAAGTCGTGTGTATCACGTGGTACGTGGATATATATATATATATATATATATATATATATATATATAATTATTTAAGAGATTATGATATTCAAAATATATCTAATAAAATGTTGAATATAAGTCAGCTCCAAATGTATACACTTAATGGCGTTCTTCGTATCATCATATTAACACATTTAGGGCAGCATTTTTTAAATTAATAACAAGACGGTTCCTCATATGTTATTAGTGTATGATAGAGACGTTTCTCGTGCACATTTAGTGTGAAATTAGATTAGCATCCGCATTTTTCAAGAATTAATTTCACATTTTCAATTCATTTATTTTTATATACTGTATGTCGTTATGAAGATGAAGTGTATGTTTTTCACCTCGGATAGAAAGTATCTGATAATATATCTTTTACTTTAATGCACATATCTATAATTACGAAATACATCTTGCAAGTAGTGAATCTTAATGCGTTACCTATGTATTTATCCTCATATTATATACTAATGCAAGTGTGTTCGCTAAAAGTAGGCTATGATACATAGACACGTTAAATTCAGTATGCAGTTTCTTATCAGACTTTTTAGTAGTTTAATATATAGAATCAAGGAAGAATCAGACGCAACCATATATGCATCTTACTCTTATGCCCCAAATGCCATGTAGATTGTAGTCTTAGATTAAGGGGTATGTTACACAAACGAATATTTAAATACATTGAACTGGCACAACTATAATTTAATATTAAAACAGTGAACACATGTATAACATATACCAACTTTTTCAACTTGATCAGTCCTAAGTTGATATTAAAAAATAATAATTATATATAAAATATTGTGATTTGAGAAATGGCTTCTTTAAGACTATTTTGTATCTTTCATAGGTTTAAGTTTTTATATCAGTTAAAAGCACATCTTTAGTGCATCATATGTAATACTTTGCCTAATAAAAAGTTTGGTGACTCTCTACTAACATACACAGACACCTACAAACACACACATATATACATATATATATATATATATTTATATATATATATTTATGTATATACATATATATATATATATATATATATATATATATATATATATATATATATTCAGTATATGATTATGTAACAGTACTGCCAGCCAGACAATTAAAACCATAAACCCAAGGAGTATGTTTCATTAAGTCTTTGAAATGTAAGAGAAATATACCTTGTATCGTTCCAATGTGAACATAAGTATTGTCATTCGAAAGAGAGTTCCGATTTTCCAAAGAAGAAAACCTTCAACATGGCTAATTTATGAATTATCAATTCATGATATATTTAAGGAGCTCCACTTAATATGCGCTAAATACTTATTATTAATGCATAAATTAGAAGTTACTACTGAATATAATTATAATGAACCCTGATTTCTTAACAATTAAGTCAGTGCGACATGATGCTTTCAAATGTAATAGATGCTTCTTAAAAAAAAATATGAACCTTAAAACACTTTATACAAATCACGTGCGCATTCACGTTCTCATATTTGAAAGTGGGAAACAACAGCTAACCGCTTTGGCCCGGCTGGAACAACAAAAGCCGGTAGGAAAAAATACAAATCCGATGACATCAGGATATATGTATCACTTTAAGCTAACAAAAAAAGCTAGTTTATAATAAAAAAGAAAAAAATCGCTTTTGATTTATTATTGTTCTTTTAAAAAAAAAATGATATCGCATCTTTAATGCTTCAAAAGGTATTTATTTTACCTATTCCTAATAAAATTTAACAATAGATGCTTCTTAAAAAAATATGAACCGTAAAACACTTTATATATATATATATATACATATATATATATATATATATATGTATATATATATATATATATGTATACATCTATTACATGTATATACGTGTATATATATAATAAAATATTTTGATGTATACACACATATGATATTATGAGGTTATATGATATAGTGCGCACATCATCTCAATATTTACGTCCACATAGATTAATAGGTAACTGCAGCTTACTAGTAGGAGTATGACCAGTTATATATAGCAAGTACACAGCACATACATCTCTGTTTTATTTCTGCAGGAAATCAACAAGGTGATGATTTCCTTTGGGAAAATAAAACATTGAGGCTTCTGAGTTTCGTTCTGACTATATATATATATATATATATATATATATATATATATATAGAGAGAGAGAGAGAGAGAGAGAGAGAGAGAGAGAGAAAGAGAGAAAGAGAGAAAGAGAAAGAGAGAGAGAGAGGGAAAGAGAGAGAAATATATATATATATATATATATATATACATTCACGCTACCCTACATGTATGTATATATATGCATGTATATATATACATATAATTATAAATATATATAGTATATGTATATATATATATATATATATATATATATATATATATATATATATATATATATATATATATACATACAGGTAAACGTCTATATCTCGAACTTGATGGGACTGAAAATAAACTTCGAGATATCCGAGGGTTCGAGAAATCGAAGTTTGAAATTTACACAAATAAACGGTCGGGACCGCCAACTGGCTTCGAGATTTGCTTTGTATTCGAGACATCGGTCTTCTAGATACCGAAGTTTACCTGTATATATATATTTCTCTCTCTCTCTCTCTCTCTCTCTCTCTCTCTCTCTCTCTCTCTCTCTCTCTCTCTATATATATATATATATATATATATATATATATATATATATATATATATTACCAGCGTCCGAGTCAATACGTTGCGTGAAAGATAGAGGAACTAATGATTTAATTAAAACAAAACAACATAAGTATTAGAGAATTAATTATGAAAAATATATATTAGAAAATACCCCATGCCACTCTAATTAATTCAGCTCAGTCAAATAAGATGTATCCATTTTCGACATGCACAGGGGTAAAATATCAAATAAGGATTCGATTTAATTAAAATAATTGTTAGAGTATCAATTCAAAAATCTCCCAAAACAATCCATTTTAATGTAAGGAATGCAGTTGATCAAAATAGGATTTGTTAAATAGTTATGTATTGTTTTAAATCGACCAAAATAGATTACACTACGTTTTGTGCGACTGATATCACCTTGTCTAATTTTAAGTAGGAGCTAACATGATTAAACTTTATTCCAATCACTTGGATTACTTACAGTTGAAAGGGTCCGTCCTTTCAAGTAGCGCATTTATCAATCCTCATATATAAAAGTGTGTAATATATTTTTTTCTAATCTATTAAAACCACTGCATAACAATATAAAGATAAAATGTGACCCAAACATATCCCTGAAGCTTTCTGCTGTCTGTAAAAGAGATCTACTTATAGACTGAGTCATTGTGGTTGTGTTCCCATTGAGTGGGTATCGTTTGTGAGCGGAAACCATCAAATGTAACCATTTTGTATTCGTGTTATTGTATTTTATTCATACATCCACCTGTTTTATTCTCTAACGTGCACGAACACCTTCTAGACTGAGGCAATTATTATTTCCCAACCGAGTTGCCCTTTTTTTGTGAGCGCAATTATTCTACTTAAACAACTTTACGTTTAATTTTGGTTTATCTATATCTGCTCTGTCCTCAATTAGTGAAAGATAAATGCTTCTAGACTTAAATAAGTGTTATTTAGTGCCAACCCATTGCATTTATGGACGTAGAAATTTTAATGTCCCTCCATAAAAGTAACAACCTTTTCTGACACGACCGTGCGCTTTTATCGATCTGTTTTTGCTGTTTTATTTCAAGAGATTTAAAATAGAGATAATCGCAATTCGAACCAAAAGTATACTCCTTATAGGAAGTTGATATTCTATGCAGTAACAGGTTTTACAACTTTGAAAGATTTTTAAAGATGTTTTATATTTTTTAAATGTTTTATATTTTCATATTTTAAAAGTGTTGCTTAAGAGTTATGTACACTTAACTTTAAATTTGTCTGATAATAAGAGCATATTTGTGAGAATTCATGAAATAAAATAGTGTTTTAATAAAGTCATTGATTGAATTAATTAATGATTTAATAAATACTGTATTTCATCCAATTCTTTTTTTCTAAATATCAACCACATGGCTGCCGAAATCAAAGGCTCCCCAAAGTGTTCAGTTGATTTTGTGTTCTTTTCACTATCTTAAATGTATTTGTCATGTTTACTTATTTCAAACCATGCTACCAAACTTTTCTTTTAGTTACACTGTGTTTTCTTAAACCTTTTTTTTACATTTTGAGCTTCAACTAACTCAATCTTTTCAGCGTTTAATATTATGACTAGCCAAATTGTGTCCCTCATCTGGCTGTACATTTCGATGTTCTTCAAGCTAAATGTTAAAAATATATGGAATAATGGATAGCCTAACATGTTAGAAGAAAAAAAGTTACAAACAACCTTCGACATACAAGCCCCCCCCCCCGTTCACCATTCCTTAGATGTACACGATGTGATTTTCTTGAAAGGGACATTTGCTTAGTAGCCCGACTTCAATTAAAGCTTACAACATGGCTGCCGAAATGAAATATTGCCCCAATTTTTCAGTTCAGTGTTGTGTTGTTTTTACTATCTTAAATGTATTTGGCATTTTTACTTATTTCAAACCATGATACTAAACCTACTTTTCTTTTATTTACCCTGTGTTTTCTTAATCTTTTTTTAAACATTTTAAGCTTCTACTAACTCTATCTTCTCTAGCGTTTAATCTTATGAATGCAAAATAGGGTCTCTAATCTGGCTGTAAATTTCGATTTTCTTCTAGCTAGATGTTAAAAATATATGCAAAAATAGATAGACAAACATGTTAGAAGAAAATAAAAATCCAAACAACCCTCGACATACAAGTCCCCCCTTCACCATTCCTGAGATGTGCACGATATGATTTACTTGAAGGGGTCATTTGCAAAGCAGCCCGACTTCAATTAATGCAAACTACATGGCTGTCGAAATGAAATATAACCCCAAAGTTTTCAGTGTTGTGTTCTTTTTACTATCTTAAATGTATTTGTCATGTTTACTTATTTCAAACCATGCTACTAAACCTAACTTTTTTTATTTACTCTGTTTTTTCTTAAACTGTTTATTTATTTATTTTTTCCATATTCCTGGCTACTCACACACCTTCATCTCAAAATGTGAATGTCTTATATGAATGTTCTTTATTCTGTGTTGGACTTAAATGTGTTTTATTATTAATATACACTGTCTTATTGCTTGTCTATTGATTTCCACACTAGTGAAATTCTTAAAATCTTACGCTGGCATGAAGTTTTGCCTCTCTTTCTTATTTCTCTTATTTGTACTTACTTGTGAGAGTGAAACCTATCTTCAACTTTATGTACCCTCTTTAGTATACAATGAACTTGTTATATCTACATATATATATATATATATATATATATATATATATATATATATATATATATATATATATATATATGTGGAAGTCTTTTTTATATATAACCTTGCGGGGCAAGGAAATACCCGACTAGTACACGGGCGCAGGATATTTTTACCCCTCTCGCGGTGTTGGACCTGTAAGACCTTGTAAGGCGTCCATCTAAGAAGACATCTCTGACAATGACACCTTGCTACAAACTACTTACGCCGTGGCAGTAAACCGTTGAGGAGGGAGGCTTCCTTAGTCCTGATCGATAGCCCCTGCACTCCTTCTTTGTCTATTATCCAGGCGCAGAGGTACCAGGGCTGAGACGCCTCTACACACTCAATTCCTGACAATGAACGCTGTTCTCTTTCTCACTATTTGGGTAACTTCGGGAAAGGGTTTTCGTCACTAAGTCTTACATGACCAGTCTGGGGTTCTCTAGTTCCGACAGGTTGAGGGTACAGATTAGACAGCTTGTCTGGCTGCTGTTTCTGACTGACAGGACAGGAGTCCAAACTCTTGGGTAGCGCTAAGAACGGCCGCTCCATCATTAGTTGCATAATCCCGCATGTACTTGTATGTGTCATTATCTCCGGCGGGCTTTCCCGAGGCCACAACCCCCATGGACCAGGTCGCGACTAATCGACGGGTTGTGTGAGCTTATTGGCACCAAACAAAGATCTAAATTTGCCAACCCACTCTATAATCAAAACAAACATGTCATTACAAAAAAATAAAAGCACACCCAAACCTGACACCCTATGAAAAACACTTTCGCTTCCGCCCTTGAGACTCGAATTCACAAGTATCCGGGGACTTAGAACCAACATCAACGACGTAGACACCTTTCTCCTGACAAACTCACAGGATATCATAGCTTCAAGTGAAACGAACCTTCAATCCTCAATCCCCTCTCCCCACTTTGACATGACTGACTACCTCCCACTCTACTGTAAAGACTCTGACAAACATATGCATGGGCTAAGAGTGTATGTTCGGACCACCCTCCCCCTGACTAGAGAACATTGGTTAGAATCAGATGATCAAAACTACATGTGCTTTAGAGTGACTTTACATCACAGCGTCAGTTACCTGTTTTCTTATACCGTTCCCGGTCGTCCCAGGACTGTACTCTGCTAAACTCTGTGTCTGAAAGAATAGATAGAGCACTCTTAATTGACTCGGATGTCCAAATACATGTATTTGGTGATTTTACTGCCCACCACCGCGACTGATTGGGATTCTCCAGCCTTACTGACGCAGCCAGCAACTCTACGAATAATTTCATCTTAGCTCAAACCTTCTTTCAGACTTTCGATTTTCCGACCCGCATCCCCGATCAAGTAGACCAACAAGCCTCATTTCCCGACCTTTTCTTGACCTAAATGCGCGAGGCTTTGTGACGAAAGCTCATAGCCATCACGGGAATGCTGATCACATTGTGCTAATGATACATATCACCTTAAAAAGTCGCCCAAAAGCTGATGTACCGTTACTCAAAACAACGAGATACTATGAGCAGGCTGATTTTGAGTCAATCAGAGATCACATCAGCGACGCCCCATGGAGGGGAACCTGCTCACTCACTGCCGACCAGTGTGAAAATGAATTACTTGAATGGGTCAAAGCAGGCATTGAAGCCTATGTCCCCATGCAGAAAATTCTTAAGCAATCCCAACTCTCCCCAATGGTTCACCTCTGACTGTACAGCTGCCATTCCTGAGAGGCAACAGGCATTCCGTAAATTCGGCCGCCATAAGTCAGCTATTAATATACATAAATGTATAGAATCAAGAAATGTTGGCAAGTCCGTGATAGGCGAAGCAAAGAGAACGTATTCAGTCACAGAAACTAGGTACTCGTGATGTCTGCAAGATCTACAATAGTGTAGTGAACAGTGGTCAATCTAGGAATATCCCACTATCAAACCACAATGATGTCGTTTGCACAGTCACTGATAAGGCTGCACTTCTTGCCCAACGTTTTGCTTCTAGCTTCACTTTGGACTCAGATAACCACTCACTCCCCAAATCCCCTTTACTGACCGAAGCCATACTTGATAACCTGGTTATCACCCCATCCCAAGTCAGCGACATTATAAAAAAACCTTGACATCTCCAAAGCCTGTGAGCCTGATCTTATACCTGTAATAGTAATAAAGAAATGCTCTGGTGAACTCTACAATAAATGCCTAGTCGAATCTTGCTTCCCCGATAGCGGGAAAATTGTCTCTGTGGTAACAGTCTACAAGAATTCTGGGAATAGAACCGATCCTCAGAACTACCGCCCAATCAGTCTACTGCCGATATTTGCTAACATCTTTGACTCCTTAATCAATCTAGCGATAGTACGGCACTTAGTTAATGCTACACTTCTTTCTGATCGCCAGTATCGATTTAGACTATCACGATCTACTGCAGACATCTTAACGGTCATCTCTGAACGCATGTATCATACACTCGACAAGGCAGGAGAAGCTAGGACCGTAGCGCTTGATATATCCAAGGCCTTTTACAAGGGATGGCATGAACTGCCTCTCCTAAAAATACGCTTATACGGTATTACTGGGTATTTACTAAATAACAAAAAGAAAATCTAGGTTGCCTTCGATGGCCACCCATCGAAGCAACATGATATAAATGCTGGTGTACCCCAGGGGTCTATCCTTGGACCTTTATTGTTCCTGATCTATATAAACGATCTCCCTGATGACATAGAGTCTGAGATTGGTTTATTTCCTGACGACCCCACGCTTTACTCTCGCCATGTTGGCAAAACAGACGCGATCATATCCAAGGCAATGGCTGAATCATTAGAAAATTAGCTCAAGGCTGTAGTGGATTGGGGTACTAAATGGTTGGTAACTTTTAATGCCGCAAATACAAATCTCTTTTCTTTCAACAACTACAAGAAACCTCTCCAACCACCGATTGTCATGGCAACTAACACCCTACCTAAGAGTTCATCATTCAAACTCGTCGGCCTAACCTTCACAGGAAACATGAATTGGAACAAATACATTGAAGACATTGCCAATTCTGCCGCAAAGAAGGTTGGCTCCCTCTACTGTGCTAGTAAACTCCTCACACCTGACAATATCCTGTATCTCTACAATGCCACCATCCGCCCATGCATGGACTACTGTTGCCACATCTGGGCTGGTACATCATCTAATTCTCTCTCCGTCCTTGACAAGGTCCAAAAAAGAGTCGTCAACCTAATAGGTCCATCACTGACAACCAAGCTCCAGTCCCTGTCCCATCGCCGCAATGAAGCATCCTTGTGCTTTTTTTTACAAATACTTCAATAGATTGTGCTCCGATAAATTGGCTACTCTGGTGCCCCAAGGACGAAAGTTCACTAGACCAACTCAACAATCAACTAAATCCCATCCATTCACTGTGGAGGTCCCCAGATGCCGGAGAGCTTTCTACTCAAATAGCTCCTTTACTCGCGCTGCTGGCCCCTGGAACCCCCTCCCTGTCCCCTGTTTCCCCGACAGTACTGACATGCAGAAATTTAAAACTAATGTAAACAGACATCTCGCTGCGCAGATTCCAATTTAGGTTGACCACCCCCAACCTTCTCCCTTTTCTTTTTTCTCAGTACCCCCTTACGTCTACAGTGGCGACCTGTCTTTTTGGTGGGTTAACTATGTTAGAATATATATATATATATATATATATATATATATATATATATATATATATATATATATATATATATATATATATATGGGGGGTGCGTGCGTGTGTGTTTACATATCATGATCATGATCATCATCATCATCATCATCATCATCTTCCAGATATTGTTTATTTCACTGCTGGTGGAGCAACCCATTCTTCCCAGCTTGTTTTATCCTATGCTTTGCGTGACTAAGTTTGACCTTGTTGACTATTGAGGTCGTTTCACCACTTCTTTTCTAATGCATCGAGGTCCATTCTGTAGCTTTATATGTTCTCTTTTCCATTTGTATGGTAGTGATGATGTCATTTACTCCAGTTTGCTGACTGATCCAGGTGTTTCTTTTTCTATCCTACACTATATGTTCTGTATTATTAAATATTAAAATGTGTATCACCTACGAACGATATCGTTTCGGTCTTTTTGCTATCATAAGCCCAGGAGTAGTAGTTGCATAGAGTCGCATGGGATCGAACGCTGGTCGTAGGTTCAGGCTAGAATTACTAGGCAAACGCCCGAGACGACACGGCGACTCTCAATCAGCACAAACAGTTATTAGGAATGAAAATAAACGTATCCAGGGAGTAATGTGAAGGTGTTATTATTGTGAAACAGTGTTCTATCATTGTGCAGAACTTCCTTTACCGCAAATGACAACCAACCTAAATTCACTGTGCTCTAATTTCAAGACTATACCTTTTAAGAGGCTTTTAACTATAAATATGTTTTGCTAACAATTAAAGTGTTTATAACTTACGGACGATATCGTCTCGGGTGTTTTGTCCTCATCAGCGAATAAGTGGCGTCTGCAGATAGTCGCATGAGATCGAATGCTTTTCGTAGATTCAGGCTACTGTTACAGGACAAACGCTCGAGACAGCACGACTATCTAATTATATACATATATGCCTTTCCAAGGATGGGCTTACGACTAAAGATTTAAGAAAATAACATACTTCATACTTAGCAATACTTCTAAGACTATATTTATATATGTATGCGTTTATTTTAGGTAAATCAACTGATATTATATAGGGACAACATTTCTGTCACATATTCAATGATGGAAAGTGTTATTGTTCCCGATTTTCCAAGAAGTGAACCAATTAATAGAATCGATCATAGTGTCATAACGCCCGAAGAAAGAAACTCGCGTAGACAGGTTTGATATACGTCTGAGAGATTAATCATTAATGGCTGACAGTTTCAGATTATATTGTTAGGGCTATGTATTAAAAATAAAAATGATTAGTAATAAAATATGTGAAGTGTTATTTGTAATGGATACTCTATAATACTGTGCAATCGACTATGCCTAGTTACACATCTTTACGTACTTATTATGGTTAGTGACCAACTAATACG
Organism: Sepiola atlantica; assembly: GCA_963556195.1. Taxonomy (NCBI): domain Eukaryota; kingdom Metazoa; phylum Mollusca; class Cephalopoda; order Sepiida; family Sepiolidae; genus Sepiola; species Sepiola atlantica. Next base: position 20,854,672 of record OY744521.1, on the reverse strand, counting down.
ATTGGAAAAGTTTCGTGTCAAATAGAATTATACACACATGTGGCTACAACAATCATTTGAGTTATGCATTGTGTAATTGAATTGAGGTTTACGAGGCTAAAAACAGAAAAGTAAAACCAAATCCCAAAGTTTGAAATTTAGTGTAGACGTAACACATGTGGTTTTATATTTTTGAAGACTCTTGGTGCATTTTTGAAATTCAAACCGAAAAAACGTAGTTTATTTAAAAGTTATGGCTTCTTTCTTAAATAAATCAACTCTAATTATATTCCATGAAAATGCCAGTATACTGAAATCATATGCCTTTAATAGAGTTAAGATGAACATTCATATACACTAAACACTACATATACAAAATCAAAGAAATTCCAAAATGTTTACACCTTTATTGTCATTAAGGGTGTGCGGGCACAACAGGGCTATGTATTTTACTGGTAGGAATTTTTCTTATAAACAAATATAAACATTGTTACTATTTTAGCACTGTTAATATAAGCATTGCCAATAAACATTTTAACTGGTATTTTACTTACCTTTATAGTATCCTTATCAATCACGCCCGAGTGGAATCATTATTCATACGACACTAGCATCATTGTTATGTATTAAGGAAAATGAAGGTATTCTTGTTGTATATAAGTCAATTTTAAGTTTCACACTTTAATTTATTAGAATTATAAACTTTCAACATTTTGTTTATATATAAACGATTTTTACTGTAGTTTTCAACAATATAATACATTTTTTTACAATTCAGATTGAAGATCCGCAAACAAAGAATTTTAGATCTTATAAATTAAAAAATGTGAACTGTAAAGCTTGGTATTTTTTATTTCTCTGAAATTTCCGTTTTCTCTGAACTAAAAACAGTACTCTACGGCTCTAATATCACAAATATAGGCAACAGAAGGGCACGTTATTTCGGTCCTTACTTTGTAACCTTGCCTAAGGGATCAACACGTAGTTTACAGCCAAAGTCTAAGTTCTTACTGGATCGACCTAGGCCCAGTCGATATTAGGTAGCTTACCTAAGAACATCAGATCGAGCAGAACGTTTGTCAATAAAAGAAGACGATGAGTTCTAGCTGAATTCCCTTTGGAAAAGCCCAAGAGATTTTGTATAAACGATTAATTCTTGTTCGATATTTTGCGGTGAAGAAAAATTCCTACCAGTAAAATACATAGCCCTGTTGTGCTCGCATACCCTTAATGACAATAAAAATGAAACAATTTGGGAATTTCTTTGCTTTTTTAAATGTAGTGTGTAGTGTATATAAATGTTCATCTTAACCCTATCAAGGGCATATGATTTCAGTATACTGGCATTTTCATGGAATGTCACTACTTTTGTAAAGGCTATACCTCAATACAATGCCTTCTCTTAACTGATATAGTTTGTAGTTTGACTAGTCAATGTTTCTTTCAATATTCACAGGTAAATATTTTTTTAAAATTATGATAAGTGTATATTTATTCATGATACAATTCAAACTAGAACACATTTTTTCACAGTTAATATATATACTTATATTGACTGTGAGTTAATCAACGTTCTTTTCTCTAAGGCCTTCGTATTCCTATGCTAAAATGTAACATTGTATGGGATTGAGTTATGTTTTTAAAAATGTTAGGTGTAGTTTAGAATTATGGTTGATTCTTGTAAACTCAGTACTTTTCTGAGCAAGAAACAAAAAAAGAAATTGACAAGAAGTTGATGAATTACCTGTATACAACTGTTCTATGTGGCGCCCTGTACAAATGGTAAATCAAAGTAGGATTCCCCCTCCCTGGACTCCGCCATATCTATATATAAATACGTTAATGTGTACGTACGTGTGTCATGCTCCTAAAGAAATTCAAAATAAACAACAAAGAAGGTGGACGGAGAGACTTAGAATCAAAACCGTAACATCTAGCTGAAAAGCCGTGACTTTACCACTGAGCTAACTAAATGAAGTTGTTATTTAGATCAAAATTAACTTAATAAAACCATTAACTGACCACGCTCACTATTGTCGCTTCGGCGTGGAAGGCGGAGGGGACGACGTTTATGCACATTTTCTTCGGTTAAACATTTGAACGACGAGAGAGAGAGAAATGTGAACTATTTTCATATTATAATGCGACATAATCAAAGATAAAGGAAACTTCTATGAATTTCTGTGCTTCAAATACCTCTACATATATAAAAAAAATTCAATATCGGTTCTTGAAATATATTTAGAATATTTACGAATAAAACTAATGAAACTAATAAAACTCCTTACGAGCTGCGCCAACACAAACGCTGGCAAACGATAACTTTAAACGTTAAAACCATTCATTTCCTTTCTTTTGGTTCGAAAGACAGCCAGTATTATTTCTTTTTGGGTTTTTTAACTCACATTAAGCACTGTATTTTTCAGTGAAACACAGAAAGCGCGTACAGAAGAAAGAGAGTGTGTATGTTCGTAAGAGAGTGATAGAGAGAAAATAGAGAGAGACACTAAACGTAATTGAACAGTGAAAATGCAAGAAAAACAAATAAATAAATCGCAAAAAGTTAAAAAAAATATGTAACAAAAACGGAAGAGTGTCCTTCGTACACACGTTATTTGAATGCAAATTATAATTTTAAAAAAGTATTTCACTCTTATCCGGGGGTTGCTCATAATAAAGCAAGCGTAACTTACTAACACATAGAGGATGCTTTGTTACATTGGGACCCGAGCTAACTTTGACCCCGTCGTTACGGTTAGGTTCAGTGAAGTATGCGTAAGACAGTGAAAGAGTGTATGCATTGTGTCTGTGTGTGCGTTGGCTCAATACAATAGTCATTTGAAAGATTTTTTGAAATTTTCTAGAAAACTAGGATATATAGTAAACTGAAATTTAAATGCCATCAACTAGACACTAGAACCTCTATCTCTGCCAAGAATCAGCTTAATCCACCAAATAGTTGATGAGATACAGGGTGGCACATACGTACGTACATACGAACACACGGATAACACAAAATCATGCCTGACCTTTCATGATCTCTGGGTAACCTTGACTAATGATGCTGAAATTCTACACACTGATAAAACGTATAAAAAAAATTGTGCAAAGTTTTAACTAATTTGGTTTATTGGTTTTTGAGTTATGATTGATCAAAGAAATGAAATTTCCAGCATAGGCCGTTTATGAAGGCTATTAAGGGATAGAGCGCTCTCGCGCCTCCCTTAATTCGCATATTCCGCTTCATTTCAAATGATACTTCGGCCTAGATTATAAATAATAATAATGCTTAATTTACTACTTTATTTCCGTTAATTATTACAACTAATATTTCATATAACATAGTACAATTAATATAACACTTTTCATAGGAAGTGTCTGGAAGTGCGTGTGTGCGCTACCAGTTGAACAAAAAAGAAAAAAATAGATAGGGAGATATATAGTGAGAGATGTGTTCATACTATATACGTATCTATCGCCACCCCAGTGCGCATACTATATACGTGCCTATCGCCGCCCCAGTTCAGATAATATATAAGTATCTATCACCGCCTGTGTGCAGATACTATATAAGTACCTATCGCTGTCCTGTTCGAATGCTGAATACGTACCTATCGCCGCCCTGGTGCGAATGCTAAATACGTACCTATTCCCACCCTGGTGTGCATACTACATAAGTACCTATCGCTGCCCCAGTGAGAATACTAAATATGTACATATCGCCGCTCCGGTGCGAATGCTAAATACTACCTATCGTCGCTCCGGTGTGAATGCTAAATACGTACCTTTCGCCACCCCGGTGTGCATGCTATATACGTACCGATCGCCGCCCCGGAAGTCATGCTTAATACATACCTATCACCGGTGCGCATGCTATATGCGTACTTATTACCGTCCGTGTGCACATGCTATATACGTACCTATTGTCACCCCCTAGTACATACTATATAGCTATCGCCGCCCCGGTGCGCATACTATATTCGTACCTATCGTGGCTCTGGTGCGCATACTACATACTTACCTATCTCTGCAAGGGTGCGCATACTATATATGTACCTATCTCTAGCCCAGTTCGCATACCTAAGAAATCATATTAATGTGCACCTGTCGTGTCAGAAAAACAAAATAGTTTTCATTCATTTAGTATTACTATAATAAATGGGAATATTTTTAGGTTAAACAAAGAAAGAAAGAAATGTGTTGCCCCCTCCAATTTGTTGTGTGTATCCTCCTCTATATATAGAAATATTTTTAATAATAAAATAAAAATGTAAATAAATAATTTTTTTCAACACCACCAATTTTTGTTACTCTGCACATACATAGAAATATTTTTAATTAAAAAGAAAAAAAAATGTTGACCCCCCAAAAAAACATTGGTTACTTTCCCCCCATACATAGAAATATTTTGAGTTTAAAAAAGGAAAAAAAAGTTTACCCCCACCCACTCCAAATGTTTTTTTCATCATCTCCCATACATATAAATATTTTTAATTAAAAAAAAAAAATTAACCCCCCCCCTTAAAAAAATTTGTTATCCTCCCCTATACATAGAAATATTTTTAATGCAAAATTTAAAAAAATATTTTTTGACCCCCCCCAATAAAAAAAATTTAACCTCCCCATAGATAGAAATATTTTTAATTCAAAAAAGAAAAAAGTAAGTTTATCCTCTCACCCAAAAAAAAAATGTGTTCATCCTCCCCCATACATATAAATATTAGAAACACCCCTGGTCCCTATACTGCAAAAGCACCCATGGTCCCTATTCTGAAGAAGCCCACGTGTACTATATTGCAGAAACACCCCCGGCGCTGGGTCCTATACTGTAGAACCACCCTTGGCCCCTATACTGCAGAAACACCATGCTCCCTATTCTGCACAAGCCTCCGGGGTCTATATTGTAGAAGCACCAGAAGCACCCCTTACTGATCACCCCTCCTTTTGATCTGCACAGTAGCTCTATCTAAGACCTGATCACTATTCTCCCTGACAACGCTGCGCACTTCAAAAATCAAGGAGGCATCAAGAGCACTATTAAAATCACTCTTACTGATTTCCCCTTATTTACATGTGTACAATAGTCCGAAGAAAAACCTAGATGGCGTTAAAATATTATCCAAACATATCACTACAGTAGCTTTATCTAGGATATTGAGCATTTTTCCCCTGGACTACGCCGAGTACCTAGAAAATAAAGGAGGCATCCAGAGCACCACTAAAATCACTCTTACTAATTTCTCATTTCCATGTACACAATAGTCTGAAGTGAAACGTTGATTGCGTTAAAATAGTATCCAAACATATCACTACAGTAGCTATATCTAGGATATTGAGCACTTTTCTCCTGGACAACGCCGGGTACTTAGAAAATCAAGGAGGCATCTAGAGCACTACTAAAATCACTCTAACTGATTTCTCTGCATTTCCATGTGCACAATAGTCTGAAGAGAAACGTAGATAGTGTTTAAATAGTATACAAACTTATCACTATAGTAGCTCTATCTAGGATATTGAGCACTTTTCTCCCGGACAACGTCGAGTACTTAGAAAATCAAGGAGGAATCCAGAGCACTACTAAAATCGTAGCTTTCCTATGATGTTATTGATACATCCGAACTGAAGTTATGGTATGACCTGATGCAACCGGACAGAATTTAGGGCAAGACCGGGTACATCCGGCAAGGGATTATGGGACGTTTTCAGTGACTCAGCATTTTTATCAGATTACTACATAAATACGTTAGATAATAAGTCTTTTTTGAATTTTCTGGAAAACTAGGATATATAGTAAACTGAAATTTAAATGCCATCAACTAGACCTTAGAACCTCTATCTCTGCTAAAAATCAGCTGAATCCATCAAATAGTTGATGAGATACAGGGTGGCACACATGTACGTACGTACACACGGATAACACAAAATCATGCCTGACCTTTCTGGATCTCTGGGTAGCCTGCACTAATGATGCTGAAATTTTATACACTTATAGAACCTATCAAAAAAAAAATTGCTGCATAGTTTTAACTAATTTTGTTCATTGGTTTTTGTGTTATTATTGATCAAAGAAATGAGATTTCTAGCATAAGCCGTTTTTGAAGTCTATTAAGAGATAGAGCGCTATCGCGCCTCCCTTGATTCGAGTTGATCTAAAATTGCAAAACTATTATATACTCTAAAATTCGAATAAGTAAAATAATATTTGTGGATACAATAAAACAAAGGCGTGTCAATTTGAAAAACAACATAATATCATGATTAATAGATAAGTCTATATGTAACATCATATGCACCACCGATTCTGAGCACAATTAATATGTAAAATCAACAATCAATAAGTATCAATAAATTGTTTAGTATGAAAATGAGTAGAATAAAACGGAATTATGTCTGGATAACAAGCCGATAGCGATTGCGTATTTGTTTAATTTTTTGAAATACTACGATTGTAATACACACGAGAACAGGTTATTTCACGTTTGGTGTACAAGTAATGTGCTTTTACAAATGGGTCAGTTATACACCACTCGAGGATCAGTCGTAATGAGATAAATAGATTGACTGGTGTATGGTGGTAAATACAATTGAAAGATTGGAAATCTTCACATAAAAGCCATTCAAAACAACAGCCGATTTAGAAAACAGTAAACGATCACATTTATCATAGACACCACTCATAGAATGTGAGAACTAAACAAAATAATCGAGAAGTTTTTCATTTCTACTCTTCATAAAATGAAACGACTTGTGAACAGGTACACATACTTCCAGTTTTCTCCGCGTTTTCACTCACAAGGTATTTTTATCTTGTTATAAACTGTAAAATCTACAGATACCGTGCAATCGTCTGAATAAAATATATCAATTCTTCGTACGGTTTTCGAAAATAAAAATATATGAGGAAAACACGTATGTGTACATTCAAATGTTCTCAATTCAATGTATGTAACTTTTTGCCACACTGCGAATAACGTAAATGTGAGAAGATTGCATAGAACGTTGAATGATTGTTTAGCAAAATAAATAGTATATGAACTAATATAAATGGAATACATACGTATATCATATGCACTTATTAGTTCTAATGCTAACGAGAAAATTAGGTATTTGCCTTGTATCTTCCCCATTGGATACTATAAGAAAATACCGAGGTGTACCGTCGGCAAGGAGACTCGGCTACTTAAGGAAAGCTAGAAAACCATAACTTGTAAATAAATAATGAATCATAGAAAGTATATGATGCTGTGTATTATTTAAATAATCAGACACTGATAAGGTAAAAGTTCATATCATCATAGAAAAAAGAACGATTCCCTGGCATATAAAATGTGTGACGAGTTGATTAATACACCAACAGAGATGTACGCCTAACGCTTATGTGCTGCACAAATAAGTAAATGAGCTATTCCGGGTGTAGGGTGTCTAGTCCCAAAGCATCATTAGCGGCTGCAGTTAACCCAGACACACCACTTAGTTAAATAGACCTCGAATGAATGTACAAACTCCGACACCGCATCAGTTACACCGCTTATGGAGCGTAACGTATTTTTTTAAAGCAGGTTAACGTGCGTAAGAAAACAGTTAGAATTAGCAATTATATATGGATGATGAAGAGAGATAAACCACGGCAAAGGTGAGCCAAAAAGGGCAGAGTTGGATCAGTGAAATTAAAAGAAACAAACATATGAACCCGAACCGGTTATTAAAACATTCCACTGCAATACGTAAAAATGGAAACATAAATACTTGATGAAATTATTGACAGTTAAACAGAAATATTTAAACGCCTGAATAACATTGCCAAACTAAATCGTTGGATGTCAACTGTATAACTTCTATATATCAAGTCTTTTAAAGAATATGAATGACGCATATTATATATATATATATATATATATATATATATATATATATATATATATCTTACTCATTTTATCAGTAACACTTTGGGGAAGCAGAAATAAAGGATGACATAGAAGGGAATCAACACGCCATGCGTAATTGTCTTCACTTTACAAAGGAACATGAAATTAGTGAGATATGTTTTTACTGAATTTCCGAAAACAGACACTTCCAGGAATGCAACTCTGTAAATAATTGTTTATATAAATGCGCAGTCTAAATTTTAAAGGAAAAATAAAAAATAAGAAAATTAAATTAACCAACAAACAACAGTTGAGCAGTTTTGTAAAAATAAATGAGAATCAAGCGAAGGTAAGCAACGGTAAAAGAGTTCAGGGTTATATCCGTTGAACTTTTATAATTATCATTTAGTATCATTGGAAAGTGCGTCGTTGTCTGGTGTTTTTAAGAGATATTCGGTAATATATTAAATTCGGTGTCGTGTACATAAACCTATTGTGCACTCTCGCATAACAGAATTCTGATTTTTTGTGGATATTTCTTTTTTATCGTATTGTTATTCTGTATGAAATGTATCTTGCGTCATACTTTGCCGTTAGTGGAGCCATTATCACGTTGTTTTGTTTGTTTTCTGATCATATAATACAAAACATCTCTAGTCTAGGCACATTCTTATGCGAGGATGTTATTTGCAAAGGTTCCGACCCTTTTGCTGAACTATATATGGTTCACGCTGGTCCTAAAGACCGTCATTCTTGGAATAACCTATTATTTTGTAGGTTCTTTTCTTATTGCTGGTTATATTAATTCTTATGTAAGACATTTAATCTGAGCCTAATACATTACTTAATCGATCATATGTTTTAAAGTACATATATATTCATATGAGAAATGAAATCGATTTTCCTCTTACTCGTCAGTAAACAGTATATATATATATATATATATATATATATATATATATATATATATATATATATGTATATATATGTATGTATATATATATATATATATATATATATATATATATATATATATATATATATATATAACGTATATACATACCGAGTCGGAGTAATTTTCACTCACCCGCTCAAATCTACTTCCACTACCAGAAGCTCACGTCAGGAAATTGACTGTCATAATTTCATTAATTTTAATTTATTTCTATTGTCTTTTACCTAATATACTTTACTAACTTAATCTCTACAGCAAACGCTTTCTACTTTTTTGCGTGTTTATATCGGCTATTCTTCTATTCTAGAATAATCAAATAAGATGAACAAACACTAAACACACAACTATTATACTTTAAACTTAAGGTATTATATACACCCATTTAGTGTAAGGAATTATGTTAAATACATATGCTGATTTCCGTTCAGAAAACTTTTTCTATATTTCTCTTTTCACTTTCCTACATTGACATGGTTTCTTCCTTTGTCTTTATTTATTATTTTTGCGATGCGTTTTTAGTCTTATCCTTTCTATTGTTTCTTTCAAACATGTATAAGTCGCATTCGGTTATTCTAGAATAGAACAGAAACAACATAGAAAAATACTAATTCACACATAGCATCGAATACGTTTTTTTCCGTTCTGATAGGTTGATATTCACGCTTTTTTAATATTTTATTATTATTATAATAAATCAACTTTAGTTATTTAATTGCCTGCAGTTTAGCCAACGTAAAACTCCCTTCTAATATAAAATTCATTTTATTCTTGCACTCCTCTTCATTCTATTGCATACTATTATGATTTTACTCTGTGCTATGTATATTTACGTCATCTGTAGCATGTTAGGCACATGTTAAAGTTTAACCTTTTCTGCAGGGGCGCCTAATGCGATTAGGTATACAGATGGTGAAGCCTTGTAGAGTTTACCCACGAGACGGAGCAGAAACATACTCCAGACTGACAGTAACAAAACAATTGTCAAACTGCCCCTTTAAATTACCTCGAACCTAAAGTCTGTGGTGAAAAAATCCAATCAAAATGAAAAAAAAACAAACATAGAAACAACATATTGGCGTAATATGCTACTATAATATAATTACACGCCCACATTTCACAAAACAAATAATTAGTTTTAGAGAAATTATTGTGGCTTATTGGCGTTAACACAATCGCGATAAACTAGAAGTTATGAGTTTTTGAAGAACACTGTTTGATCGCGTTATTTGTTTCGTGAAAAAATAATGTTCCTTAAACATACGGCAAACCCTAATAACCTGTGGTAAATGAAACACCTCCAATAAAAATGAACCGAAAAATTAGCAAAAAATATAAATTATTTGCTTAATAATCTACATTTTTTTCTAGAAAACTCCTAAAACAAATTTGTCTTAACGCCATAAATCTTTTTTAAGAAAGAAACATTTTCTTTACCTATCTATTTGTGATGTATAAGCGTTCAAAAAATTAATTACTAATAGAATTCATAATTGCTTTAAGTTTGCGTATATATCCATTCTGAGGAAATTAGCTATATTTGTTTGCTTATTTAACTCTCTAAAAAGATGGCTGATTTGCTTATAATCGGTATTACAAGGACTTACACATAAACACTCTATTGGATGTCTATGTTTTAACCCAAATATGTCAGACACGTATAGTTTAAGTTAAATAAATGTTTTCGAATAAGTAAACACGTGTATTTTATGTTAATTTAGGATGATAATAATAATAATAATAATAATAATAATAATAATAATTATATATAATAATAATAATACTGTTACAGAAAAAAACTAAATATTTGCAAATAAAAAAGTAAATAGTCATCAGCAGACGTCACACTACACATTTCTTAAGTTTAAAGTTTTTAGCGTAACAATTTACACTAAACTAATAACTAAAACTAAATAGCAATTATTTTGGCTATTTTGTTTGATTGAACACAGTACATATTTATTTCTGACATACGAGGGGCTATTATGAACAACTTTGAACAGTGTACAACTTCGATAATTCGCTTTTATTTGATCATTTAGCTGAAGAGAAATTCAACAACTATTTATATATTAAAATAGAAAAAGGGTCTACCTGCTATTTTAATCACTTAAATTACTTACAGTGAAGTAGGAAATTTTACGTTTTTTAAAAGTGATACTCAATTTTTTTATTATTTAACGTTAAATCATTCTATTATCTTTCTCCTGCGAAACACAGGGACTCGTGTCCAACTTATATATATATATATATATATATATATATATATATATATATATATATATATATATATATATATATATATGTATATATATGTATATATATATATATATATATATATATATATATATGACTTAAATAAGCATTAGCAGGCAAACGATGTAACTTTGAACAGCAAAACATTATCATCGATTGAATTCGAATTTTATAAATAAATGATATAATTTATTAACTATTTTAAGGAATATTACTGAATTAAAATTATACATGTCCGCACAACTTTTAAGATGTACTATCTCTGAAATAAAACAAAAACAAAATGTCGTACTAGTTAGTTACTCCACATGTGAGCTTTGCTATCAGTTTTGCTTTGTATTTGACATAACAATGTTGTTTGGCTCACGGCAAATGAAACAGACCGCAAAAATAAATCTCACAGAAATGTTATGTTTTTTTGAAAAGGACAAACAAATAAAAATAAATAAAAAATTGTTATTGAAATATAAATGATCTAAATTATATTTATATATATGTATATATATATACATATATATATATATATATATAAATATATATATATATATATATATATATATATATATATATATAAATCTTATATAAGGAACGTTTATGTTCGTTCCTTTTGAGGGAAGTGGGGTCTGATCAACTCTGCTGGGAAGGCATGAAATAAAATACTGTTTTGTTCTTAAATTCCCGAAACAGTGTGTCATGATAAACAACTGATGATCCATTAAATAATGTTAGACTGACGTAAATTCTTGGAAGCAAACTAATATAGTAACTGCTAAAAGTAAATCGACTCATAAAAGTGATCTTCTACCGAATCACTTGGGACTAAGATGTTTTTTTTTTATATAGATTTAATGGTTAGGAAACTTCCGAGACTATATATATATATATAAATATATATATATATATACACATCCCCAAAGAGCATTTAAAGAGCATCTAAACACCCACATTTCCTCCTTCCATAAACACTTAATTTCATGTGGCAACACACATCGCTCCATTAGTGTCCGCATCCTCAACTCTGTCCGCAATATAGGCCAGCTTCGAATTTCGGAAGCTATCCTAATCTCTAAATTTCGCCCTGCCTTGAATAACAGATTCGAGTTGTCATCTCCCTTCATCCTCTGATTCTTACATCCTCACACTCCCACCTCCTCACACTCCCACCCACAACTTACTTACTTTTTCTTTTTTTTTTTTTTTTTTATAATCCTCTCTCTTCTTATTCCCCCCCCTTCCCCTGCTAATAAAAAAAAAAAGGTCCCATCCTTGGCTTTTATCCACTTCACAACTCAAATTCCTTCTCAAGTTTCCAATCTCATTTCTAAAGTCTGAATATATTATTTAGAATAAGTTATCTCCCTTTGACAGTAAATTTTAAATTTAGATTTGAAGAGAATAAATGAAAAAAAAAAAAAAATAAATAAATAAATAAATAAATAAAGATGGATGAGTCATGTAAAATGAAACATAATAAAATTTAAAATTTAAAAAATTGGTATATTACTAAACTAATGTTTATAATGTTTTAACCTTAGTTATATGATTGCTTAATGGAATTTTGACGTTTTCTGCGTTCCTACTGACAATTGTTTTTCCCCTGTATCACGATGATCTGACACCGGTTTTTTCACGTTTTTCCGACCCTCTCGGTCTTCTATTGTTGTCTTCTGATATTAAAGTTGTTCTTTCGAAAATTTAAGATTACCCTTTGCCGATCTGTTACTTACCAAAAAAAAATACTATTTGGTATTTAATCAGTTTTCGTGAAATTATTAATAAATCGTTTTGAGTTTCACTCTCTCCCTGCGTTTATTTCTTTTCACTTTTCCATCTCACGGCAACCACATCGCATTGCTATAGCCTTGGACGACTAATTTACACTTACATTTACCAGCAATGCTTCAAGCAAACTACAATCTCCTTTTATATATATATATATATATATATATATATATATATATATATATATATACTAATCTGGATAAAGTAAATATCTACAAGATAAAAATGCGAAGAATTTCATCTGGTCTCATGAAGACTGATCAATACTCAATTGAGTTTTATATATATGATTATGTTTATTTATAAATACATGAACATAATCCGTCACACGTGGATGTCGATTTATTAATCAGCAGCTGTTTAACACTGATATATTATGAGGCTGAAATAGTATGCTCATGCCAAATATGATCTGAGATCTTCTATTCTTCAGATGGGATCTCACTTTCAAACAGCTCTTGGTCAATAACATCGACATGCTCATGTCGCAGATTATGGACATACTTGTATAAATAAAAATAAGTATAAAAGTATATATATATATATATATAATGCAAGCTCTCATCTGAAGAATATTGATTATAAAGTTCCAAAATACTAATTGAAATCATCAGTTGTCACAACGAGAATAATTAAATGATTAACCTTAGAAATAGAACAGATCTTCATTCAAATGTTGATGAACAAGTAAAAACGAATTATAACAGCGATGTCTGTATTAATACAGTGCATATGTTCATCAAATACCAACTAAATATAGAATATATAAGTATAACTAAATGTTATATTATCAGATCCTTTCGTTTATTAGGTACATGTCTATCTAATGAAAATGATACATTTGATGTTTCTAGATATGCAACCGATTTTCATTTATTTCAAAACTTGTTATTATTCTAAGTTTCTCTCGTAAATTGTTTATTATTTGATGGCCATGTAACTACACATGTACATTTGTAGTTTCGCAATACTTATCATCGTTTATATATGTATAACTTAATCTAACATTTGTATGGTTATTCTGTTTACTTGGTACTTATCTATTAAATGGAAATTCATATCAAATGAAAAGGAGGCATGTTGGGTCTCGCCCGGGAAGCACAGATGAGTGAATCTCATCTTAGCCATGAGATCGTCAGAGAAATGCGTCAGCGCAAGCGTTTTAAGTTCCGGTGCCTCTTTCGCCTTGCTAGCCCAGGAACCGCTCCGGACAAAACCAGTTGACACTAGCAAGGCTTCATGGGTTAAGACAAGATGACGAGAGCAGTGAAATACCGTGAAATTATCACAATATAGAGGACCACACCCATATACATTTATATATATATATATATATATATATATATATATATATAGGGTGGGCAAAAATAAGGGTCCTATTTTTAAAAATTCATAACTTTTTTATTTATTGATTTTTAAAAATTTTTTTTAGAATAAGTAAAGGACCCCTTCCGAAGCAAGCATGAGCCGTATTAGCCCTAAGGAACGTACCCTCATTTAGAAAACATTATTTTTGCTTAAAAAACTCAAAACAGTGTAAAAAACAATACTTTAGTTTTTGTAAGTTTTAAGAAGTGTTTTTCGGCTAAAATTTGTTTTGCTTATTTCAAAAAATCTCGGAAGGGTCAGTCTACACACACATAAAGTTTGGTGAGTTTAACTTTTATTTTGTGGAAGTTATTCAAATTCAAGTTATTCAAATTTAAAGATAGGACCCTTATTTGGGCCCACCCTGTATATATATATATATATATATATATATATATATATATATATATATATATATATATTAGTACTTCATGTATCCACATAAAATATTATAAGGAGATATAATTTTCTATGTGTCAGTTTTCAGTATTTAATTCAACAGTGCTCGATACGTAAGTAGAGCTAGGTAGTAAGCAATGAAAATATATATGGCAATCAAGCTACACAGAGGGTCCCGTGTTTCATCCCCGGGGGGAATCGTCAGGCTAAATGCATGGAGTTATTTTTGTCAGGTGTTTTTATATACGTGGCTTGCTAGTTAACCAATCAGATACTTTGTTGTTCCCTCAGCTAATCGTTGGGCTTCCCTCGAACAAAGGCATTGTTGGTGACGCCTCTATTCTTGTTAACAATGGAGTTTCCTATATCCTGTTTCCTTTGTTTTGTTAATACAATGGGAGAGTTTATTTTAACACGTGGTTTCTTGTATTTCTATTTTAGGTTTTAAATTTTAACTAATTCAGTTTTTTTATTAATTTATTTATTTATTTTTATTTATTTATTTATTTTATTTATTATATATCATCCTAAGGTAAATTTATTTCTGTATACAGCTGTTTGCTATTTCACTTCTAGAGTTTAATAGGTTTCGGGGATCTTTAAAATTTAGGATTTCGTATTTTTCATTCAGGCATAATCTACACGGGTCGTCTAAGTTTCTACATGTACTGGCCTGTCTTACTATTTTCCATTCAATTATTGGTGAGTGCCCATTTTCTTTGAGCTCCCAATAATGGTTAGCTAGTGCTGTTTTAGTTCGACGTTCTTTGTTTTTAAATGTGCTTTTATGGTCATAGTATCTGGTCTTAAAGTCTAGGGATGTCATACCCACGTAGTATTTCTTGTTATTTGGTCTTTCGTTGGCAAATATCGTTGCTTGGTATACAACACTTTTAGTTAGGCATTTATTTTGTAGTGGACACAGTTTAGGATTTATGCAGTTACATCTTTTCTCTTCATTGCTAACTTTTTCGTTTCTATTCGGGTGGTTATTATTAGTGTTTTGTTTATTTCTATTAGTATTGTTTATATTTTTGTTCTTCGTAGTGTTATTTTTGTTATATTTTCCACTTTGTTTGTTTTTTTCTTCTCTATTGTTGTCTTTTAGTATTTTGTTGTTGTGTGCCCTAATTATCATTTCTAGGTTTTCACAGCAGCTGTAGGATAGTTTTAGATGATTTTTATTGAATATTTTATGTAGAGGGTTGGTTACGGGGAAGTGTTTTTCAATCAGATTTAGGAATTTTCTGCCTAGTTTAGTTTTTAGCATCCGGTTATAGGGAGGGGTATAGTAGATTATATTTCTTTTGTTTTTATTTTTAATTTTGTTGTAATTATTGGTGTCCTGTTTTTTATATTTAATTTCGGTATTGTGGTAACCACTATTTTTTAGAGCTGTATTGTAAATGTTGATTGATTTTTTAAAAACGCTTTCGTTGCTAGAATTGTTGATAAGCCTACTTTCGATCGAATTCGGGATATGTTT
Organism: Sepiola atlantica; assembly: GCA_963556195.1. Taxonomy (NCBI): domain Eukaryota; kingdom Metazoa; phylum Mollusca; class Cephalopoda; order Sepiida; family Sepiolidae; genus Sepiola; species Sepiola atlantica. The sequence continues at coordinate 20,838,585 of OY744521.1, read as the reverse complement.
TATGATTGATGGGGGGTGATTAGACTTTGGGTGTACGTATATTGGGTTGGCGTTATCTTTTAGGTATGGTTCGTAGGTGTTTTTACTTAAGTTTAATGTGACGTATAGAAAGTCTGTTGTTTTAATGTTTCCATGATGGAAATGAAAAAACTAGGCCTAAAGGTAGAAGTAATGGCTAATATATATGCCGGGAAAGCAGTGGATCGCTCAATCACCTCAGGGCAAGCGTTCGACGCTTTGGCGAGTCGATGAAGAAATGTGCCGTCACGGATGGTGCCGAATGCGAATTGAAAGTCGTGGGCCACGTCATTACTAGCTGCCTCAAAGACCGGCCACAAAATCGCGATCTGGGACTTAGGAACATTAGCGATGATACTCTGGAGTGAGTTGCTGCATTCTTCTTTCTCTTCTTGCATATGTCTTTTAAAAGACATATGCAAGAAGAGGAAGAAGAATGCCAATTTTAATTTTGTTTCATATAGATATTCAACCGATTTGTATTTTTTTAAATTGTTATAATTCTAAGTTTCTCTTGTAGATTACTGGTTATTTTAGGGACATGCAGCTACAAATGCTAACTTTCTGGTTTGCAGTTATTTTCTGTGTAGATTGAACTAACACTTGAAACTGTGTAACGTGGAACTTATTTTTTGTTAACGTTTTAGTTATATCAGGATGTGAGTCTATTTATTTCATGATAAAATAGGGACATTGCACAATTGGTTTTAGAATATTTTGCTTCTACAGCACCGCAACAATATATATATATATATATTAGATTTCTTGAATGTGAGATGATATATATAATTATTTCAACTATCAGACAACGCCGCAGCCCACAACCTATGAAAAGAAACAAACCGGAAGTCCTAGACTCGAGTCTAGGACTTCCGGTTTGTTTCTTTTCATAGGTTGTGGGCTGCGGCGTTGTCTGATTGTGGAAATAATTATATATATATATATATATATATATATATATATACATGTACTAATCGTCTATATAATTAATATAAAGTAGGCATTAGACCATTTATTCATACACATATTTTATCATAAATTATTGTTTATACTCTTACACTTACACTATTTTGAACATTTCTATTGAAGCTTTAAATATAAATAATCGCGTCACAGATGTTCCGGCATTTTGTAATAGTCAAAATAGCATGTTAGTGTCATGTAGATCTATAGGCATGACTTAAATTCAGGGCTAGGTTACTAATGTTAAGACTATGTTTTTTAGCTCGGGAGAAGACAAAGCAGATATATAGTAAAGTTATAATGATATATCTTTGTAGTCTACACTGTAGGTTTCTGTATGTCATATTGCATGTGCCCTGTTACTATAAGATAGGAACAACTATTAAGCCAGGCAAATGGGTACGTACATAAATAGAAAAATATGAATACTAACTTGTGTCCACAGTTCTCTCCAGAGAAGTACGTAATTCACAGATAATGAGAGATCTTGAAGAGCAGCACATACGTATTACACCAATTATTTAACATAGCGCCATTTATTTCTGATTACTTCGTGATCATAAGTAAATAGCTACATAATTAATAACTTATTTTAAAAAATATTACATATTTTATTCGGCTGCAACATAGGTTTGAAGTTAAGTGAAAATATATATTAGATGCAGGATGGTGGAAATAACATAGTATGAGCAAGAACGATTATATATTGAGAGAGTACATATTTTCGTGAATTGAATTTATTGCCTAGTAGAAATATAAAGTATAGTTTACTGTTAGTGTTTTAGTACGTTTTCACCGGAATGTTAGGTTTTATATGCACGGCTGAGCTAAAAGCAAACCTTAGTAGAGTGAAGTGAGCTCAATTTGTAAAGTAACTAATATATATATATATATATATATATATATATATATATATATATATATATCATATTTCTTCAAATATAAATACAACAGAGGATAATTTTAAAAATAACATATATAACTCGAACTGACCAAACGATACGTTATATAGAAACATCTTAGGTTAATTCTGAAACCGAATAACACTGTCATTAAAGAGATTCGTCACGGCTAATAATAATTGTATAAAAATAAATATTAGAATTCATGAATGTCTTTGGAAAATCAATTAAATACAATATCATGTGTAAACATTAATGAAGCAAACATGATACTGAAAAAACTGTTATATGAATGGAATTAAAAATCATTGATGCATGGAACAGATAATCGAAATAAAATTTGGATGTAATGATAAAACACTGTAATTACGTGCAGGAAGTACGATATGAGACGTGGCGAAGAGAGAATGATATACCTACTTTGACTTGTTACTACAATTACTTCGTCTGCTTTTACAGGGTGTCGGCGAGCGAAAGTTCACGTAATGCTATAACGCTATACAGCAGCTAAGAGGACGAGCTATTTGAAACGATCTTATTGGCGTTGTTTAATATTTATTCAGTAAATAAACTATAAGGTGAGACGAGAAGATGGCAGACATTACTAGCAAAAGAAGAGAAACACGAAAAATTATGTTTCCACTTCTTGAATACCTCGGCGATAATAGTAACTTGCACGACTATATAAATACTAAAGAGATACATCGCAGAGTATATTTCTGTCGTATGTTGCAGATAGACGAACCGCTTTTTCTGTCGACTGAAAAGACAATTACCTCCGTCGGTTGAGAAAATACCTTCCCATTATATTACACGTTTTACGTTGGTTCTATATAACGGCATATAACATTTAGTTATCATAACCTATTATAGTGACTATAATGATCTGCAAATATATATTATCGTGGTGAGATGTACTTTGTTGAACACAAATAACATATGATATAAACGGTGACATTTTACCCTGGCAATATATTAATCTAAAATACGAAATAAATCAATTGTCATATATAATTATGGCATTCACATAGAAGCCAGTATTATTATAAATCAGTGAACTAATTTTGAACAATATTTTACCGTTTACGCTGGTAAATCTCTGTCAGATAATATTGGATTAATTAACATCTTACTTAATGTTTTTATTATATATAAATGACTAGTTCTCACACGAATGGTATCACTTCATCTCTGATTGTTGCAAACTGTTTATATCACTGAAGACCGAGCGACAGAAAGTATTTGTAGGGTTCGGGTATACTCTGGCCTAGTATATTGAAATGTCCACATAAGATATCTTTAACACCTTATAGCTTTACGATATGTGCCACCATTATGAATTACTGGGAAAATGAGCCCCTTCAAGAATATAATTACAATTTATGTCGAGAAGTGTTCTTAAACTTGTTCATTCTTGTAAGAAAATTCAGGGTCAACTTAAGTGGAAATTACCGGTGGTGGGCTAAGTTCAGTTTCCTGTTGGAGGCAGCATCGACATTCACATCATGTATTATTAGAAAGAGAAATTACATAGTTGTATCCTTCCTCTGTTGCTAAGAAAATATGATCATTCCATTCACATCCGGCGCGTAAGCAGACCCCACCTTATTATTGTACTATTTTTTAAAGTAAAATATACTTAGCTTAGTGCTCTTTTTAATTTAACTACATAATATATTTACTTATGCGGTTCTGTCTGCAAAACGCTTGTAGGCTAGAATCTTATCTTACCTGCTTTTGACAAACCAAAAAGTACACTTAGATCTTAGCTGAAAGACTATTTAAGTGTTAATTAGTTCGAATTTGACGTTTGACACTAAAGACGATAAGATCATTTAAACAAATATGTTTCCATTGCATTTCTGACGATCAGGCAGTCTTATCGTTTCAAAAAGATTGGAGTGAATTACGCACGGACGGACATCAGATGTCTTGGATGTATAATAATATAGATTACTTTTTCTTACACAAGTAATTACAAGTGTTCGCACTCTGAAGACAGCATTGGTTATCTGTGTAATATAAATGAGAAAAAATATCACTCTATTTCCAGCACTGTCCACTTCGTTCGTTTATACTTGTAAATCAAAATGTGTGCTCACCTTGACATCTCACACTGGAGTTATAATTACTCACCTAGAGGTATGACACTGTTAATAGCCATTTATTGTAAACGTATAGTAGCCGATTGCTCCCTCAGCAAATCAGTACATTCCGTTCCCTATAATTATTTGGAGTTTTTAAACCGGTTATTTATGGCTACGTATCCCCGAACTTTTAATGACAATAAATATATCCAATATCATAGTACAACTTGAAGTATTTCGATTTTAAAAATCCTTTTTATTATTTTACTCAGTAAACACGTTTTGTAATTATCGGTTCCTTTCGTAGAGTCTTACTGACAACAAGTCTGTTCAAATGTCTAATACTCCCCGCTTGTATTCATAACCGTTGTAAATAACATCATACTCGCGTAACCGCTGTTTACCTTTCAATTCTTGCTGATAACGGATGCTTGTCATCTTTATAATTGCAGTGACAATAAACCATCTCAATGTTTCATTAATCTCCGCGACTTTCTAGTGAAGGTGTCGATAGCATTTGCCCTTCGCTCTTTCTGATTACGACTAATTCATATGATACCAGCCGTAGCCTGTGACTTCAAAATGTGCGTGTTTGTTGTTATTCATTACAATTGTATTTGAACTTGAGTTCATGTAGTGTTATTTCTGGGGGTTTTCGGCTGAAATTTCCATACTTTACTTTTGTTAATTTATGACGCTTTCAACATTGAAGTGTTATTGTTATTTTAAAACTTTTTATTATAATTATTATTATCATTAGCATCATTATTATTTTTATTATTAGCAGAAGTAGTAGTAACAAGAAGTAGTAGTCGTACTAATATCATTTTTTAAAATAATTTAGACTGTTAATATGAGTCATTAGCAGGGATCGTGCAAATGGCAATAACAAGTATCGTTCTCTTAAATCAGACTGGTTGAATGTGTCTCACCATTTCCACCACTCTTTGCAGTTTTCAATAACTGATACATATAATCCCACCTTATTGCATCAGCCGTTTACTATATGTTCTTCACTGGCAACGGCATTTAGCATTCTCTTGAATTTGAGTGGAAAGAAGCCTAACAAAAGTACCAGTATTATCCGCGTTATTTCAGTAATGCTATGGTTTAACCCCACCACCACCACCACCACCACCACCACACACCTGGTTGATAACACTTTCTTGAACGCTCACAAAAATGTGGTGTTTTTTTCGCACGTGCGTGCACCTGTCATTGTTACACTTTTGGGGAGTTTTAGTAGTTTAAATTATTTTGGACTCGTGCCATGTTCTTTACATAAGTTTCTTTCTATTTCTATTGCAAACTATATGTGTCTGGTTGTCGTGTTTTACTCTTGTGCGTGTGTTTCTACATCCAGTGATTTAATTTTTTCGTCATTAGCCTTCGTTGTCGTGTCTCAACGTTAGCTTTGATTCGAATTTTTCCAAATTTTGTCTACGTTCAACACTTGTGAGACTACAATTATTGATATAGTTACGTTCGGCATGTTTCTTATTTTATTCAGTTCTTTTGCAAAGTCTACCCATTTCCTTCGTTTCTTTCTACATCTTTTATGTACATTTTCCAGGCCTTTTCTTACTTGTTGAGTTTTACTACACCCAGTTCCCTCTATTTGATAACTTTGTTAGTTTATACTTATATGTCGCAGATTATCTTGTGAATTATATTCTCGATTACCGTTTCTAGTCTGCGTCTATACCAATTGTTATGCATGTTAAAAAGGCACACGTTCGTATAGTCCCAGCTAAATATGTGTTTGTTTTGCTATTCTTTTTCACGTTAGTTTTCAGTATATTTCTATGTGATTTACCTATTTATTTTTAGCACAACACTGTTCAGGTGTACGCTATTGTTTGGGTTTTATATTCATAACTTTTACATAGTTGGTTTGTATCGAGGTATCCTGTATAGCAGTAAGTACTTGTCTGCTCTCTAAGGTTCTATTTATCATACCAAAGTGTTTTATTGTCAGTCTTATGAACGGTCATTGTCGTTTTTCGTTTAACAAATGTTGACTTCCTCTAACTGCGTTGATCAGCTTTTCTGTACTCTAGTGTCTTTATTTGTCAAGTTGTATACTAAGGTGACATATTTCCTCTACCCTCTTTCATACTTAGCTTCGGTTAGTACCATCATATATATGAAGTCAAATGGCTATGTGTGACAATGTGCGTTGGGCCCTACGAATAAATCAGGATGATCAAATGTACTAGTGTGTGTTTGGAGGTATGCACTCCAGAAACAGAAACTTATCAATTTACAATTCACATGTGTTTAGGTAAATGCTTTTGTAAAAATAACACGAATAGTTTATATACGCACACACATTTCTGGAAAGGTCGAAAGGGCAGCTGAAGAGGTCAGATGGAGTCAGGTAACACATAGGTATTGAGAGACCTGGCTGAAGTACCAGCTCTGATGAGTGACATTTAAACGGATGTCGGAGAGAGCCAATAGCTAATTAGCACGTATTTGCCATGGTGTAAGGATTTAACTCGGGTTACAAACTTTGCATATAAAGAGACGGCACATAGTATATGTATCACGTTTTCCTTCATTCAAGTCTTAGAGTTGAACAGAGTTTGAGCCGAGGGACAGCAATCAAAGATGTGAAGTCCCCTCATCTTCTCTTCGCATGTAATTTTCGTCATCTGATCATCTGGGAATTATATTCTCATACCAAGAAAATCAGTTGCGCTCATTTTCCCTTTAAATTGAACAGTCTCAATTGTACATTCTAATGCGAGAAGAAGCCAATCGATATATATAAACTAATCCTCGGTTCAATTAACTGTTTCTCTTTGCAAAACCTTTCAAAGTTAAATCATCAAATTCGAAAGGAAACATAAGTGTTATATTATTCAACTATATAAGAGTTGTTCTTGAGTTGTATTACATTATTTCATTGAATTTATGTTGCTAACTGTTAAAAAGAACAATCGCAAACTTCTGATGTGAGGTAACCCAAAAGATACAACCACCCTTCGTTCCTTCTCATTATAAAACTAATGGGTTACTCGATACTTTATCACTATTGTAACGCATACCACCTGTAATATACTGATACATTATACTTCGAATACATAATATATCTCGTTACCTTACTCATGTTATTTAGGCAAATAATACATTTCTTGTATAAACCATCAGATAAACAGGCATACAGATGTATATAATATTTACTTTTCATCCAATCTTTGATATTACGTCTTCACTTTTCCTTGAACTGATATTTCATTTGTTTATTTTTAACGTTGATTAAACATACATTTTCATTTGTTTATATATTCTTAACTGTATACGTATCACTGTCATGAATTACACTTTCATAAACGATGCTAAATCCATATACACACACACAATCCTATCCGAAGCCTTAGTCTACACAGGGTTTGTGAAATGTGAATTTTCTACACTTGAATTCAACTACAATCATGTTGACTTAAAATTATCGGCATACACACAATAGACACTGTTTGTATTCAATAGACTAACGATATTCATCACTTAACGTAATACAAACTAATTTCGCAGTTCACCCTAAATAAACTGTAACTGTTGTGACTCTGTAAAGGTGTTGGAAGGAAAACACGAACTCGGAGTTTAAAAAAAGCAATATATTAAAAAGTCATAATACAACACTGAACAAGAGTGGCTCTAAACACTCTTCACTGCAAGTATAGACTGTTGTGCTTCCAAAACAGAGTATCACGTGCTCCTTGTATTCATGGTGAGTAACATAATTATTTTACACTTAGAAATCTCTAACAGTTTTCAGCTTAATTTCAGCTTAATTTTGTAATGTTAGATTCGGTTCCCTTTATAACTTGTTAAGAACTCTACGCCTGATTTCTGCGTATTTTCTTGATACTCGTCTTTGTACAAATAATAACTATTTAAATTTACCCGCGCTAAGTTCAACAGGTGTTAAATAGTCACAGTGTGTATTACTGATTGACGTATACATTGCAAAGTCTTCGTCATCTCTTTTGACTAAATTAAAACACTTCCACCTTTTGTGGAACAGAGATGTCTTAGGGCTATACAATTATGTTTAAAGTTTAAACGCTTCAGAAAAAGTCCAGTTGTTCGTTTTAAAGGGTAAAATAAAGTCCAAGAAAATAGTATGTTCTGTGGTGCCAACCCTTCGAGGCAGTCGGCAAACTTTTTTAGAGTCTGCCCAATTTTCACAATCAATTTTCTTAATACATTCTGAAATATGAAGCAAACGTTTATATTTGTTCGGTGAATAAGTGAAATAATCAATTGCACTCTAAACGGCAAACTCCGAAAATTATTATCGTTTTCATTCGTTTGACCCCCGTCTGACCTTGGTGGTAATAACCTTAACATATTAGTGTTTTGTTTTATATTATTCTATGAATCTTTCTGCAGCTTCTTTTTATCTTTCAGATATTTTACTTCTGTTTTTATAGCTTTTTGTCGGCTTCTTTTTTTGGTTCTAGTAGTTTTTGAATTTGTTTTATTAGTTTTTCCTCGTATTCCTTCAGTAAAAGTTTTTATTTTTTAAATATTTCTTAATTTTTTAGTTGTCTTACTTCAGCATGTTTTGTTCTCGTTGCGATTGCATTGTATACGTCACATATTTGTGTTATAGTTGTGTTGAACATATTATAAATGTTTAAAATGTGTTTCATAGAATACGTCTTTTGGAAGTTATGTTTTTATATTACGCTGCTCACTTAAAAAGAGAAGGATTATACCACCTTTTATATTCGACCAACAAAAACAATCACTTTTTATATAGTACGGTTTTCATGTAGCAGTAAACCTTTTCAGTGTTAGGAATTTTCTCTTTTCGAGAGAAAAATATCATGTATTCCTTTATTGTTAAAAATGAACACATTGCCGGAATAGTAATAATAAAATCACTAACCTTTCTATTTTGAGAGAAAGTAAGTTGTTATTTACGGCAGTTTTTCTTCTTACTAGTCAGCTGGTAAAGCCGCTTCTTAGAGCTAGGATGGGGGGTGACGTTGGTTAAGTGATAACCACACGGACTGAAGTTCTTGGTGTTCCATGTTCGAATCCAGTCGCATCCACAGTACAACCTTCACTTAGGGATGTTGGCAACCTTCTCATAATGGTTCCCGTAAGTACCCGATGTCTTTTCAGAAAATTCCTTACTAGAAAAACATCGGGAAAGCTAATACCAACACCAGAAACATCTGATTCACAGGAAATAATAAGAACTAGGACGTTATCGTGTGATTGTGCCATTTATTTCTCTACATTTCTGTTTTGTAGGTTCTTCAAAAAATAATATACTTCGTCGGCAGTTGTATCGCCCATTTTCACTTTCTCAAGAATCTCTTACATTACCTTGTCGCCAGTTGTTGTGATCCTTAAATAGGGCGGGCAAGACAACACGAACTCTGAGTTTAGATAAAACAAATATATTGAAAAAGCTATACTACAACACTGAGAAGCAGGTGCATACAATATTTATGGTGAGTGGAAGAGTCCAAGTAGTCCTTTATAGTTACGGTACCATAACAGTTGCATTAATACTTAACATAAACTTTAAACATGAGAAAATAAAAGTCGAAATTATTTTTAAATACTAATTTGCTCATGAATTTTGTTAATGTTATTTATGGTTACGTTGTAATTTATGGCATAATTCGACAGGAATTGACTAATTAAAACATATTGAATTTTTAAATCGGAATTTTTACGAGAAGTACATATAATAAATATCGGTGACATAAGCAACACAGTAGAATAGCTTGACGGGTAAATGTATTGCAGAGAGAAATTGAAAGCGAGAGAGAGAGAGAGAGAAAGAACGAGAGGAGGGATGCAAAACGTCAGAGTGCAAGACGAATGAGTTTATAATAAACCTTAATCCGAAACAGTAGGGTATCTTGACCTGGCAACAAACCGTACGGCGTTACCCTCTTTTAAATAATACATGCATGCGTTTTCAACGGGAAATTATTTCGTGCTCATGAAACAAACAAATAATTTAGGAAAAAATATTTTTACAAAAAAAAAATATTTCCCCTATGCTATTCCGCATATAATAATAATATCGATTACCGACGGATCAGATATAGCTACTTGATCAAAGAAAACACACCAAACAATAAATCATAGGTATACATGGAATTAAAACACTCATCTTCAGATTTAAAGATCCTTTATAGTTAGTGCAGACATGATTATAGTTGAGAACCATTGGAGGATTATAATCTATTCAAATCAATACATTAATTTTCAACTTCAATTCGATATACCATTGCAGACACTTCAATCTACATTCCTTTTATTACGGAATAAAGTTTATTTTATATCACACATTTCGCTTCTATCTGCTAAAGACAACTATTTATTTGAATCTATATTTTAAAAGTTCAAAAAAGTCAAAATGATTGCGATCAATTCATTTGTAGTTCAATTCAAAAACAACCGATAGTTTATATTTCCCCTACAAGAGTTGGGACTTTATTAACATTTTTTTCTTTTGACTTTGTCATCACTCTCTTGCTGATATCTTCTAATTAGTACCGTTTATCTTATTTGAGCCATCTAACTATGCAGATTTATACCTTCTTTCGATTGCATTTGTTATCTATCTGTTAGTCACTTACAAGTTTCAAAACTAATCCACGAAATTGGAACAAATATGCAGTAATTGTGTTTCAAATGGACGAGTAACCATTGTTAATATTAAAATAAGGAAGCACTCTTGCCATTCAAGATGAATTTAACGATGATAACTATTCGAATCATGTATACATATATATATATATATATATATATATATATATATATATATATATATATATATTCAGAAGCTGAAGAGAGCCGGATGGCTAAGACGTTCCGTGCTTGAAACTGACGTTACAAATGTTGTACTAATTTTTCTGTACCAAAATATACATATATATATATATATATATATATATATATATATATATATATATATATATATATACACGTCCGATAGTAATATATATTTCTGGTTGCAACATATTAGCAAACTTACTCTGACTGTACCATACCACAATATTAGTATACCAGGTATATGCTTCCAAAGTACTACTACTGATAATACTCCTTAATTAATGTACAGCTATTATCTGTCGTATTATTACCTGATTACCCTATTGGTGTACATCGGCTTAAAATGAACAATCATATTTATGAAGGAAAGGTAAATAGGTATTCATAAGGCTTGTATATTGAAATAATTTTATTATCATTTAATTATTTAAACTGAGTAAAGTCTATACTTATTGCAGTCGGTCATTTCTCATGGATATTACTCAATCATTTAATCGAATTCAAATCAGTTTAAATGATTAGTAGTTATAAAACATAGTACTCTTATAGCTGACACCCAATGTTTCTGTGACTTCGTGTCGTCAATGTTCGTGCAGGTCACGGGAGAGTTCGAGAGTGGACGAAATTATTAACCAAGAGACATTTGTTTATGATTTTTTTTCGTTAAAATAAGAAAATAAAACAAGGACATTGCTTAAAAACAGTAGTTGCAGTTTATATTGTTAAAATAAAAAAATTACAAAAAAATATTTTTAAAAACCAATCATCACTTGAAACTTTCCGGTGCACAAAAAAACAGCATTTTATTTAACACTATTTGATTAGCAATAATTCCTTTGAAAACAAGAATAAAAATAAACAGCTAATGACTGACAGTCGTTAAGCTGTTGTTGTTTGTTTTTTATTGGTATATATGTATTTTAGTTTGATTTTCCTCGTCGTAATTTATCGGCTTCTAGTCTTCAATTTAGCGTTTGGCAGTTGTCGCTCGAACGTGTATGACGCTATGTCACGGTAACATGGTGCGTCAGCTATAAGACTACCAAAAAAGGTACCCAGTTCTATTTGACCATAAATATATATTTATTCGCTAATTTCGTTTGACGCATTGTTTACCGTGAATTATTTTAAATACTGGAATATAGGTTTCAGACGAACATGTGCTTACTAGTCGGAAACTATAAATTAAAGAATTCAGATAAGCATTACACATATTCTTGTGATTTTCGAAACTGTACCAACCTATGTAAAACATTAGCTATTCGATTTTCCTACATAATACGAATCTTTCAAAAGAATTCTGATAATAAACCCAAGTAGTAACGAGTTTACAAGCCTAATTGATTAGTTCATGTTAACGCTAGAAGAAATTGTGTAAACCTTACCGTCTGAGAATAAAGTGATGTGTTCTAACTTACGCGAAAGTTCTTCATTATATTCATTAAAACAATTATACACGATGTGTATCTGCAATAACGCGATAGAACGACATTTATTTTTGCTACAGAATGACATATAGGGACGCGACATTGAACATGTCTCTGTTCTCTGTTTTCCACATACTAAACAAAGCATGTTTTACTAACGACAAATGAAAGAGTCCCTGAAAGACACATTAGCGATAACAGGTCATACTACAGCTCGTATTGTTTCAATGATTTTGCCAAAGAAATAGGGTTTCAAACATACCCTCATCTTGTAGGAACTAACAGTTGAATCATATTGATGAATGTTGCATTCAACTAATCAAGTTAGCCATGAGAAAAGCTAGTCATGAGTATATTGCTCGTATGATCAACACCCATAAACCATGTCATTCCGTACCCTGGAAAACTATTAGACGGTCGGAAACTTATCAACAATCTCCCTGCGAAGTGTACATGTAACCATACCAGAATGAAAGAAAAAAGAGATCGCTTTTGCAAGAGACAAACCGTGAAGAAAGCGAATCATGATAAGCATGCGAGAATCTCCCCAGCCTCAGCACAAGACAGCAGGTTCGAGTACAGAGAAACGACTCAGGAAAATTGACTGCGACAGTCGCCAGACACGTCTGCACTTAACCAAGTTCCTACATCGTAGGAACTCAAGCCGGGCAAATCCTACACAGAAAATGAAGGCACCCGATTAAAGATTCTGGCCATATGAACTATATAAGAAAATAGAATATGATGGATAGCTATTATTTTGCAATAAAACAACCAGCTTTTGTCACTAAATCTACTACCCCTTGTACTAATAGTCATGCTTCTACAGCTACTACTATTAGTAATAGTAGTAGTAGTAATAGTAATAGTAATTTTACCAAGGCAGGCAATCGATGTATTTTTCGGCAAGAAATCAAAACTTAATTTTGATAATGTTCTGTCTGATGTAGAAATAATAATAAGCCAACACGTTTATGCTACAAAAACCAATCATTAACAACTAATGTGTTTCAAAAAATATGATGAAGATTTCCAAATCAAATCGACGACTTAAAGTACTCTTACCTAACAACAACTATTAAGTTGTTTTTGTATGACGTGTCTGTAATATGTTCTATGAGTTTGTGATATAAAAGTAAACATGTAAAATTAAAACGAAATTCTGAGAAATCAGAGAGCTGACCTTCTCATCAATATTCATTGCCTTTATGTGGGAAACTGTCATATGATCGCTTCAAAGACATGCAAAGAAGAAGTAGACAACAATATTTTAAGGGTGCCTCTTGTCGGTCGGAACCTGTCACGTCCTATTGAATATGATAGAATAAGTAATTCATAAGTCGAATCAATTCAAAGAGCTAATTACTAGATGGTATGCCCCTTTAATACCCGATGGAACTTGTTTTCAATTAATAGTAAATATTTAACCGTGAATTGAATCCAATGAGACCATAATATCATTCGTTAATACTCATAACACACTTCAATCTAAGTATATCGTGATCGTTTTAAGAGAAACAAAGTTGGATTAATAGATTCACTATTTTCTATCTCTGCATGCTTCATAATTATTCTTAATTTACTTAGAACGAAAACGTCGGTTATAGATATAATGAAAATTGCATACACATGCATATTTTTTTCTGGAGGATTAGCGTTTACTTGAATAATTATATCGTACTTATTGTTTTACGAAACTCATGTCAACGTTGCTGATTGCTTTGGCATCAACGGGCATGTCCAACTTTATATCAACGACAATAGTTATGTCATTCATGATGATACTTATACCGTTAGAGTATTTAGAATAGCGCCTGCTTATAATGTACTACTCGAAGTGAGATAAACATACTTTCAGCTCACGTGACAGCGTGTAACGACTATCTAATTTTAACGTTGCATGTTTATTCGAGAGAATAAAAGTTTTTTTTTTTCTTATGAGATTAACCGATGAATCGATAGTTATTAGTTTTATTTCATACTAGTTAATTTGCCCATGTACATTTGTTTTAATGGGTCTTTACTATGGTGAATGGGAAATCAATATTAACGTGTTAGAATACCGAATCCTGACGTTTCAGGACTTATTGTGTGAAATTATCAATATCTCATAAGCCGTTGTTAAATTGAAAACATGTTTCGACACATTGCTTAATTTGGAGCATTATAAGTTTTTAAATAATGAAATGTATTCAATAAGTTATCCTTTTAACAAAAATGTGTTCTTGCGACATATATATTTTTTTACTTTTTAGAAGATTTTTTCAAAACCTTTTGAAATATAATTTATAATTTATTAACTTGACTATATTGTGCGGCAAAAACACTGTCTGAATCCTAACATTGTATGTTGATATATGAATGTTTCCTTCACAAATATCATATTATATCTAAGATCTCTTGTACACCAGAATTTTAAACAAAATAAGTAGTTCATTTTGTAAATAAGGTAATAATTTTAGACACATGAATGTTTACATATTAAATGTAAATCTATCAAACGTGTACTTGAATGTAAAACTCACATGCAAATAATTGTAATTTAAATTATTACGTATCTATAGATTAATATATGGAAATATAGATTAGTCATATATTCAAACAGCGAATTATAAAATTATGAAGATATATTTAGCTACATACCCTTATTTTATTTCTACATTATTTATTCACATCTTTGATGTTATACAATTATCTTCGATGTTGTGATATTACCAACAGTTTCATGATGTCAATCTTTAGATGATGTATTTGCATTCAAAACATTTTTAAACTCAATATTTCAAATCATCTGATTTCATTCTGTTTTTCTGAAATTGCATATTTATGCTCTCAGTTTAATAAATGGAAGTACATTAACAAAAACGGTGCCACGCAGAACATGACATTAGAGTTGAAGACACCACATTACGAAAGGTCATATATAGAGATCCATCTAAACATTCCGCCAAAGTTGTCGGCCATTAAACAAAGCAATTGGACAAGAGTGGATAGTTCAACGTTCGTAGCGTTACTAATATTACAAAACCAATGGAAATACCATAATGAAACACATCTAATAAAAACATTTTTTTGAAATATCGTAAATATAACTTACCCTTTGTACATTAAGCAAGTATGGTTTATATATATATATATATATATATATATATATATATATATATATATATACATATATATATATATATATATATATATATATATATACACATTTAACGATTGGCTTGTTTTGAAATATTAAATTATCTTTATCTTTAAACTAAATGTTCTTCTCTCTATTAATCAGTAGGATTTACTTGTTTTTTTTTTTATTTTGATGTGTTCTGCATCATTTGCTCTAGTTTAGTTCAACATTGTTATTCTAATTCAGATAAATCATTTTATGATGCTCATTTTTGAACTCACGAGTGTGTGTAAAATATATTTCTATTATTTTTCATTTGCACAGTTATGACCAATCGCTCTGCTAGCATAATCGATTCTCCTTTTCAAATACAGTTCTCAATTTCCTTTATATTGTTCAACAGAGTGTTTCTATTTATGTCATGACTGAAAAATACAACATTTAACCAACTTTTCAGTCTTTTGTAGGAAACTTGTCAGGATGTGCACAATTTGTCTTATCGATACCGACAATGTCAATCGAATCGAACGAATTCGTACAGGTCAGTACTCCTCGACCCAGAAACGGAACGAACTTTAACTTTCTTTTATGAAAAATATGTAATAGAGTTTGATCAAAACAATAATAAAGAGTCACGACATAAGGTTTCATTGAATTATATCTTGATTTTACTCTCAAAACAAAAGTTATGCAAAAATGTTGAGTTCCGAGAACTCATTTCAGCAATCTTGCGAAGGGTATTTTTTCTAGTAAGTTTATAAAAGATTGATATTACTTTATTTTTATCTAAAAATGACATATAAAAGATGTTCTAAAATCTTCAGTTCAGAGAATTGATATCTAGGGTATTTTACTAGTTATTTGTTAGAAACATTTTTTTATCTAAAAACAGGATATAAAAGTTGTTCTAAAATGTTCACTTCTGAGAATTCTTTTCAGCAGTTTTGCGAATAGTATTTTTCTAGTATTTTTTTATGTTGACTATTTCTGTGTTTTAATCTAAAAAAGAGTTAATAAAAGCTGTTCTAAAATGTTCATGAGAATGAATTTTAGCAGTCATGCACAGGTTGTCTTTCTAGTAAGTTTATAAAAGACAAATATATTTATCGCTATGTTCTAACGTCTATTTTATAGTTTACCTTTAGTTTTGTCATTAAAAATGAATGATGACTCTTCTAGTAGCAGGTGTCTAAATGGGCACTATGTAACTGTGTTTCATTTTTATAAATACATGTAACTATTAGTATTCATTCTGAAGTTATGATATATTCATTTCCGTTGTTCATATCATCTGTCATATGCTTCGATCCGTAAATCAACTGATATCTAATAGAACTTAATCTGATTTTGTTTTTATATCATTCTTGCAGTCGTGTATATATCATTCAGATATTTAATATATATCATTCCATTTTTACCATATTCTCTGCATCTGTGTCAATGGGTCATTATTTGATCCTTTTAAAGTATATGCTCCACTAAAACGGCAAATATAACTGAATTGTAATATGTGAGGATTGCCTATAAGTAAATATATTTAACGGCATTTGACTGGTTTGAAATTTGGTATGTCAAACCTATTGCTTATGAAGATCTCTTTACTTTCTTTAAAGACCAGCTATTTGGAGATCAGAACAAACAATACATAAAATAACTTTCATCGATTTCTTACTCATCTGATCATTTAGGATTTGTATTCTGATACCGTATTAAGTAAACCAGTTGCGCTTACCTCTTCTTTCAACTAAACAATTGTAAATTCACACTCCATTGCAAGACGAATCCAATCAATATATTGGCTGAATTAACCGTTTCCATTGGCAAAGCTTTTCAATGTTAAATCATCAATTGACAATGATAGAACTACGATTAAATCTAATAATAGTAATACATGAGGTGTATCTTACTCATCAAATGTTATATCCGACGTGTTGTCTTTATTATAACGCATACCACCTGTAATATACAAATACCAGACTAATAAGAGATAAGATGTATAGCGTGGTGTTATTCATTTAAAAACGTTATTTCAGTTGCTTGTATATTAAATCATATAAACAGGCATTCCAATGATAAATATATGTTCACTGTTAGATAAAACTTAACGAATAAAGGAATGAGTAAAAATTAAAAAAAAAACAAGTAGAAACAGAATATTTACTTAGCATAATTTTCGTTTTTATTGGTGCATTAATTTGTTTATTTCTTACTTTGTTATTTCATATATTTTATTTTAAATAATATTACTAAACTATACAGATAT
This sequence comes from Sepiola atlantica, assembly GCA_963556195.1. Lineage (NCBI taxonomy): Eukaryota > Metazoa > Mollusca > Cephalopoda > Sepiida > Sepiolidae > Sepiola > Sepiola atlantica. The sequence goes on along the minus strand of OY744521.1, from coordinate 20,820,985 downwards.
ATCTTTACAAACAAGAAATTATCTCAACGTTGCTAAATCAATATGCACACACAAACACCATTCTATCTGAAGCACGCCACTACACAGTTTGTCAAATGTCCATTTTGTTTAGTTCAACTCAATTAAATTATATATTAGTTTCAGTTTCTGAAAATGAACACAATTTAAACAGTATGTTTTTTTTTACTTTAGTAACGATTATCAACCTTACAAAATAAAATGTAGGTTTTTGCTGCGTACATACATTATTGCCGTAAACTTCAAACAATGGAGAAATAAATCGAAATATCTTTAAAACATAATTTGTTAAATAATGTTGGTAATTCAATTACTTATTATATTGTAGGTTATTAAATAATTCGATGGATATTGTGTTGAAAAGAGTATTATATAGATAGCAGATAGATTATACGCCAGAAACAATTTAAACATCCTCTAGCTTATTTTATAAATATTCCAAATAGTAAACAACTATTCTGATACCAGTATATTAGTCAAATTACACTCATAGCCCGATACTGCTATATTAGTATACAGAGATATATGTTCACAAAACATACTGCTACTACTACTGATATCCCTACGACTACTAGTATTACGACTATCAGTAATAGTATTATAACACCCTAATGTTTTAATACTATTACATATAGCAGTGTCAAAGTAAAAATCATAATCGTTCTACTTTAAGCAATGAATGAAACCACTAGCATTTACTTTTTGTGTAAATAGTTCACTCCAAACACGGCAAGCTTTTACTGCAGACGTAAGAGGCTACTGAGAATTAGGGTGAATGTTCGTGGTGATATCTTAAATTGGAAGTTGTTCAGCGAGATCTATTTCTACATGTCGGTACAGTCAGAGAAGCAGGGAGCAAGAAATGTGTTTCAAGAATCGGCAGCACGAGGAAAGAAGCTATTTGAGTAGAATGATCTCTGGCATTAGGGGTCCTTCATAAAAAAGTTTATGCAATGTAGCTGATTGTGGTGATGGTTGAGTGTATTAACGTAGTGCATGCACCAGAGCAGCAAGTCAATCGGAGTACATCCCATTAAAGTACGTTTAAAACAAGTACAAGGGAGCAGCATTGCGGCGATAAGAATGTGATCGAAGCTGGTGGATTGTGATGGACGTTTTAGATTAGCGACTCTATTTAGTCAAAAAGGGATATACTAATGGATATTAAACCCGCCCACATGTGGCAACAATACTCGATGCATACGCGGATGCTGGCTTTGTTTATATATAGGATACTGTAAAGTGTGATGAGTTTTCTAGCACGGTATAATAAGACTACCTTCTGGGAAGTAGCCTTGGCAATGTTTTCCATGTATTTGTTAAATTACATACAATCTGTGAATGTTATGCCGAGGAGTTTGAACGTTGGACTCTCAGATAGGGTGTTATTTGTCAGGACAGGACAATCGGTTGTTGAAGAAGTTACATGCATTTGTTGAAGCCAAGGAGTTTTGTCTTAACATCATTAAACTAATTTTATTTTAAATAAGTTCGATATCTGTTGATGGTGTACAATCAGGCAAATCTCTCTATTTTAAACAGTCGGCAACTTTACAAAGCACATTCTATAATTTGTCTTAATTATTATTCAATCTGTGAGCCGAGTCCAGGCCTGTCAGTATCTTTAATATTTAATTAAACAGAAAAATATGAACTTCTATTTGACTATTTAGAAATTTATTAACAATTGTCATTTGAATCATTGTGTATTTTAAATTATTTTAACTAGGGGATGTTGTTTCCGGACAAAAATGTATCCTTGCCGTCGTGTAACGAGTATTAGGTATCGCGATAATAGTTCGCTTCGGTATTTTCATAAGAAGCACACGCTATGACTATTTTTTATAAAATATTATATAAATATTTTATTATGGGTCCGAGTTTGTTGGCCTTTGTAGAGTTTTTGCATATAATCATTGTCTAAGGTTTTCAAACGTCACTTTCTAATGAGTTCATCGTTTTTTTTTGAATTACGAATGTCAGGTTCTACGTTACATCGATGTAGCGATATTAATTATTCGGTAATAACGCCAAGCTAAATACATTTCTATAAAAAAACAAGAACAACAGTAAACTTGAGTAAACTTTATTTTGCTTACTTCTCTCAGTTAGAATTTGCATAGAGATTATTCTTAATTACGTATTGCTATTTGCTATTTATGTTATTATCTTTTAAAGATGTAATTAACGGATTCAATGGATTTTAGTAGTAAGGAAAGTTGAAAACAAGCACGAAAATAAGAATAAGCTGAGACGAACGAAGCAAACTCTCAATGGCCCGACTCTTATTTTGATTAAATAGTTTTAGTTATGTAATTTTAAAGTCCTTATCTTCTAACATTTTATTTCAGTTTATTTATTTTCACGTTTACACAGATGCAGATATTATTAATGAGTCCGACATAAGAGCTTATTAGGGAGGAAAATGAATTCATTTGCATATTTATAGGATGGTATTTCATCGGCAATATTTGTCATTTCTTGTTATTTTTGTGATTGGGTTTCTTTTTTTCTATTAATAGTTTACTTCTTGAGTCTGGTTTACTGGTTTCAGTATGTTTAACACTACAGTCATGCACTCATATTTTTGAATCTACGCTTTTGATTATGAAAGTAGTCGTGGCGAACGGCACCAATGCCAAAGTCGTACCATAAAACCATTAATTTATGAACTCGAATCGAAATCAGCGAGATGTGTGTATCTTTTAACTTATTTCGTACGCGACCATTGCTGCTATTGTCTTGTAGTTCCTGGTTAGTAGATTTCCCTGATAATGTAATGTCACTAACTAACATGTACAATTTCTAATATTTACCTGCAGCTTACAGATTAAAAACAAATAAAACATGCAGGGGTACAGTTAATTATAGCCAATGTTGTAAGAATGGTGTTGTTTACATATGCATATGCTGTTACACGCAAGAGAAATAAGTCCTGTGTACATCTGGCTAAGTAAATTTCTTTCATTTTTCAGCATTACACTCTGCCCTTTGTTTCATTCGAATCATTCCACATTTACCCAACGTCTGCTGCCCGGAATCCGGATATATTTGTCATTCATACGCTACGAATATTATGAACATAGTATGTCTTTTCATTCCTTGACGTTATCTGCAATTCCTAACATACGTTTACGAAAAAACATACTCCTGACCTCTACTCATTTAATGTCATGTGAACTGAACTTTCATCATAAAAATATATTGTTTCTTCCTCTTCAGTTTATCATATTACTAACTTACATCTACTGTATGATTATGATAAGCGTGTAGATCATACCAGTACATAAACGAAAAATGTTGTCCACCAGACAAAAAAAATTGAACTATGGGACTCGTATAAAAGTATGTATATTATGTTGTGTATTCAAAGCCCCTTGAGCGAAAACAAGAGTGTATATTTTGTTATTACTTATGAGAACACAGGCGTTGACATAAAACAGCATGATATATAATATATTGTTAGAAATAAATTATAACGGTATATATATATATATATATATATATATATATATATATATATATATGTATAAATGTATCAATTTCAGGATATATGTGCAATTGCACACACCTTTTAAACATTGGTCTTCCATCAGAGCTGATGTACTGAGAATTATACAATTGAAAATACATAAACAAGATTAATAATGTAATAAAATGTTCATAATGATATATATATATATATATATATATATATATATATATATATATATATATATATTGTTATTATGTATACATTTATTGCCACGTATTTTGTAATAAATTAATCGAAAAGCAGATTCAACTTTTGAATGAGAGAAAAAGAAAAAATATTACGACTAATGTAAGAAATTAAAAATAGGTCACTCATATATAGGTACTATTTAGCGATAACACAACAAGGTGTGTTCTACTAGTATTTTACTACTACTTGTTGTAGAACCACTACTACTACTACTACTACTACTACTGCTCTTAGTACTGCCTATGTTTTCTTACACACTAAAGCTCAGCATGCCCATTCGCACTTCTTACTGAGTGATACATTTTCCTCATATCGAAGAGTAGGATGTCTTAATCCTATAACATAATAGTTTTATTTGTAACGCTTACATAGCTACTACTGGAGGAATAGATGTCTTGATTTGTAACTCTTAGAAAAAAAAGATTCATGGACCGATACACGATTTCCAAAGCTGTAAACACACGTTTATATCTCGTAAACTTTTACAGGTGGTTTACATCTTTTTAAATGCTCGACGTAATGCGATCTTTTCTGTTAGGAAATTAAAATGGTCAATCCGAAAAACGTTCTTTGCCGTCTTTAAAGAATTATCTGATTTCTATAGCTTTTCATTCATTTAATGTATCCTAACTGACATGTTCTTTTTTGGGATCCATCAGGTCTCTTGAGACTGACGTCAGTTCCCCGTTAACACATGACATGATCCAACGCTCTTAGTGAGGGATGCATTCTGGTAGTACGCCTGCTGGTCACAGCCCACACTATAGATACAGTTCATTCAATAAGCCCGACCTTGTCTAACTATTCTAAAATGGAATGAACGGGATTCATCCAGTGTTGATCAAGTAACTCTCATCCGATTACTGCTATGTGTTTGCCTTCGAATATTTACGATGACCCAGTCGTTCAGTTCTTTTAACTTTTTCATAAAACACATTATAGAATTCGCTACACTCTATTATATTAATTTTAGCAACTGAATCAGCGGGTCAAATGATTCTAAATTCTCATTCACTTTTACTAACAGCTCAGTCTTTATCCAATTTTTCTTCCGTTGGCATGACATATCGTACAACCTCTGCTTGAAGTTCAAACATGTATTGTACATATCACAACATATGTTGTAAAATCCAGCGTTTTAAAGCAACACTTACTTTAATTTCAATACAATATTTGGCAACGGAAACTCATTAAACTCCAGTAAAAGGGGTGTTTGAAATGGGAGAAGCATATCATTAGCCAGGCAGATAATAGTAGTAAAAAATTGTTAGCCATAAGAAATCTTCGACTAGAACTTTGAAAAGCTAGGCTGATTCAAACTTTAATAAACGAGGGTATAGAATTATTGATACCAGAGGATCCTAACGTTCTTAGCTTTTTGTTACTCTTACAAGTTTTATTCATGATATAACAATAGAGAAAACAACAGTAATGTAATATTGCGAGTGTGGCCCAAACTGATAGGGAAAAAGATGACGATTTTTCCAGAATAACACCGACAAAATACACACACACCATTTTTATCTGTATCGTAGATTTATGCAAAATGCAAGTAGTCAACATCAAATCGTGTTCTTGTGAATGGGTACAATGCAAAGATAGACAATGCCCTTTCTCTGCAAAAATACGCTGTTCCACTACCGTCCCTGTTAATAATTTTGGGATACTAGTCTAAACCATTTTCGTTTAGACTATAGAACTATTCTATTCTCCTGTTTTCCAATTATTCTCCTATTAAGAATATTAAAGAACTTGATCATGCTGAAACTTGTTGCAGAGGTATATTATTGTCTGGTGACCTCAATCCAACGTAAGATTTATAGGTCATGGCAATGACATTAAAGTACATTCTGTCTTACTTTTATAGTTTCTTGTTTGGAAGTTTCTGGGAAAAAGTGACGATACTGACACCGATAGCATTAGACGACCGGAAGTTTCGAAGACAATGCGTATCAAGCGCATGTGTGAGAGTAATACCTTATTTTTGTAAGTAATCATGGCACCCAGACGAAACAGATTCATTTCTTAGAAACTCGGAGATAATGCAACTGCTTTATGTTCCTAAATACTGCAGTCTTGTGTTTATAAAACGTAACATAACGTCAGAGCCGTTCAAATGTTATTTTAAGCAGTTTTTAACGGGTAATTAGTCTGTGTTTCTCAAACCATAAATAAGCAAGTATAGCACATTGTAAAATATCTCTATGTTTGTGTTTCATTTGTTTGGTGTCCTGTGTATAGTAACACAAATTAACGACTAACCAAAGATTATCAATATATCAAACAAGCAAGTAACCTGGATGGAACTTAGAGAAACGGCCAATGGCCGTGAGGTTTAAAAAAAAAAACATGTTATGATTTATATAAGGTCACTAGTTTGTTTTGTCGTTGTGGTGTTAAACAGCATTGTGATATATAAATTGCTTCAATATATAGTTTCAATTCGAGTATTCTAAGCAGCCGATTTAATCTACATTTGATTTCGTATCTGGTAGAAGATTTTATTCTCAAGTTCCTTCTTTCCCGGAAGCAAGGTTTATTTTATCGAACATTTCGCTTTTCTCAGTCCCAGACATATGTTAAATTACATCGGCTGTTTTCAAAGCTCACGAGTGTGAAAATGATTACAGTCACGTCATTCTTTCTTCTCGTAGAAAAATTTAAAGACCTTTCACATTTTCGCTACAAGAGTTCTTACGAAAGTTGTTTAGGATTGTTTTAATTGGTTTCCCGCGTTTGTTACTAATTTATTTTAATATATTTATTTCAATGTTATTTTAGTCTTCTTTCTATGTATATTAAAATTATTCCGTTTACTTTCTTTATGTGCATATGCCTATCTGTTGCCAACTTATAAGTTTCAAACAAATGCACACACTTGGAAAAATATGCAATAACTGAGATATTCAATTTTTAAAATGAACTAGTAAACATTGTTAATATTAAAAGTTGGAATAGAATACCAGATATATTATACGCCAGAAACAATTTCAAAAGTATCTAGCTCATTTAAAAAATATTTCAAATAGTAAACCACTATTCTGGTTGCCGTATATTAGTATAAATAACAGTCACTGTCCCATAGTGCAATATTAGTATACAAAGATATATGTTTACAAAACGTACTGCTAATACTACTAATGTTACTACTAGTAGTAGTATTACTGTTGTTAGTAGTATAATTATAACATCCTGATATTTGAATATTATTCCATATATCAGTTTCAAAGTAAAAATCATGATCATGCTTCTTAAACCAATTGATCAAACGTCCAGCATTTAAGCTTTTATTTTACATAGTTTACCAAAAACAAGGCAAACTTCCATTGCAGACGTGAGAGGCTACTGAGAATTATATTGAACGTTTGCGGTGACATTCTAAATTGGAAGCTGTGCAGCGAGATCTTTGGTCACATTAGTTTTACATTTTAACATGTCGGTACAGTCGGAGAAGCAGAGAGCAAGAACGGTATTTCGAAAGCCGGCAAAACGAGAAAGAAAGCTATTTGAGTAGAATGGTCTCTGGCATTAGGGGCCCTCTATATTGAGTGTATAGGATTTTGGTGATTGTGGTTATGGTCGAGTGTATTTACGTCGAGCAACCACCAGAGCAGCAAGTCAATTGGAGTACATTCCATTGAAGTAAGAAATGAAAAATAGGTAAATCATAGATAGGTACTATTTAGCGATAACACAACTAGCTGTGTTCTACTAGTGTTTTACTAATACTAGTAGTACTACTAGTACTACTACTGCTACTATTTCTCTTAACAATGCATATGTTTTCTTACACAATATTGCTCAGCATGTCTCCTAAGCACTTCTTACTGAGTGATACATTTTTCTCATATCGAAGAGTAAGATGTCTTATATATTTCCTTTATTAAAGCGGTATTCTGGCAGAAATATAGAATAGCAATTTTGTATGTTTTACCGTAAGTTTGCTCAATTCGAGTTTCCTTAGGTGGCGTTTGGTAACTGTTTCACATTTCGATCCTGCATCTAAGTGTGTCACTCAGATCTTCCTTTAGTATTACTTTCACATATCTTACAGAATATTGTCTACTTGGATTTAAATATTTACCTATATTGACGTTCGTCCGTGTCCGCTTATTCCTATAACATAATAGTTTTACTTTTAACGCTTACATAACTCCGACTAGAGAAATATATATCTTGGTGTGTTACTCTTAGAAAAAAAAGAGATTCATGGACCCATTCATACACAATTTTCAAAGTTGTAAACACACGTTTATATCTCGTAAACAATCACAAGTGGTTTACATTTTTAAAATGCGTAACGTAATGTGATCTTTTCTGTCAAGAAATTAAAATGTTCAATAACTTTCCAGGAACTATGCGAAAAAGGTTCTTTGCCGTTATAAAACAATTATCTGATTTCTCTAGCTTTTTTATTCATTCGAGGTTGACAACTGAGGATGATTCGACGGATAATCCAAAACGGACAGTTATTATTTTCATTTTATTTTAACACAATAAAGACCATCAGAAAAAATTGAACAATTAAAAATGGACAATTGAACTAACGAATGGTGTTATCTTTAACATTGTTTTCATATATACATTTATATATATATATATATATATATATATATATATATATATATATATACATATATATATATATATATATATATATATATATATTAATTTTATAATCCATGGACACGTGTTTCTGGCTCACAGCCGTCATCAGCATGGCTAACTTACACAGAGATCGAACCCTCGATGTTTATGTCTATAGGCCAGTTCTACCACTGGGCCAAGACGCTCTATGTAGTAATATATATATATATATATATATATATATATATATATATATATATATATATATATATATATATATAACCGTACATTGAAAACTCTCGGTCATGCAGTCAGTCTAGCGATCTGTTATGCTGTCCGTTTTGATATTTTCTGAATAATTTATTGTGTTTTCTCGTTTATTATTTTATGTGCTATTTTATTAATATACATATTTATTAAATACATATTCATACATCATCCTTCATTTTAAAATTGACCGACGTTCTAACCAGCTATAGGGATTCGATGAACACAGCCAGACGCGTATTTTAGAAACAAAAACATCTTAATTGAATCTTATTTTAAGCTAAGTAATTAGCGATGTTTACAAGATTATATTTTTTAATCATAAAACTAATCGAAGGATACTTGTCCTAGGACATGTATCAACAATAAATGGTTTGTATTAAAGAGACGGTATTCGTTGCATAAATTAATTGTAAAGTTTTAAAAATTTTTATAAATTGACCATGTTACTCACCATTCTTACATATAATTTATATTTTGTAATTCATAATGATAACTCCCATACCAGTCATCCATAAGACGCTAAGACAATATTTTTTAAATTTATTTATTATTTGAAAATTGAAAATTATACAAAGTAATAGATAAGTATAACAATATGAATATCGGGAACAATAGTACACAAGGTTTGATTCCTGCTAAACATATGGGTGGAAACTAAATACATTTTTTAAAACACCTTCTTAAAATTGTTTCACTATGCAAGATTCAAAAATAATACTTTTAGGTGATGCTTATCTTAAAATTAATGAAAAATAAGGACGAAGTATTAAAAACGGAAATATCTATGATCTAGTACATTTAAGAAATGCCAATATATTGTGACATTTCTAACAGTAATATTTTATTGAGATTTCATTAAATAAACTACGTAGTAAATATGCAAACATATTTCCACTTATATTTTTTGGCACAAAACCAATTTAATGAATATATGTATTCTATGATGAATAAGTATCGAAAATACTATTCAAATGTGTACACTTTCATCTTTAAACAGTAAACACCATTTTTGTTATGTATATATAGATCAAATTAGTTGCAATTACACTTGTAAACACGACTATTTTATTCAGAACATTTAAGCATTACTACTCTTTGAACATGTGTACAATAATTATTTTGTTTAATCTTCTATCTGTCAAACGTTTCAATAGCCAAATACTAAACTCATTTCCGGTTAATGTTTAGGCGTATTTTTCCTGATTTTCTTACTGTATCATATCGCTATCTTCTGTCGAAAAAAATATTTCGACTGGTTGAAAGGGATGTATAGTAGAAGTGCAGTAATAATTAGTGAAAGTTGTAGTCTTGCGAAATACTGACGATTCGCGACTTCCCACCGAAATCGGGGAGTCAATTAATAGTTGAAACTAATGACGGATAATCCTTAGGGGGTAGCTGTGAGCTTTGTAAAAGCATAAAGAGAACATCCTGGAATAGGTTTACAGAGGTGTGGCTGAGAGCAACTCCTAATGTTAATTGCAGCTCTCTAGTAGTGAGGAAGATTTTATAACAATCGACTGCATTTTCTACTCGTATAAAAGGTTTGAAGTCATTAGGTTTCACCTTCCGGTCCACCCATTTTGTCCGCGTGAGCATCGTCATCTTTTTTTCACAAACTCCCGAACAAGAGAAAAGTAAAAAAAAAAGAGGTGATGTCAGGTAGGTTGTAGTTTGAAGTCCTACCCAGGCCCTTAATTTAAGCCGGAAGTAAGCTGGGTGTGCCCCGCCGGCGTTTGCGAGGAGTGCACTCAGGACAGTACTATTTATCTATCTCCGGCGTAGCCCTTTCCACACTCACACATTAAAAATGGAACCATTCGTTGCACCGACTACAGGCAATCATGTTCTCATCTCCTTGAGGGGAATTGCTGATCGGGCATAACCACAGTGTGGCCTCCTGTCTTATGGGGTTTCTCTGAATATTAGATTAGGAAGAGGAGTCTGCGGTTTGTCTAGCCTCATCTGGTGAAAGGGAAAGCTCCAATGGAAATAGATTTTTCAGAGAATGCACCACTAGTGCACCATCACTCTGCCTGATATGAGCCGACCTGACGATACCCCTGTCGGATCCTAAAAGTTCCAAGACGGACCCCGAGAGCCGAAAAAGTATTGGTTTAAGAGGGCTCTTGATGAGTACAACATCATTTACCCTTAATCGGCTTCTGTGATCGGCCTTGGGGTCTCTCCCTAAGACAGAAGAGATATTCCTCATACCACACATGCCGGAATGTTCCAACCATTTATTCCGCTGCATCATAGCCTCGATCAATTTTTTGCGACCAGAATGACCTTTATTTGTCAGGTCACCTGCTCCTGGCTTCAACATTAATCCAGGGTTTTCCTGGTCCCAGGAACGTACTAAGGGTCACGGCCTCTAGTGCTCGGTTTGCACATTCCCAGTAGGTGAGAGGACGATCATTGACTGCCCACTTGATGTCCGAAATGATAGTCAGCAGCGAGAAGTAACCCACTCGTCCCCTGCCTATGGTTTTGTACAGTCATGTTTTGACAGTTTGAATGCATCTCTCCCACACACCTCCATACTAGGGAGAATACAGGGGTATAGTGCGCAGTTAGATCTTGGAGGTGGCAAATTTCTCTTGGTATTCGTGAAACAGAGCGAGTCGGGCAAACAGCGTTCCGCTGCCTACAAATGTCTTAGCATTATATGAATAGAGTGCCTGAGGCACACCATTAAGGTTAGTGAACCTAACCAAGGCTTGCACGAAAGATAACATACCCATGGCAGACACCACCTCCACATGTATAGCTCTGATGGGCATGCAAGTGAATAGTAAAAGGTACACCTTTTCTTCTGTAGACCCGCCCTTGATCCAAAAATGTCCAGTAAAATCCACTTCAGTGTTTTGGAAGGGCTCTGCAAACTCGACCCGAAACACTGGAAGACTAGCCGAATTAGTGGGGAGAACAGATATTGAATTGTATTTTCTTCATAAATGGCAAGATGCGCAGGAAAAAGAATGGCCTCATTTTCTTTAGGAGAAGAACCAGTAACGGCATTTTACTTTAATGTATTAGTGTGCAAGGGATCCGCCTAACATCTTAGAAAGGGGAACGGAGCACGCTGCCAACACAGTGCAACGGGTAAAGCCATGTATACACACAAACACACACATATATATATATATATATATATATATATATATATACATATATATATATGTATATGCATATGTATACGTATATATATATTTATATACTTATATATATATATATATATGTATATATATATATATATAAATATATATATATATATATATATACATACATATATATATACGTATATATTGGTGCAGACAAAGTAATACTATTCTTTTTTAAGTATCTATGAAGAACTGACTTTCATATCACTCAGTAGTCTCAATAAAGTTCAGAACAAAGTTCAACAAGTACTCTGATGTTAGTCTCAATCGCACAGTGTATCGATACATGATGACCGTCTAGACTACATCATGCCCATTATATCAGAGATTCCCTTACATTATAGGATGTAAAAGAATGTGTTCTGTATCATATCCGATTTACGTGATTGGCTACTTGCTGATATTAGGAATTATACACCACTATTGAACTTAAAACACAAACTGAACTCCCAGTCGTGGTACACTCCTGAATGTACCTCTGCCATCGCTCACAGACACCATTATATCAAAAGCTTTCAACAAAATAGATGCTATGAAACCTAAGCCTCGTTTATGTCTGCCAGTAACTAATACAAAGGGGTTATAAAAACGCTAAATGAAAGTATGCCCGATTTATTACATCAAGAGGTGCCTTGCAGAAGCTTCGATCTCCCGAGTTCTGACGTATAACAAACAGCTTCATGAACAAAAGCGTATGTTCTATTCAGACCATCATCAATAGACCAGAGGCGAATTCGTCAGCATCTAACAAAGCCAAATATGTTATAAATGACTTTGCATAAAATGCCACTTTTTGCAATCAAAGTGTCCTACTTTCTGAATTCACCATATGACTGTAAACACCACGAATGGCATCTATATATCACTCCGAGATGTAGACGAACTTATCCAAAACAATTGTATAAATAAGGCAACTGGACCTGACAACATCCTAATCATAGAGATTTCAAAACTGCAACCTGAACAAGCTTCTTATTTTACAAAACTGTCCAATCGTTGCTTAAAAGAGAAGTGCTTCCAAACACTTTCTAAAATCTCGTCAGTCCATCCAATATTTTAAAATGATGCTTTCTGCATCTCTCTACATACCAATTAGTCTCCTATGCTCCATGCATAAGTTGCTTGAATCTTCGATAAACCAAGAGGTTGTAAACTACTTTAGCAGAAACGGCTTACTCAGCGGCAATCATCATGACTTTCGTCCAGCAAGACCAACAGCTTATGTACTGACTGTAATTTCACAGAAGATCAGTGAATCTATTTGCAAGGTCTTCCTTTCTAGAGCAATAGCTCTTGATATATAAAAAGCTTTTGACAAATTTTGACATAAATGTTTACTTCACATGCTTCCTAGCTTTAGAATATCTAGAGTTGTACTCTAAACAATCAACTCCTTCATCTCTGATTGATTTATAAAAGTAGTTGTTGATGGACAGAAGTCTTACGCACAGAGTATAGAACGCCGGCGTACATCAGGGCTCCATTCTGGGGCCGACCCTATTCCTATCATAGTTTAAATTCGTTGCATTTCGTTAAATATAGATCAAATACATTCTGTATTTGATGCTCATATTTTTGTTATTGCTATTTTAATAATACGTACTGGTGACCTTCTGCCATACTTTGATGTGAGGTATCCTGTATCGACGATTATGAAGCTAAACGCATGCAAATGATGTAACAACTTACCCTGTTTCACTAATGTATAAACACGTAATTTTAAAAGCAAATAACGTATGCATAAAAAGGATGGTGATTTTGTTCTTTTAATATACATACACATACAACACTATTTTGCAAATTAAATAAAAATAAGCAAGTAGTCTGAGAGTTTCGTTACTTAATATTTAATTTCTAAACTTTAACCATTTATTACACGTTTATTAAGCACATTATTCCATCCAGTATCATATTTATAAGATATAACATATTGTGATGTTAATTCATAAAACATTTGATTAATTACATCATGAATAGTAACAAATCGTCTACGGCAATATTTCAGTGATCGTAAAAACCTTTACAAAAATAAAACTAATGTACAAACTAATCGACCGATAATTGGTTTTCCTTTTAATATCTCGTCATCTCTAATTACAAAACGCTGTTTGTTATATGTTTAAATATTTATTATACGAGAAAGCAACCTAAGAATAGACAGACGCAGTATATCATGTTGGAAATAAAAAAAAATGAAACAATGAAAATTATGGCAAGTATATAAAATAATGAAAACATATAAAAATTTAATTTTCTCATTTTTTCTTCTCATTTTTATTTTTCATTTTAGAACTTGATCGATGGATTATAAATCTCATTTTGTAAAATTCTCATCTCTAATGCAAAATGAGTTATTAAATACGGCGTATTTAAAAAAATGATGAAACCAAAATATTTCACCATTCGTGTTAGTTGCGATTTGTAAACAATCGGTTCTAAAATCACGAGTGTTAAAGTTTATTCAATGAATATCCCCCTCATGACAGAAATCAGTTAGTTTTGCTATATATAATCGTCACATATCAAAAGTAGATTACACTCATTTTGGCACAATCTCAGGGTGAAAAATATCCTTAAACACCCAGATTTGAATTCTGTCATAAGGAGAGCAAATATTTACGGTTGGCATAGAATAATAGATTGTCAACTTACGCAGAAAAGCTTGAATATATAACGCAAACTACTACGTTTTGACTTGTATCCATTTATTTTGACATTTAATATAAGCATCATAGTGCACGTATGTCTATTATCACATGCATTAATAGCCGTTCTTATTTACTGATTATATACAACATTAGAAATTACCTACCAAACCAACGTAGTTGTAATTCATCAGATCTTAGTGTACTAGATACACCGATAGTAATTTAAAATGTTTCGGAAAAAAAAGTATGTATTACTCATTATAGCAAGATTAATGTGACTACTAACAATTCTTTTAATTATCACTATTTTATGTAGATCACATCATATTCTGTCAATGAATACGTTCTAGATAGATCACATATAAAAATACTCCAAAACTATTAAACTCTAGATGTGAAATAACAAACAAGTGTATACACATAATAGATATTACTCTAAAATTTACAATACATAATAAAAAAATAAATAAATTAAATAAATGAAAAACTAAACTGAACCAACACCTGGAATAGCCACTAATAACCAAAAATATAAATAAAAGTATTCCAAGAAGGTGTATTAAATTAAGTTCAACTGTTCATTCGATACATACACCTACGATGTACCTTATTCCAAGACAAAACAAAAATAAGATGATGACAAGTAAAAGGTCAGCCGAGTTTCTGTTTAGAAAAAGCAGTTCTCTGGTTAATTAAAAGATTACCTCGTTGCAGGGAATCAAAATGACATTGATTGGTTAGCTAGTTTGACTAAACATTACGTTGATATATAAACAGACTGATTAACAAAGATTCCATATACTTTAGCCTGACAAGTTCTACGGAGTTTAAACGCGGATCTCTGTGTAGCTTAATTGCTATATATATATATATATATATATATATATATATATATATATATATATATATATATATATAAATATATATATATATAAATATTCACAGAATAGAAAGAAAAGATTACATTCAGTTAAATTACATAAGCAATCAAATATAAATTACGGTTATATTCATAAAAAGCCAAATAAAATAAGTATAATTACGTAAGTAATAAATATATTAAGGTTTCCACACATACCAGTTTAAATACGTGCGCATGTGTATTCCATGGGTATCAAAGGATCAAATGGTGGAGATCAAATTACTATTCATATTGCCAAAAAGTGTGTTTACTACTAGGAAATGGATACAGCGAATAGGGAAAAAGTTGTGATACTTATTCCTTGCAGGTGGTTGTCTTGCAAAATGAAGTGAGTGTTCGACTCTCGAACAAAACGGGGAGATAATTGACATAGTTGTTCGAATAAAAATGAAGGGTAACAGAATAACAGTGGTTTCCGAGTAGAATGATTGGTGTGGGTAGATGTGTATTTGGTACGGAGAATTAAGTCACAATTGCAAAAACATGTTAGTAAATAAATAATTGTTAGGGGATAAGCTTTGTAATTGGCAGTAAGATAACTGCACAGTAGTTAGCATATAGTTTCAAGCGAATGGATATTAATTGGGTGAAAACCGTGTGTTTGGCAGATGAATAAATTAAACATTAGTTTTCAAGTAGACTAACATTTTGATAAAAGAGAAACCGTGTGCTGTTCAGGAAAATACTCTAACAATAGAATAAACATCAAACCAAACCAGTGTCGTCTGCTTGCCCCATACTTTATAAGAAAAGGATCCACTCACGCATGAGCCTGCCACTCATTGCTTGCGACACTTCCGATCGACTCTTGTTGTCAGTGTCAGTATCGTCACCTCTTTTTCAACTATATGGCTTAGAGCCGTCATTGAGCAGGTACTCTGCTCGTTAATTATTAATTCGAAACGTCCATTGCTTGTAAATAAATGAAACATCAATTTAGTTACAAGATACTATCTCACAAAAAATATGATTTATTTGCAGTATCTGGTCTATCTGTGCTTACCATTACTCCATATATCCACGCAGATAAACATATTTGTCTCTTAATATATATATATATATATATATATATATATATATATATATATATATATATATGTGTGTGTGTGTGAGTGTGTGTTTTTGTTTGTGGCTGACGAATATCCTTAACGCAGGATAATTACTAGTAGTGCTAGTTAAGAAAAAATGTATGCATTAAGTTTGTTTGCAGTCAAACTGACACGCTTTATTTACTTAATAAACCGATCAAGCAAACACCTATAATCACATGGAGAGTTGATAGAAAATAGGCAAGTAAAGGATGGCCAGAATGACTGATAACATCGAACTGCTGCATGAAAAAATGCATAAGAAAAACGAACAATCTTTTAATCGAGACATTGATGTGGCTTAATACAGAGATATATTTTTTAAGTCTGAGTAGTTCGACGGTAAGTAAAAATTATGTTGTTTTGTGATTCATATGACACATAAGTTGGTATATATATATGTATGTATATATATATATATATATATATATGTAATGTATATATATATGTGTATATATATATACATATAAATTTATATATGATGTCTATTTATGTATACATGTATATATATATATATATATATATATATATTTAAGTACAGATATGTATTCGTGCACGATGAAATATATAAGGCATTTTCCTATAAAATGTTAAAAGGATGTATGCTATCACATTGTATTTACTTTCCAACGAATATACACTATACGAATATATATATATATATATATATATATATATATATATATATATATATATATATATATGTAAATACTTCATTCATTTCGGACAATCGTCGCATATTTACTACTCTTTTTCTTCTATATCTAAATATATATATGTATATATATATATATATATATATATATATATATATATTAACATAGTGTATGGCTTATATTTCAGTAATTATCTACAATGTCTTATCTATAAAAAGTATCAATAAAAACATATAAGGAGAACACCACTTGAAAACTAAGTATAACACATGTCTACTTCAATCGATTTCCTGCAATTCCAACTTCTGTTTATCGGAGTTTAATCGAAATGAAGATATTCAGAGACTTATTGAAATGTTCACACCATAGAATATAATGCAATTTGCAAGCACTATTATAACATATCTAAGGTAAATCTTGCTAAATGTGTTTTAATTTGATGTTTAATTTTTTTTTAATTTTGTGGTCGTATAGTTGAGAATTTTTTAATTATTAGGAAAACATTTTTTGCCAGTCAGCAAATTATTTGCCACACCTATAAAATCAATGAATTCATTATTGAATATTTTTTGCCAGCTCCAGTGCTCCACATCTTAAAATTAGTAGGATCCCAGACCAGCGAAGAGAAAATACATGCGAACCATACATGTCAGTTGTTGCTTACATACTATTTCGCACATATATATTCTATTATAAAGTGTTAAGGTTATATAAAGTCATTATATAAGAATTGTAAGATGAATCAATACATCGAGTAGAAATGTGATCGAGATAAATCTGTTTTCTTTTACTCTGAAGAAAAGTTTTAAATGTTTATTTGCAAAGACATGTTTCCAGTAAACCTTAAATACATGTCTGTTTGTAGCGTTTATTTACGGATAATGGACTACTTAATAAAAGTCAAAAGCCTATCAATAAATAAAAGAGAGGAAAACAAGAAAATACGGAAAACAAGTACGTCATGCATTTACAAGTTTGATGGCTTGATCTTTTATCTCTGCTGCCAAATTGCAACAACGTCTGCTGTCGTATTCATGCAAACACAGCAGGTTTATTCACTTATTGCTTGACTACTCAGAGGTTCACATTGTTTTAAGTATGTTCACCTCTTTTTTTCTGTAATGCTTTTTCATGGAAGAACCAAAGTAAAGATGTTTGTTTTTGTGCTGTCAATTTTATTTTAGCGTCCAAGTCATAGCAATCTTCTTTTTGCAATTACATTGAAAGAGTGAACAGGCCAGACGAAAGTCTATGTCAACCGTGTCAAGTACGGGATACGTACACACATCATGAAAATTGAACATATGAGATAAGGTCAAGCATCTGAAGAGAAATGTCTATCGACTAATGTGTCAGAACTTCTGTCTTTCTGTCTGTCAAGCGGATCATTAAAATAACGTATGAAAGACCCAGCATAGTTAAAAAGCGTTCAACCATATATATATATATTTATATATATATATATTTATATATATATATATATATATGTTTATGTCGCCTTTTTTCAGTCTGTTTTTGTTAAGAGATACTGTAGTGCATTCATGCTTAAGTTCTGAATAGACTACCAAACATATTAATACTTGCATATTGCTAAAAGGTTATGAAAGGTCATCGTTCATCTACTGCTCTATACCGCTGAGGGTTTAAATAAGATGTACATTTTCAAACGCAGATAAACTGTAGGTATCTTATATTTTTAGTTGAATACAAAAAAACGTCAAATGCTCAATGATGGTATGTTTACCTATTTTCTTTAACATATATATATATATATATATATATGTATATATATATATATATATATATAATTATTTCCACAATCAGAAAACGCCGCAGCCCACAACCTATGAACCTATAGGTTGTGGGCTGCGGCGTTGTCTGATTGTGGAAATAATTATATATATCATCTCACATTCAAGAAATCTTATATATATATATATATATATATATATATATATATATATATATATATATATATATATACATACTGAATTTAGTGATTTGATGAAAACTCAATGCTTCGAATACTGAATGATGGTATGTTTACATATTCTTTTTAACATATATATATATATATATATATATATATATATATATATATATATATATATATAGGACAGTTGTTAATTATATTCCAATAACCATGGTTTGTTTTATTACTTTTATTTTAATTTTTTTCACATTTCCAAAAATTCCAAATTTCTGTGACATATATTTAACGGTCCGTTTCATTTGTTTTGAGACAAACAACATTTGTATGTTGATATTGTCTCTGCAACACCACAAAATCATCAGAAAAAGTTCACAAATAATGAAAAAGCTCTTAGATTAGAGTGTCTTGAAAAACACCTACATCATACATCAGTTTCATTTTAGGGTGAAAATAAACAGAAAAACAAACATTTTTTTAGAGCAAACACTCACACGTATGCGATCAAACTAATCCGTCATTTTGATTTTGAGTTTTCTTCGTTCATAGCTAGTATCTCCTAAAAGTGCGAACAGTTTTATTCGGTAATACTTGCTAAAATATTTAATATGTACTATAATTCATTTATAAAGTTCCAGTTTATTTAGAGATAATTTATTTTTTATTAAAGTTACCTTAATGTTTATTTAAGTCGTTCGGGTGCGAACCTGATTTAAGCAGATCATTATAGAGCTAGTCTCATTGTGTCAAACCGTTCATTCAATCAACTATTAAAAAAAGTTTCTTCTACATAAGTGTTTATATGGAATTGATATATTTTTTATTAATAAACCCTTTCTTACAATATTGAGGTAAGCTTACCTTCCCAGAATTAATCACTCAAGTAGTAAGTCACTAGTTAAAATGCGAAACTAAGAGGGGGGTTATATTCACGGCGAAATATATCCTCCATATTTAGCCAGACTAGGATTCTGAAACATAGAATGGGCATTATATATTTATTTATTTATTTAATTTCTTAAAGTATTCAAAGGATTCAAAAGTAGGTATACGGGGATCTGTACCTTAAACATAAATCTTTACTATGTTTTATTTCCAAATCGTACTATCTAGTGAATTGCTTAGACAAATATACGAATGTAAACAATTAGAGTATTACTTTAATATTTCCATCTATTATTTAGTTTTTTGTCTCCAGTCTATTAAGTATCATTATGCTCATTTATATACATTCACAAATATGCTTAGTATCCATCAATAAATTCATACCACACACACTACATAAGTATATAGATACATATATACATATATATATATATATATATATATATATATGCCTATATATATATATAAATATGTGTATATATATATATATGTTAGTATACACCTACACGATAAAAAACAAGTATTTATTTTTCTTCTAAAACTATAAAATTAAGCTCACATATGCTAAACATTAATTCACTCTAAACAATTAACGTGACTAAAATAGGAATTAGATTATTCTTGTTTATTTTTCTACGATGAAGCTTTTTTCAAAATCTAATATTAGGTTGTACGTACTCTTACATTTATCTATCAACATGCCTACGCGCATACATACAATAAGAGATCCGAACGCAAATAAAAACGTACAATCAACATCTACAAAACCTCCACAAACAACCACTACAGAAATGATTGTATTTCAACAGATTACAAGCCTATGAATATTTGTGTTAAGTAATATGATATAAAAATTGTTTCCTATAAAGGGAAACTTTACATCGAAGTTCAGTTATAATATGTTTGTATCTTTCCATTGCTTAAGGTTTCAATATAAGTGAATCGGAACTATTACGCTCAACATCCAAACCTCCGACATACATATATATGCACACATAAATACATACACACACAATATATATATATATGTACATATCCGAATAAACAAACATACACATGCATACACCATATATATATATATACACATATATAGACACATTATTTATATATCTATTTATTTATTTATTTATTTTATTTCTTCATTTATCCATTGAACATTTATTTCGCATAATATTTTAGATGATACTAGTGTTATTAGTTTATACTCCTACCAAAGAGATAGCTTACTTACTATTTACCATTTCTCACCTTATTAATACAGATCGGAAAAACCAAGAGGAAAAACACCTATTTCAATTACTTATTGATGTTCTAATAATCTAGCCTTCTTACTATTTTTATTATGTCAGATATAATTTTAAGTACTTCAGTTATTTCAGATTATAAGTGATGTGCTCTATATGTAAAAGATTTATATTGATGTATTAGTACTCAGTTATCTAGTATTAGGTTTATGTTTTTGTATTGTCAAGAAATAATTATGTTGTTCCTATACATTAGTTACTTACATACTCTTGTTGATGAAAGGGTTACCAGCACAGGTATTTTATATGGGTCTGTAGTGGGATAGAATGTATGCTGTTCTATGTAGGCAGTTCTGAATCACCTCCTGTCTTTTATTTAATAAATTATCTTTAGACATAACTATATTGTAGGATTCTAGAATACAAAGGTGGCATCTCTTTGATTTGTTAGGTCTATATTTCCCTGCTCTACCTAACATACACCATTTAAGTTTGCATTGTATGCTTTTGCAATTTAGTTCTCTTAGATTCTGAGCAAAAGTCGTAGGAATCTTTTTTGAATTTGTATTTGGTTCTTTAAAAGAGTGTATATGGTTTCGATATATGTCCTTAAAACTACAGCCCGTCGAACCAATGTATGTTTTAATTCTGTGTTCCTCTATAACGTTACACTTATACACTATATCTGAGGTTAAACAATTCCCCTCTAAAGGGCATTCGCTAATGTTTCTACAGTTACATTGGGATTATTATTCTGATTCTGAACTGTGCTGGTATCTAAGTTACTATTCTTTTTGATGTTCGTGTTATTTGAACTTACTATAGTTGATGTGAAGTTTATCGAAGTTGAAAAAGATAGCTTAACTGTATTCTTATTTATAAGTTTGCCTAGTCTACTATCTCTAGGAAAATTTCTCTCGACAATTTTGCTAAATTTTCTAGGTATGTAAGTAAGGACATTTAATCCAAAAGGGGGGTTGAACCATAGTGAATTTCTACGTCTGTTTTTCTTCCCAGTGTTTTTTTACTACGGATGGTGGATTTGTTGATCCTCTAGTGTTAAGTTTAGTACTAGGTGCAGTAATCTGCGTATTATTAGTATGTATTCTCCTATTGATTTTTCTGGGATTTCCCATAGCCATGTTATATGATATTATGTGTGGTGTATTTCTATGAGTCCCGGGGTTTACATTATGCTTCAACGGGCTTTCGTTTATGTAGCTTATTTTCTCAGTGTATCCAGATCTGGCTAATGCTTCATTATAGTAATCTTTATTTTTATTGAATAGTTATTCGTTAGATGATAGTTTTGATATTCTCTTAGAGATACTATGGATTATGGCTTTCTTAATTGGTCTCGGGTGATTAAAATTAGAATCTACATAAAAAAGAGTTTGGTTTGGTTTATGATATGGTTCATATGTTCTATTGTTTAGGTCTAAGCAGATGTTTAGGAAGTTAACTATCTTATGGTTTAAGTCTATTGTTACCTTAAGGTCCAAATCTTTAAAGAAATTGTCTATATCCTCCTTAGTATTCTCTAACCTTCTATTGCCAGAGTTGACGAAGAATAGAGCGTCATCTCTGTATAAGCCGCCCCTAAGTAGTGGTAATTCTTTATGGAGCTCCTTCGAAATGTAAAGGCCTACCAAATCAGTTACCTGTGAAGAGTCCTGTGAGCCCATAGTAATGTCGAAGTTATTCTCTCCATTTTTTCTTGTCCATAGTTTGTTATTATACAGAATCAAAGTTCTTCTAGCTAGTTGTATAATATCGATCTCTAGTCTTGTTATATCCGTTTCTATTCTAGCCATATCAAGGGTTTTGTCTAGAAGTATAGGGGATATTGATGGGTAATATGCATCAATGTCAAACATGAAAAACTGATCGTGAGATTATTATTAAAATCGTCCTTATGGTCCTTTAATGTAAATCTAGGGAATTTAGGAGTATATATTTATATGTTGTTATCTATATTGATCTTAGAACATTCTTCCAAGGCCGTAGAATTGATATCGCTGAAGTTATTTACATTGGCTATTTTATAGTTTTTCAGTAGTTCTTTCATAATCAAATTATTATATGTTTCAAAGTTCATGCTATATAAGTTCATTGTTTTGTCAGCAGGTACTATTAGGTCAGTGTTATTATTTATTTTTCTAAATGCTTGGTTTATTTTGTTAATTGTAGGGTGGGAGTAGTTACATCTCCTTTTAAACTTCAAGGTTCCTATCATGTTAAACAGGTCTTGCTCAAAATTCTCCAGAATGTTCAGTGCTGATGGACATTTACGCGTCTTGATGTTCTAAAATTTGATGTACGTCTTTCCGGAAACCTCTGATGGCATATCATACTCAGGAGTATCCACTGTGCGTATATCCGGTTGATCGATTCTATGTTCACCCTCATGGGAAGTGTGGTGATGGATTACCTTCAAACGTACTCTTTTGATGAAAGACTTAACTGCCTGTATCATGTCTTTTGTGTATGATTCATGACTTGGAATAACTATATTCTTTGGTGAGAATGTTATTTCCTCCTTGGTGAACATAGTTAAGGGAGATAAAAAGGACGGATAATCAGCTCAATTCGAGGAGCAGTAATAATGAATTATTAAAGACAATATATGTACTATCATATATCATCAGATCCTTTTACTTTGTAGTCTCCTTTGAAGATTCAGCTCAATGTTTGTCAATTATTGATAACAGAGCAAAATATAGAACAGTTTTTTTATTATATTCAAAATACCATGGTTTGTTTTATTACTTTTATTTTTATTTTTTTTCACATTTCCAAAAATTCCAAATTTCTGTGAGATATATTTAACGGTCCGTTTCATTTGTTTTGTGCCAACATTTGTATGTCAATATATATATATATATATATATATATATATATATATATATATATATACTACGATACATCACAGAGAGTGAATACTCAATTTAGTGATTTGATAAAAACTCATGTCTACACAAAGATGGTGGTCGAATATTAATGCAGAATCTTAGATGTTCAAGTGAGTTTTGATTAACTACAGAATATATATCCTCATTGTAAGTTTCAACATAAGACACTATCTGATAAAACTTTCCCACATGGCAAATTTGTTTTGTGAGTGCTCGAATATATGTGCAGTTTGAAATAATGAATATTCCGAGGAACGTGTTAATGAATAATCACCTATAATCTGTGCTTCGTACTTACAACATAGTCAGTTACAATCCGGCAATGTAAATTATAGATAAGAAATATTTTATCAATGGTTAATATACTATTAATGGTTAAAGTCATTCTTCTACTTAAAATAAAGTTTAATTACAACACCATCTTCACTTCTACGTCATGTGCATGCTATACTAAAATGTACCTGGCACTGAGAGTTACACTCATATTCGTTAGTATTGAAAATAGCTATTTTTTGTAGAATAACTACCTTCTCAGGATAACCATTGCTCATACGAATTATCGCTATGTTGCGAAGATTCCCCTGAGACCTAGACTTAGGACAGATTACAAGGGCAAGTGTTACTAAGTTTTTGATTAAATTGATTTTCTCATCCGGGGGGATAGCGAATGATATATTGACAGGAAAAAGTCGGTTCTTTGTAGAATCTTGTATAAAACACATGCGTTGAGTAAAAACGCTTCCGCATATACATTCTTGTAAAAGTTGAATTTATTATATCCAACATTAATTTGAAGGGGGTTGAATAATTGGTTAGTGTATTGTGCTTTCGTCTACACTATTTTTATGTATATTAATAAGGGTTTTACTTACTACGAAAACACATAGTTAATGTCACATTTAGATATGATATGGCCTAGCCCGTATCTTTAACCCTACTGTTTGTTTACCTGTTAGAGTTGGATGATGATTCTATTGTTATTATATGAAAATAGATACAAAATAATACAGATATGTTTAGTTTATATGTTATATTCTTTGTTTAAGGTCTGGAACTATTATTATCTTCTAATAATCAATATTAATAAATTGACACCCGTTTACGGTTGGTACCAGGACTCTGATCAGATAGATCGTTTTTATATAGTGAACTGTTACATCTACGGACTTAGAAGAAAGGTATACCTCAATAATTAACGTTTGAAATGCTGGAAATACTTGTAGTACTTTCAAGTCACCACATGATCTATTTAATGCATATCCAATAATTACATCAGTTTGTTTTAGAATTGTAGGTGTAAATGATATGTATTCTAAGTAGTGTGTAACTCGTCTCACATGAGCCATGAATGACACTAACTTTTAGGATGATACACGATTCTCATCTTCAAATTGCTTAACAATTGACAGTGCGATATAATCACAGGGATAATTGGTGATTATGTTGAACTAACATTCTCAATAATAATTGTTAGATCTTTAAATGAATACTTTTTTTACTCAACAAAATTAAGTTATAATATGCGGTTTTCTATGAATTGGTTTTTATCATTTGTTTCGTAAAATATCTTCAGAACGTATTGTTTGTGTATTGCAAACGACATAATCTCACGGGGTCATGATACACTTATCTAGATGCTGATGAATAAAACATAAAAGCTAATCGGATTTTCATTTTTATTTAATAATTGTTAGGTTTCCAAACATTGCACGTTCATCGTATATGAATAGCGATTTTGTTCGTCCGTCTGTGTTTTTACCTATCACGATTTTTTAAACGTTGTAAATACATTGCGTTATGGTGAAGAATATTACATTTAGCTCATCGAATATTCTATTTTAATATCATCTAAATATGAATACATGCACATCTTACTTAATTATACTTACATGAAACACTTTTAGTTTTACATACATATAAAAATACAATATATATAGTAATCTCTAATCTAAAAAAAAACAAGCACTGTTTATGTTCTAATTAATTAATATTCTGTAATACACAATTATAATTACTATTGCCAAATTTAATTATATATTTATCAAACTTTCCTCCATGGTAAAATGATTATAATTATTGATATAATTAATTAAATAGATTATATACAAAAAAACATAGCGTTTTAAAAACACTTTTAAACGTTCAGCTTCAATCGAGATATTTACACGAAAAGTTCCGGCGTTGATGTTAAGAGAAGATATCCTACATTTCGATCTTAGCGAAAAGCTGATGAGCAATAACTAAATATTTATTGTGAGTAGATATTTTGTAATTAATGCAAGAAGAAATATTTAGTGGAAATTTATTAAGTGTTGACAGCGCTCCTAGGAATACGCTCCTCCGTTTTAGGGGTTGTGGGGAATTTCCCTCATGCATTATATTTTTCTTTATATTTAAAACAAAGAAAAAACTTTTCAAATTAATACATATATAAAATTAAAGACTGAAGGGGCAAAATAGACATTTCCGTTCAATTGTACTATATAGATTATCACAATATCTCACTTATTTATTTTTATTAGTGCGCACAATTTGAATAACAGTTATTCATTAATCGAAAATAGATATTTTAATCCCGTAATAAAAATCGAATTTTATTTTACAGACGTGAATATCGAACTTTTATGAAATGATTTAATGGCTGGCGGCTATTTTTTTAATTTCCTATTAGTTTTTTCGCGCTTGCGATCGATTAAAGCACACTAAGTTTGACTTCATTGTATTTATGAACACATTGTGTTTATTTGTATACCGATAAAAAAGAAAATAAGTTTTACTTTATTTTATTTATAAAAGTATTGTAGGATCTGCGTTTTAGCTTGATCCATAAATAAGGTAGTTTACCTTTTTAGTTATAAACACCATATTTGAATATGTATTTTGCTTGCACTACGTATTGTATGTTGTTCTGTCACAATCATATAATACTTCTAGCCTTGAAAAACATACTTCATTGTACTTCTTTACCAAGCCACACTGGAAACACGTTAAAACAAGTTAGACAATTAGAATCCTAAATTATAAGAAACACGTATGACTTCCCAAATTTTTCTGAATTGTTTTTATGTGAAACAAGGTGGTATGCGTGAGTTTATTGGTAAAAGTATATTTGGTGTCGTTTGTTTAGTAAATCTGTGTTATTTACTGCTATATATGCCATACACGTTTTCTTTGTGTTGAGTTTATTTTTTAGCAAAACGGAAGACGTTCGATAGTTCTTTGGTTTAATCATTTTCCTTAAGATGCATATATGTGTCATACACTGTATACCAGTGAAGAGAATAACTAGAAAGAAAAGAGAGAGAAAGAGATGTTCCTTATATAGTCGGGATAAGTATCGTACAGAAACAAATAATTCAGATGTGGTGTTTTTTATGAAGTTGTTCTTGTTTTTGTTCTTCATTACCGACACATTGAGATCATACCACTTTCAGTGCAAATACAATTTATTGCCCAGATGTGGCTCGGTTGAAAAATAACAGATCTGTGTGTCGGTTAAACTCCGATCAGCTTTAAATTCGAGGTACACGTATAAACAAATCGATATAACGCAGACCCTCTATGGAA
This sequence comes from Sepiola atlantica, assembly GCA_963556195.1. Classification (NCBI taxonomy): domain Eukaryota; kingdom Metazoa; phylum Mollusca; class Cephalopoda; order Sepiida; family Sepiolidae; genus Sepiola; species Sepiola atlantica. The sequence goes on along the minus strand of OY744521.1, from coordinate 20,793,367 downwards.
AAACAACCTTTTATCATATGCCTACGAAAATGATCATGGCAGTTTTCAAAGGTACTGAATATGGAAATCAGTTTAAAAAGAGCCTATCTTTTAAATATTATTTGTTAACATATGTCTGTGCACACATCCAACATTAACACAATTCTCTTAGTTTGGGTTTCATAGCAATCAGATTTTATGATCAAAAGTTGTAAACAAATAATTAATTAGTCGCATACGGACACGCACTCTTCGTAATTTATTTTTAAAACATTATTTGGAAACGGTCACGATAGATTTTCTTGAATGTGTCCTTTGTAAAACGAACGATAATATAAACAAATACATGTGATTTTCGCTGGTGCCGTTCTTTCCGCTATGAGTAAAACGCATATATTCTGCTAAAATTCAATTATATGATGTGGGGATCTTAATATGCGCTCTCGTGCAAGTTTGTCTATGATAGTATAAATATTAAATATAAAAAAAAACACATGAACGGTTATTACCTTAAATATAGTGAATGATTACGCCTATAGTACTTTAATATTCGAAATAATATCACGGTATGTTTAACATTGAATAGCTCTGCCACAAACAGGAATGGTACATACGTTGGATCATTTATAGTGCGTGTATTACATTGAGTCAGATTCGAATCACGGATGCGTTATGGTAAGTAAAGTAACATTGATATCGATCTTAATTGACTCCAAATAACACTCGATTCGTGGTTGTGTTTTTTCATGAAAATAACATGCGTTACGACATGCAATTTAATCCAAATAGGATGATGGCGAATTGCCACGCTTTACAATACGGTAACCGACACCTTTTATGTCCGTCCCTTCTTACGCTTTCAATCTGCTGTCCAACTAGAGACTTCTCTAAATAATTGTATTAGAAGGAATGGTGATTGTGCGGATACGTTAATGCCGAACAACGTATCCTATTTTGAACAGCTTTGTTGGGTTTAGTTCTACGTGGACGACAACGTGTGTAGATAACACAGTCGGAACAAATTAAATATATTGCAATGGTGCGCTTCAGTTGATAATTAACTCCCAGATGAAAAATTGCATGTAGTGTTGCAAAAGTGTAGAGCACACTCACCTATTTACATTAAGTTTACAAAATACTAAGCGATAGAAAATTGTTCCGAACAGCCCCGAAATTTTAGTTATCCGCAAAGAGATCATTAGAAGAAATCTGTTCATATTTTAACATAAAATATTTACGACAATGTGTGCAATAAACCTAACGATTACTGGCTACGAAACTAACAGGGACTATTATAAAAACATGCAATTGGAATATATTACCCAATAAACAATGTTGTATTGCTTTACATATTTTTTAACAGTTCACAAAGGAATAATATTATCGATGGGGTTCCTATAGGATATATCAATTCATTAAATTTTGAAAAGTGTAATAAATATGCAAGCTGTAAAATCTTATTTTTATTAAAATAAAACATGCCAATTGAATCTAAATGTGTGCACGTTTTAACAGATTTATTTCAAATACACCTGACTAGACACACTCCTTACAATTTAAGAAATGTGTATAACGGTTAGCTTAACCCTAACCTTTGGACAATCTTATATGTCATGACACGTAGATAATTATATTACTACGGTTACTAATAGTACGGGAAAATTAATACTAGGTATAAGAATACAAACATTAGCCATTGGTTTCACAACATTCTTGAGTTATGATACCATTTCGTTGAGATTTATTGCTACTGTTAATTGAATGTGTTGCGGTACTCTTTATTTAAAAAAAAACACATAATGAATATGTTTTTAAAGATTGATCGTTTCTTAATTTAAATTGTATCCTTTAACAAATGCAATTATGTCTAAAGAGAGAGTGTATCGTAGGTGTCTATATCAATCGACACATCTACTGAACCTTGTCATATCAATTAGTCTCAAGCCTTATAAGTATTATATATCATTATAACCCCTAGTAAAAGGTTGACATCGTGCACTTTGTTGATTAAATAACATACTAGTATATATTACGAGTTAAGTAAGTTAAATATTTTTAATTGTTACATGTAAAATAGGGAACATGGGAAATACTTTAAAAATATTTTTAAAATAAGGTGTTGCTTGAATACCAGAAAGGAAACTAAAGTGTGTTAATTTCTATTTTAATACTTTCATGATTTGGTAATATATTCAATTGTTCGGAAATTTGAGTTAACGTTTATATTAAAGTTTAATTGAACATAAAATAAACAAACTAATTCAAAAATGTTTACTTTATACCAAAGAAAGCAAAAACCGAGTAAGGCTTTAAGTAAAATTTTGTAAACTTGAAGATGACTTAAATATTACGTATTCTACGTGTTAAGATCACACCAGAAATAGGATAGTAATTTTCTGCAAATTAAACCGCTTTGATTTTTTTTTAAATATCATAAAGTAAGTCAAAAATAAAAATCAACATTGGAAATAGACATCGATTAAAAATGTTGAAAAGTCTACATAGCTTTTCGTCAACTGTTTAAAATATCATACGCCAGCAAATAATAAATATTGCATATCAAACCCTTCATAATTATGGGTGCATGCTAACAACAGATTCGGTTTTTTTTTGTTTCATTGATTTATTTTCTCGAGGTTTTTAATAAAATATGAAATGTCACCAAAAGCAATAAAAAAATAATTAAAAGTGTAAAAAACTGTTGATCTGAAATTAGGGTGTAGAATAGATAAAGGCAATGTAACATTGCGATAGGGAACACATAGATCATGTAGCTACAGAGATGTCTCATTAGCAGTCGACCTAACTTAGTCACGTCTTCCCTAGAAGTGAAGTATTGCACATATGTTTAAGTAAACGATTATGTAAGACACCGATAATATAATACAGGTTTGAAGTGAAGGGACAATGTTTTACCTATAAAAACAATCCTAAAATCGAAATCCAATAAACAATCCTAATGTTTGGTTTTCGATAATGAAACAAAGTATATATCGATAGATTCCTTGCCATTATGCACAACTACGCTACATATATATAGCTATATATAAATATATATATGTATAAATATATATATATATATATATATACATATATATATGTATGTATATATATAAATATATATATATAAATATATATATATATATATATATATATATATATATATATATATATATATATATATATATATATATCACCGAGGATAAGACCCGTTGAGCCTAACCAGAACTAAATAAGTGATTATTTTTTCTGCGATGTTTTGTGAAAACCCGAATCATTCAGCCCTAAGAATGAGGAGCAGCTAACGTCGTAAGAGGAGGGATGGAGGATTAACTAATCACCAAGATTAATATCAAATTTCACATTCGCGCTTCTCCTTTGTCTTTTACTATTTATGTTTATTGAGAATGTTTGACAACTTCCAAATCATTTTATATATGTTATTAGCCTACTTGAGAACATATTTACCTTCCCATATGTATAATCATTTATGTGTGTGCGCTCGATAAGGTACGAATTTTGTTAAGCGCACACCCATATATATATATATATATATATATATATATATATATATATATATATACATATATATATATATATATATATATATATAGAGAGAGAGAGAGAGAGAGAGAGAGAGAGAATGAGAGAGAGAGAGAAGGAGAAGAAGAAGGAGAGAGTGACAGATCAGGGAAATAGTCAAACATATACAGAGAAAGGAATTTCTATGTATACTATTACCTTTAAGCTAATTACCAGATAGTTATGAAATTATGTAATGTAACCCTATTTTGTAACATTTACATTTAGTAGGTCTGCATAGAAAGTTTCGAACACCAAAGTGGCTAGCACCTAGGCTAGTATAAAGGTTCTCTCAGTAGGTATTTTGAGATGAACCCTTATCAATCAATTCCATCTATGATCATACCTAAACGAGGAATTCTTAAAGAATAAACTAAGTAGCTTATATCAAAATACCTTTACTACTCTCTCTCTTGCAACCTTTGATTCGTTTTATTCCAGTTCTTAGTGGTTTCGTCTCGTTTCATATCACGAAGAAAGAATCTCATTACTTTCAGAGATATATGAATATGGACAACCTTCTACTACATACACAACATCCGAAACACTAAGTAGACCTCGACAAATTTTCTTTTTAGGTAGATACACCTCATGTGCGATTCCTTTATTTGTAAAGGCCCTACGCATTGTAAGCATTTTCAATGTTTTATTATAAAACAGTTTGTTCATCTACATTCCAGTCAAGTATACTCGCAGTATATCAAATGATAACTACTACTCTTGCATTGATAAGATAGATTGTATTTCGACTGTTGAGGTGCAATTGAAGAATATATCTATACTCTTTTGTTGTACCTGGGTGTTCATGTCGTTGTTTTTAATCTTATCCGACTCCATTATTCCCAAGTATTTGTAGCCCATCTCACTCTCTACATTCTTTATCAGATCTCTTGTTGAGAGTTCAAGACTATCTGAGTTGACAAGTTACCCATTTTTATAATATGCCTGAGACATTTAGTGATGCCAAATTCTATTCGTATGTCGTTACTACATAATTATACCGTATTTATTAGGGTATCAAGTTTTTTTTCATTATTCCCCAAAAAGTGTAAAGTAATCGATGAACAGTAAGTGGTTGACGGTAGAACTTCCCTACGAAGGTGCATACCCTCCCTTCGTATTACGTAAGATACGTGTAATTTGAATCAAACTAATGACAAAAAGCAAACGGGAAATCTTCAAGCATTTGTTTATCTATTAATTAGGCACCATACTAAATGCTTTCTTATTATCTACGTACCCCATCGCAAGGGTAGGTGTTTTTTTGTTTGAAGTTTCTCAGGATAATTTAGTCGATAAGAACCTGATTTGTAGTGTCATATGATATTTTATCGGCAGTCTTTATGTTCCTAATGCAGCTAATTGATTTTGTCGAAATGAGCATACCTACTTCCAGACAATATCCTTCTGATAAGTTTACACATAACTGAGAGGCAAGTTATTGGTCTAACGTGTGTTAATTCACTCTTTTTTGTCATGTATTTTATGATCAAGACAGTGGTTGTCTTTGTAAGCAATTCATGGGATCTTCATGTCGTCAAACAGGTATTTATCATTTCTGCAAGAAGCAGGTAAAGACGCGGGAGGTGTTTAAGTCAGTATCCCTGGAACCCGTCAGGTCCAGGTGCTTTCCAATTTTAAAGATGTTCAACCCTATCTCTCTTAGCATCACAACTGTGACTGTAATATTGATGTGTCCTTCTATTCTAGAGGGCATTTCCCTTCTAAGATCTTTGATCTATTCTGCATCATATTGATGCTTTACTTCCTTTTCACAAATGCATTTTAAAGAGGCACGTGATTTGTCAGTCTCAGGTATTATGTCATTCCATATTCCAATTCCTTCTAGTTGCCCAAAAATGGAGTATATGGTTGTTCTCAAACAGTATGTTTTACCGATACTGCAAAATGTTGGTCGCTGTAACGTTTAACATTTGCAGTCTTATCTATGACCGTTTTTTAATGACATACTTGAAACGTTTTCGGTGCATGTGAAACTTCTTTCACAAGCACTCTTACTTTTATGTTGGCCATTTCCGACAGCTTGCACTTTACCTTAACCCTGTCTAAGTTCTTTTATCTAATCATTTTAATGTTCCCCCATACAAGGCCATTTTTTCTCTGTTTTTGCATCACGAGTAGATTTGACACAGTATTCGCAGCAGCTTTAATAACTTTATCACAGTCATCAACGTGTTATACTAATAAAACTAGCAATACTTCATTCACCTTAGCGGTGAGATTTTTAAGACTTTTTCTATTCACAAATCTCAAATTCGGCGGCTGTTCTAAGGTGCAAGCTCTTAGGTTCATGTATTGTAATCTGATAATATCAATATCTCATTCGGACCCTCTATGTTCTATCATATGTTTTACGATTGCATCTGTGAGAACATCATGATTTCCTATGTTTTCTCTCTCAAAGTTTGATGTTGTTACTACCCTGGTCTTCTCTTAAACTACATCAAGTGTATAACTCTCCACAAGCTCGGTCTAAGTCTTCACTGTGTACTTTACTTTTCAGTTCTTCTAAAATCGGATACAAAAAAACATTAATTTTAATTACCCGGGCTTGCCCCGCTAAATTTTAGTGAGGACAATTCAAACAAGTCTTGTCTATATCGTCTTCATGAGGGGCACTATTCGAAAACATTTACTCATTATTCTATGTAAGACTTTAATGAAATTAGTTCTAGTTTCTGTGCTAGTGTTTCAGAAGGTTTCGTTTGTTTACATCTTGGGAATCCTCGCCGTTCCCATGCCGTACGTGGGACCAGTACTTTACATTCCTAAACCTCTAACTTCATTTTAAGTTTGATAATTTGAAATATTTATATTAACCTTATTATACGGACATGGTTTTGTGTTGTTTTCATTCACTTGTATTTTTATTTAGATACCACCTCTAGAAGAGTTGCTAATCAAAGCTTAAAATGCAATCCTGACTATAAAATGTAGTTAAACTCCACTGAATGTCAACATGGGATTTACAAATGCCTTTGCATTCTATCAAGTATTTGTTATCCAAAGAGATGCTGCGTTCGTTATGGCTTACCAATGATCATCTAGCCCCTATGCCAGTTGGCCTGTGTCTTAGATTATTATTATTATTATTATTATTATTATTATTATTATTATTATTATTATTATTATTATTATTATTATTATTATTATTATCATCATCATCATCATTATCATCATCATCATTATTATTATTATTAGTATTATTATTATTACTACTACTACTATTACTATTACTATTACTATTACTATTACTATTATTATTACTATTATTATTATTATTATTGTTGTTGTTGTTGTTGTTATGATGATGATGATGATGATGATGATGATGATGATGATGATGATGATGATGATGATGATGATGATGATGATGATGATCATCATCATCATCATCATCATCATCATCATCATAATAATAATAATAATAAGAAGAAGAATTATATCACCATATTATTATTATTATTATTATTATTATTATTATTATTATTATAATGTTAATGTAGTCCGAAAAGGTGGGTAAAATTAACACCTTCACCCAAGCATTACCTCTGTTTTCTGTTTTGATTGATAACGTTATAATCCAAAGATTTCCGTTTGCTTATTTATTTCAGATGTACTCAGGCTGATGTGTGTATATGTGTCGAAAGTGTCGTATAATGTATCCATAACTCCTTATCTCTGTGTAGTGATTGCTTTTTCTTGTGGTTGGGTTATTGAATATTGTATTTATTACTGGCAATAACTTTGCTATATCATTGCTTAAATAAGATACTTCTTCAGATTTTTTATACGTAGTTTTTTTCGCAGACTGGTTATGTTTATTTGTTAAAGCTTGATTCGGATTCGTTTTTATGTCTGCGTAGGTCTTTGTTACTGGAGTTTTCTGGCTTCTGCGAAAACATGATTCTCTTTCAGTTGAAATTTTGCGAACATTATTTTACATCGAACAAGACCGTAAGAACAAACACTTAGAGGTGACTCAGAGAATGTTTTAACTTGAAAACAAGGTATATCTATGATTATACTAGAGTTGAATAAACAACGTTTGTTTCCTTGAGGGTTTTCTCGTATATATTAACATCCCGCAAAATACATAGAACTCAGTTTGTCAGTTTCAACTATTATTATGAAACGACTTTCATTTAAATAGTTTTGATGAGCCGCAATTTGCAATTAACTCACTAACGGACTCATCTCTTATTACTTCTCTATATATTATTTAAATTCTCTCTGATCATTCGTATTTTTAAAAAAAGTCGTGTAACATTGAACATATCCCTCTCCGTTCTTCACTTTGTCCGTGCATTTATTAAGGATCGAAAGTTATAAATACAATAGAAGTAACACAAATGGAAATAGTACATTATTAAGAAAAATAGAATACAACTAACAACCCTTTTAATTGCAATGTATGCAAATCACTATTATGCATTTTCTTATACTTTCTTATACTTTGTTTGTAGACAAATTTAATGCATTAAAATACATATTTTTATCATTTAAAATAACCGGCATAAAACAAGCATCATATATTTTACATTTCCTGAATTAACATACCATGTTCAATAGTCTTTACTTTCATGTCCTTTACTTTATGCATAAAGTCGTTACTTATATATATAGATCTAAATGTAAAATAGAATAGACAATACTCGAGTTAAGCTTGTTTACAAGTAGTGAGCGTATATCAATTTCATAGATAACATAAGCCATAGCAAATAGAACAAGCAGTACTTCATTTTAGCTTGGCAACAGGTAGTAAAGGTAGATCGATTTTATAGATAGATTAGGCAATATGAGATCGAATATGTTATACTCGATTTAAGCGCCTAAACACATAGTAAAGTTATATTAATTTTATAGATAGAATAGGTAATACTCGATTTAAGCTTGTTAACAAGTAGTGTAGTTACAACAATTGTATACATAGAATATGCAATATCAGATAGAATAAGCAATACTCGATTCAATCTTGTTAACAAGTAGTGAAGGTGTAACAATTGTATACATTGGATAGGAAATATAATATAGAATAGGAAATACTCGATTTAAACTTGTTAACAAGTGGTGAATATATAACAATTGTACACATATAATAGGCAGTATCAGATAGAATAAGCACTACTAGATTTTAGTAACAAGTAGTGATGGTATATCAATTTTTTCGATACACTAAGCAATATACGAAAGAAGAAGCAATACTTGATTTACGCTTGTAACCAAGTAGTGATGGTATGTCATTTCTGTTTAGGTAGAATAGGCAATATAAGTAGGATATGTAAGACTTAATCTAAGCTTGTTAACAAGTAGTAAAGCTATATCAATTTGTATATAGAATATGAAATATAAGATAGAATATGCAATACTGTTATTAAACTTGTTAACAAGTAGTGAGCGTATATCAATTTTATAGATAGAATAGACAATATAAGATAGAATCAAAAGCATTTATATGAATGACCGTCAAGCGATGAATACCTCAAATTCAACTGTAGGGTTTTAGAAAGGAGAACAAAACAGCAAAGTTTATAATTTCTTAACTGTCTTTATATTAAATACTTGCATATAATTACGTTGCTACGTCTAGTTAAAATACATTTTTCCACATAGTGCAATCACAAAATTACTTTTTATGATGTCATGTTATAGTTGAAGTTCTGCTTCGTTGGACCTACTCCATAGTAGACAAAACCTCCCACGCAGTATAATGGCCGGTGAAATGTCGCTACAACTAATTTTGCTGATAATATATATATATATATTTATACATGTGTGCATATGTGATCGGAATTTTTTAACCTGCGGGGGCTCGGAAATACCCGACTAGTAGACGGGCGCAGGCTATCCTCTCTCGGAGTGATGGACTCGTAGACCTTGCCAGGTCATTCATCTAAGAGAAGAAAAACTCTGACAATAAAACCTTGCAACCAACCATATGTCTTGGCAGCAAACCGTTGGGGAGGGAGGCCTCCTTAGTGTTGGTTAACAACCTTCCTAGAGTTGGCCGTCTCGAGCAAAGTATCCGGTTTGCAAATTGCTTAAGGAGTAGCTAGGCTCTGCTTATGGCCCGGCCTTCTCACTCCTTTGTCTATTAGCCAGGCATAGAAGTACAAGTACTGGGAATCCTCAAAAAAAGCCTGGTACTTAGCCTTGTTTCCTGACTAGGGCAATGAACGCCGTCTCTCCTACTCTTTGTCCGAGCAACCTGGGGAAAGTCTTTTGTCACTAAGTCTTACATGGCTAGTCTGGGTCACTCTTGTTCTAACATGTTAAGGGTACAGGTTAGACAGCTTGTCTGGCTGCTGTTTCCGACTGACAACAAGGAGCCCAAACGCTTGGGTAGCGCCAGGAACGGCTGCTCCATCATCAGTTGCATAATACTGGGGGTAGTTGTATGTGCCATGTAGCGCATAGTAATAGACTCTACGGTTATCTCCGGTGGGCTTTCTTGAGGCCACAACCCACATGGACCAAGTCACGACTAATGGACTGGCTGTGTGAGCTTATTTGGCACCTAACAAGCACCCATTTTGCCCTCTCCACTCTAACTCAAAACAAACAGGAAATTACAAAATAAAAAAATAAACCTAAACCAGACACCCAATAAAAACATATTTGCCTCCGCCCTTGAGGCTCACATTCACAAATATCCGGGGACTTAGAACCAACATTAACGACGTAGACACTTTTCTCTTGACAAACTCCCCGGATATCTTAACTCTAAGTGAAACGAACCTTCAATCCTCAATTTCTTCTCATCACTTTGACATGACTGATTACTTTCCACTCTATCGTAAGGACTCTAAAAAACATATGCATGGGCTAGGAGTTTTTGTTTGGAACACCCTCCCCATGACTAGAGAACATAGGTTAGAATCAGATGACCACGCCTACATGTGCTTTAAATTGACCTTGCATCACATAGTTAGTTACTTATATTTTTTATATCGTTCTCCTTCGACCCAAGACTGTTCACTACTTGACTCTGTCTCTGAAAGAATATATAGAGCACTCTCATTTGACTTTAATGCCCAACTACATGTATTTGGGGATTTTAATGCAGACCACCGTTACAGGTTGGGCTTCTCCAGCGTTACTGATGCAGCTGGGAACTCTACGTTAAATTACTCCTCAGCTACCAACCTCTCACAGGCTGTCACTTTTCCGACCCGCCTTCCGAATCGCGCGGAGGAGCAAGCCTCACTTCTCGACATGTTCTTGACCTCGCTACCTGAGGCTTGTGTGGCGAATGCCCATAGCCCGCTCGTAAACTCTGACCACGTTGAGGCAATGATACTTATCACCTTAAAAACCTCTCCAAAAGCTGATGAACCGTTGCTTAAAACGACAAGAAACTATTAACAGGCTGATTTTGAATCCCTCCGGGATCACATCAATGTCACTCCATGGGGTGTAACCTTCCCACTTTCTGCTGATCAGTGTGCAAATGAGTTAACAAAATGGGTCAAAGCAGGCAATGATGCTTATGTTCCAACGAGAAAATTATCCTGCAAACCCCACTCTCCTCAATGGTTCACCTTAGAATGTGCAGCTGCTATTGCTGAGAGGCAGAAAGCATTCCGAAAATTTAGTCGCCATAAATAAACTGCAAACAGACAAAGATTTGTAGAGGCAAGAAATGATTGCAAAGTAGTGATAGAAAGCAAAGAGGAGGTATACAGAGATAACCAAAAAACGCATACAGTCACAGAAACTAGGTACTCGTGATTTCTGGAAAATGTAGAATAGTGTGATGAACAATGGGCAATCAATAATTCCCCCGCTATCTAATCACAACGATGTTGTATGCACGGCAACTGATTAGGCTGGGCTACTAACTCAGCGTTTCGCATAAACCCATTCTCAACTCAGCAAACTACCCCCTCCCTAAATACCCATTGCGAACTGAAGCCACACTTGAGAACCTAGTCATAACCCTGTCTTAAGTGAGAGAAATCAAAAAACCATGAGACCTTCAAAGCCTGTGGGCCTGATCTTATACCAGTATTAAAAATAAGGAAATGCTCTGCTGAGCTTGCCCCGTGCCCTCTCCAAACTATACAACAAATGCCTTTCTGAATCTTGTTTCCCTGATAGTTGGAAAATTGCCTCTGTGGTTCCAGTCTTCAAGAATTCTAGTCCTCTAAACTATCGCCCAATCAGTCTACTCCCAATCTTTGCTAAAATATTTGAATCATTAATCAATCTAGTCAGGCATCTAGTTAATGCTGAACTTCTTTCTGATCATCAATACGGATACAGACAAGTCCGATCTACTGCAGATACCTAACGTTCATCTCTGAACGCATATACAACACACTGGACAAGGCAGGTTAAGCTACAACGGTAACGCTTGATATATCCAAGGCTTTTGACAAGGTCTGGCATAAAGGGCTTCTTATAAAACTGCACTCATATGGTATTATTGGACAAACATTTCATATAATCCAGGTTGTACTCGATGGCCGTTCTTCTAAGCAATATGTCATAAATGCTGGTGTAGCCCAGGGATGTATTTTTGGACCTCTACTGTTCCTGATTTTCATAAATGACCTCCCTGATGCTATTGCGACTGAGATAGGAATATTTGCTGAGACACGATTCTCTATTCTCGTCATGTGGGAAAAACCGACGTGCACATATCTGAGGCAATAGCTAAATCCTTAGAAGTGGGGTAACAAATGGATGGTAACTTTAAATGCCGCAACGACAAAGCTATTTTCCTTCAATAACTACAAGACACCTCTTCAACCATCGATTATCATGGCAAATAACACCCTACCTGAGAGTTCAACATTCAAACTCCTCGGCCTAACTTTCACAGATAGCATAAATTGGAACAAATGCATCGAAAACATTGCCAAGGCTGCTGCAAAGAAGTTAGGTTTTCTATACCGTGCCAATAAACTTCTCACACCTGACATTATCCTATATATATACAAAGCGACCATCCGCCCATACATGGAGTATTATTGCCACATCTGGGCTGGTGCATCATCTGGTAGTCTCTCCCTCTTAGACAAGGTCCAAAAAAGAGTTGCTAACTTGATAGGTCCTTCACTATCCACCAAGCTCCAGCCTTTGTCCCATCGCCGCAATGTTGCTTCCTTGCGCCTGTTTTACAAGTACTTCAATAGATTGTGCTCTGATGAGCTTGCTGCTCTGGTGCCACCACGACGTAAATGCACTAGACTAACCCGACAATCTGGCAAATCCCATCCCTACACTGTGGATGTCCCCAGATGCCGTAGAGCTTTCTAATGCAAAAGCTTCTTTTCTCGTCTGCTGGACTCTGGAACTCCCTTCCTGCTTGCTGCTTTCCTGACGCTAGTGACATACATAAGTTTAAAACTAGTGTAAACAGACACCTCGCTGCTCAGCTTTTAATTTAGGTTGAATTCCCTTCCTTTTTTCTTTCTCAGTAGCCTTTTACACCTACAGTGGCGGCCTGCCTTGTTTAGGGTCAAATATTATAAAAGAAAAAGAAAAAAAGAATAGGCAATACTCGAGTTACGCTTGTTTACAAGTAGTGAAGGTATATCATTTTTATTGATAGAATAGTCAATATAAGATAGAATAAACAATACTACATTTGAGATTGTTAGCAATAGTGATGGTATATCAATTTTATAAATAGAATAAGCAATAACGGGTTTAAGCTTGTTTGCATTTAATGATTGCGTATATTTTTTATAGATCCGAAAAGGCAAATAAGATAGAATATGAAATGCTCGATGTAAGGTTGTTAACAAGTAGTAAATGTATATCAATTTCATCGATATAATAGGCAATAGTAGAGATAATAGGTTTAACTCAGCGTAAGCTTTCAACTAGTAGTAAAGGTATATACATTTTATAGATATAATAGGCAATATAAGACAGTATAGGCAATACCCGATGTTAACTTGTTATTAAGTAGTGAAGGTATATACATTTTATCGATAGAATGATGACTATCAGATAGAGTAGAAAATACTAGCTTTAAACTTGTTAACAAATAGTGATTGTATATCAATTTCATAGAAATAATAGGCAATATAAGATAGAATAGGCAATACTCGATTTAAGCTAGTTATCAAGTTGTGAGAGTATATGAATTTTATAGATACAATAGGCAATATAAAATAGAATGGGTAATGCTCGAGTTGAGCTTGTAAACAACTATATCAATTTTATAGATAGAATAGGCAATATAAGATAGAATAGGAAATACTATAGTTAGGATGTTTTATAATTAGTGAGAGTATACCATTTGTATAGATAGAATAGACAATAAAAATAGAATAGGTAATACACGATGTAAGTTTGTAAAAAAAACGTTTAAGGTATATCAATTGTATAAGTAGAATAGGCAGTATGAGATAAAATAGGCAATACTGGAGTTAATATTGTTTACAAGTAGTGAGGGTATATCAATTGTATAGATTAAATAGGCAATTTAAGATAGAATAAGCAATACTGGAGTTAATATTGTTTACAAGTAGTGAGGGTATATAATTTATATAGATTAAATAGGCAATTTAAGATAGCATAGGCAATACTGGAGTTAATATTGTTTACAAGTAGTGAGGGTATATAATTTATATAGATTAAATAGGCAATTTAAGATAGCATAGGCAATACTGGAGTTAATATTGTTTACAAGTAGTGAGGGTATATAATTTATATAGATTAAATAGGCAATTTAAGATAGCATAGGCAATACTGGAGTTAATATTGTTTACAAGTAGTGAGGGTATATAATTTATATAGATTAAATAGGCAATTTAAGATAGAATAGGCAATACTGGAGTTAATATTGTTTACAAGTAGTGAGGGTATATAATTTATATAGATTAAATAGGCAATTTAAGATAGAATAGGCAATACTGGAGTTAATATTGTTTACAAGTAGTGAGGGTATATAATTTATATAGATTAAATAGGCAATTTAAGATAGAATAGGCAATACTGGAGTTAATATTGTTTACAAGTAGTGAGGGTATATAATTTATATAGATTAAATAGGCAATTTAAGATAGCATAGGCAATACTGGAGTTAATATTGTTTACAAGTAGTGAGGGTATATAATTTATATAGATTAAATAGGCAATTTAAGATAGCATAGGCAATACTGGAGTTAATATTGTTTACAAGTAGTGAGGGTATATAATTTATATAGATTAAATAGGCAATTTAAGATAGCATAGGCAATACTGGAGTTAATATTGTTTACAAGTAGTGAGGGTATATAATTTATATAGATTAAATAGGCAATTTAAGATAGAATAGGCAATACTGGAGTTAATATTGTTTACAAGTAGTGAGGGTATATAATTTATATAGATTAAATAGGCAATTTAAGATAGAATAGGCAATACTGGAGTTAATATTGTTTACAAGTAGTGAGGGTATATAATTTATATAGATTAAATAGGCAATTTAAGATAGAATAGGCAATACTGGAGTTAATATTGTTTACAAGTAGTGAGGGTATATAATTTATATAGATTAAATAGGCAATTTAAGATAGAATAGGCAATACTGGAGTTAATATTGTTTACAAGTAGTGAGGGTATATAATTTATATAGATTAAATAGGCAATTTAAGATAGCATAGGCAATACTGGAGTTAATATTGTTTACAAGTAGTGAGGGTATATAATTTATATAGATTAAATAGGCAATTTAAGATAGAATAGGCAATACTGGAGTTAATATTGTTTACAAGGAGTGAGAGTATATCATTTATATAGATTAAAAAAGCAATTTAAGATGGAATAGGCAATATTGGAGTTAATATTGTTTACAAGTAGTGAGGGTATATCATTTATATAGATTAAATAGGCAATTTAAGATAGCATAGGCAATACTGGAGTTAATATTGTTTACAAGTAGTGAGGGTATATAATTTATATAGATTAAATAGGCAATTTAAGATAGAATAGGCAATACTGGAGTTAATATTGTTTACAAGGAGTGAGAGTATATCATTTATATAGATTAAAAAAGCAATTTAAGATGGAATAGGCAATATTGGAGTTAATATTGTTTACAAGTAGTGAGGGTATATCATTTATATAGATTAAATAGGCAATTTAAGATAGCATAGGCAATACTGGAGTTAATATTGTTTACAAGTAGTGAGGGTATATAATTTATATAGATTAAATAGGCAATTTAAGATAGCATAGGCAATACTGGAGTTAATATTGTTTACAAGTAGTGAGGGTATATAATTTATATAGATTAAATAGGCAATTTAAGATAGAATAGGCAATACTGGAGTTAATATTGTTTACAAGGAGTGAGAGTATATCATTTATATAGATTAAAAAAGCAATTTAAGATGGAATAGGCAATATTGGAGTTAATATTGTTTACAAGTAGTGAGGGTATATCATTTATATAGATTAAATAGGCAATTTAAGATAGCATAGGCAATACTGGAGTTAATATTGTTTACAAGTAGTGAGGGTATATAATTTATATAGATTAAATAGGCAATTTAAGATAGCATAGGCAATACTGGAGTTAATATTGTTTACAAGTAGTGAAGGTATATCAATTATATAGATTACATAGGCAATTTAAGATAAAATAGGCAATACCGGAGTTAATATTGTTTACAAGTAGTGAGGGTATACTAATTATATAGATTAAATAAACAATATAAGATAGAATAGGCAATACTTGATTTAAGCTTAACAAGCTTAAATCTAATATTGCAAGTAATTAATGCATATCAATTTTATGGGGAAATATGCAATTGAACTGAAATAAAACACTAAGACAAACGATAAATAAAAGAAAGACACACAAGTCATCGTTCATTATTATTGGCATGATGAAGCAGGTTAAAATTGAGTGCATTCTTCTAATAAATATGGTCCACAAATAAGGAGTTTGTTTCTGTTTAAATTTGTGTAGAAAATCTGCTTAAAAGGATAGTAGAACATACCAAACGCT
This sequence comes from Sepiola atlantica, assembly GCA_963556195.1. Lineage (NCBI taxonomy): Eukaryota > Metazoa > Mollusca > Cephalopoda > Sepiida > Sepiolidae > Sepiola > Sepiola atlantica. The sequence goes on along the minus strand of OY744521.1, from coordinate 20,776,833 downwards.
ACTTCTTTTTCGACCGCTACTTTCTATTATGTCCAGCCGTATTTTTACCAATTTTTATTACTTATATATATGTTTAACGTAATTAAATAGTTTAACATAACCGACATAACACATCGAATAGGCAATACTCAGTGTAAAGTTTTAACTAGTAGTAAAGGTATATACATTTTATAGATAGAATAGGCAATTTTCCTTAAGGAATAACCATTATATAATGGGCAATAATGGATTCGCTGTTCTATTGTATCGTCACTGAATCATTCATCGCTATCCTTTCATCTATACGCCGTGGATATATGCTATAACATTTGTCAGCAACACAAGCTAACACAACAGTGAAGTCTTTGAACGGGTATTTCCCGGCTCAAGTGTGACTCTTTGTATAGTATCGTTGAAAGGGGTTTCATTTATGATTCTCTTACTTTGTATTTAAGGGCACGTTTCAAAGGAGGTCAAATCCCTTGATTGAGAATTCATTTTGAGTTATAGCAGATGTAATAATTATGAGAGAATAGTCTTATGGTAATTTTACAGGCTGCATTCAATATAATTATAAACTGTTGCTCTAAGTATAAGGCAAGTAAAGCCAAAATGAGCAACATGTGATTCATGTAAAACGTCGATCAACTTTCTGCCAGACCTCACAATTGCATAATCTCTGTATATTATACAGTAGTACAGTGTCCTCTTAAATTCATCCCGACCAAATTGTTTCCATATAGTCATAAACTAAACATAGATCTATTTAATATGTTATGGAATAGAGCCACAGTAATTCTTATAACTATGGAATGTTACATTTCAAAAGAGTATGCATACACTAATAAACACAACTTTTTATGTGTATAGATGAATTTACAATATTCCAACAGCTTATGAAAATTCGCATTTTGTTGATGAAACCATCTTGTTGTTCTTTTGCGGACCAAACATCATGAAGAAACAACTTCGTTGATTACGGGAAATGCCTCATGGGACCCATGTTTTCTGTAACAGACTAAGTAGTCTCTTTATAAACAATGTGCGTATCTCTACCATATAGTTTCCGTGTATCTCCTTTATTCGTCGAGAGTTCTGCTTTATATTAATTAACTTACACTATAGATTGGACGCGAACCCCGGGTTCAATATGTACGTATTAATTTATAATAATAATTATTATTATTAATATTTTGTACTATAAATTCGTCAAGGCGCATTTCAGTAAATGCGCTTTTTATAAAATAATTGTCTACGATTAGATAAAATGGC